>JANAVB010014797.1:3714108-3746869 GCA_029216955.1 Iris pallida
ATATTTTTGTTATAAATCTACAGGGCATGGTGGTGCTGGAAGGAGAAACGGAGATGAAGAAGAAAAGAAGAAGTTCCGATTCGCGGTGGACTTCGTCGAGTTCCTCAATCAAGCGGAATTAAACCTCTTATAGAGTTCCTTAATTGGAGTTGATCACGATAACCTTTGTAATTTTCAAACGGATAGTAGAATCTTCCTCGAGCCCTCCTCAATCAAACGGCTAGTAGAATCTTCCTCGAGCTCTCCTTAATCAAACGGCTAGTAGATTGTTTGTTAGTCTCGAAATTTATTTGTCTTTCCATCTTCCTCACTTTTTGTACTTCTCTCTTGCTATATATACAATAGTTTTCTTGTTTCATAGTACTATTATTCATTCTGAAATACATAGAATAGTTTTCTGAAATACAATAGTTTTCTTGTTCTCAAGATGTCTACTCGTGTGGGGGGAAATGTAGAAGACGTAGAAGATTGGATGCCAAATCCAAATGAAACCTTCATTCCGCGTTTGTTGCGCAAGATTGAACAACATCTGTCGACGATTTCAGCTGATGTTGCAAAGATAAAAATTGAACAAATGAAGTTATCTCGGCGTTTGGATAAGATTGAAGAATCTCAAGCTTTGAAGGAGGCATCTTCATCTAGAGCATTTAATAATGTGAAGGTGGTTTCCGTTGAATCTTCTTCCGAAGAGGAGGACGTGGAGCTGCAGTCTCGTAGTAAAGCATTGGACCGATATTTCGCATTGGACGCTATAGAAGAAGAAGAAACTGACTTTAGCAGTCCTTCTAAAAGAATGCGTCGAAATTTACAGCCGGTCACACCATCCAAAAATTTAATAAGGGGTTCAACCTCGAAGCCTAGCAATTGTACTAGTGTTTCTTCGAGATATTACGACTATATTTTTGCAGATGATAGACCTGACGAGTAAGTAATATGAGTTTTGATTTAATTCCAACAGTTTTTTTCTCCTAATTTATTCGTTTCTTTTCTTAGAGAAATAATATCATCTTGCAACAAAACCTATGTGTCTCGGTGGGAGATGAAGACCTTAGCTCCTTTAACTAAAATTACCAATGGGGTATGTATAAATAGTATATTTCTTCTTAGATGCCATCTATGTTTACTTCGATTCCATCGCTGACATTTTTAATAATTTATTCAGATTGTAGGTATTGTATCTGCTCTTCTCACCGTGGAGGAACGGAGAAGAACCTCCAATAAAGCTAATGTATGGTTTTTACCAATAAGGATGTCGGTGAATGAGCATTTTATTCTTCAATGCATATGCATTAACAATTTTATCGTTTGTTTGTCCTTCGTAATGTATTAATTGATGTGTATGTAGAAAGCCACGTTACCTCCATCCGTCAAAAAGCCTTATGAATTATGGAAGAAGTTTTAATATTTTCAGGATTACATGGGATCTTTAAGCACTTGTAAAGAGGTATTAATGTATTTATGTTTAAATATTAATTCTAATTTTCTGAAAATTTACTAATTTGTTTTACCTAATTATCCTGATTCAGATATACATACCCATTCATTTGGGCGAACACTATACTCTTGCAAGAGTTGTGTTTAAAAACAGGACTGTTGAAATTCGGAACTCACTTGCATCTAAAGATGATCCGATTCAAAGCAGAACAGTTATAAAAGAAATAGTAAGCTCATATTTATCAATTTTTATGAATTGGGTACAAGAATACGCATTATACCAATACATATTGTTTTCTGGTAATTGTAGCTTTCAAATTTGGATATCTTTCTCGAAGAAGAGATTTTGAAGCTGAGAGATGCTAGGTTCAGCTTTTCTACTTTTGCAATAAAACGTCCTTCTTATGTTCCCCGCCAAGGCAATTTAGTTGATTGTGGAATTTTTTTAATTGCATTCATGAAAGACCGATGTAGCCTGGACTACCGTTCTATCGATGTAAGTATGAAAATATGTCGTTAAAAACTTCAACTTTTTAGAGCAATATTTTTGATGTTTGTTTGTTATATGCAGTTTGATGCGGGAAAAGGAAAGACGCATAGTTGCTGAATGGATTACAACTTCAGAGCACAATGAAGAGCTAAAAAAGAAGTCCAATCTGGTTGAATATGTAAGACGATGATTTTTTTTTCTTCTTCTTTTATATTTAATGTATGGAAAGCCCTAATGTATTATGTTCATTTGTTTTGTTGAGTTGTAATGACATTTTTGCCAAACGGCTTCAATTCTTTTTAATTAAGCAGAAAGGAGTATTTTGCCCTTCCATCGAATGACATTTTTGCCCTTCTAATTAATTCAAAACACCCCCGAACCCTTTTATTAAAAAAAGAAAAGGGAAAAAGAAAACCGTTTCGGAGCCTCCTCTTCTTCCATACTCCACTCTGTACTCAAACCTAGATCATTCTCCTCCAAATCTTCAAACCTTCCTCCCCATTCGCAATATTCACACCATGTCGGCATCAGCGGCAGAATCATCACCGGCAGCATTACCAAATAGAGAAGATGCACCAGTTACAGAAAATCCAAAAGCGACAGACGGAGAACAACGGAAACCCTATTCTAAGAAAGTTGCAAAAAAGAAAAAGGAAAAAGTTGCTAAACAAAAAGAAGTGCAAGAAGAAGTGCAAACAGAAGGTATAACTTTGATTTTATGTTCGCAAATTCTGTATATATTTCAAGGAAAATGACATTCTCCGTCATAAAACGCATTTGAATGTTAAATTCTATTCGCCGTTTAATTTGGAACGGATAATGTCATTCTCCGTCTAACTTGAAACGGAGAATGCCGTTCCCAGTGTTAAAACCCATAAGAATGGCCATTCTCCGACCTAATTTTTGGTTTTTTTTGTTTTGCAGAAAGAAAATCTGTCAGGAATAAGGATTCAAGACTTTTCCGTTCTACCTTCAAGCCAATGCTAAATCTTATGGAGGAGGTCAATCGAGATGCTGGCCGTTTACCTGAGCCAGTTATTGGTTCCTTGAAGAATACCGGTTTCTGGAATTTTGTCGAGATTTTCTACCAAAACAGAGTCCACGTCTCCGAAATGGCCAAGGTAACGGAAGGGCTTGAGAATTTAATTGCAAGTTACACAGAAGAAGAAGATGGCATCGGGTGCTTTGAATTGAGCACCACTGTTAAAATCGCGCCAAGCGTCAAGGATATGGCAGTCATATTCGGTCTACCGCTGAATGAAGAAAGCGTTGATGATGTTTCTTACAGAAGATTGATAAAGGAAAAACAACAGCAGCCCACACCACCAGCATCATTGAGCCTGTGCAGAGATCATTTCACAAGATTGCTGGCTAATACTAAGGGCAAACACTCAGAAGTCACGAATAAGGAAGTGAGAGACAAGTTCTTTGAATTGTTACGACGGCTTCGTGGCGGAGATAACGCTGTTAATCCAGATGATTTGGCCAAGCTAATAATCTTCCACTTGTGCCAAACTGTATTCTTCACAAAGTCTGGCGGTTCAAATTTGCCGTACAGATTCTTGGCCTTGGTAGACAGTGTGGACGTGATCAACAGTATATGCTGGCCAAGGTTAATCCTGGCATATGTAATGGATAGCTTAAAGAGGAGTAGAAGCAAAACTGAACAGGGGGATTCTCAATGGCTTTCCACAAATTGGAAGGTTGCACAATATACTTCCTCTATTGGTTTGGCAGAACATAGTAAATTTGTGGAAAGGAAGTTCGCCCAATTCCTGATTACCCAAGATTTTTCATGGAATGGGTACGATATCTCAAACTTCCTCAAGGCCGAATATCACAACAAAATGAGATCGAAGATGATATTGGAAGATCTGGTTATACCTGTTGGGAAGAAGAAGGGCACAAAGAAGAGGAGCCACCTATAGAAGAGTTGAAAAAGAGGGAGGAAGAACACCAAGAGCAGGTGGGGATAATTTTGATGAACAACGGATAACACCGCATCATGAAATGGGCGCTGTGATGGACGACTCAGCAAAGGAATGGAGGATTTGAGAAGACATCATTCTGATATTCTTGCGCAGAATGAAGAACTGAAAGAAAAGTTGAAAGAGATGGAGGCACAAGGAGCGCAGTTACGTGCAGCCAACTTTGAGAATGCCATACTCAAAGAAAAGCTGAAAGTGCTCCAGGCAGAAAAGAGCAACGTGCAGTCAACGTTGTGATGGAGGGCTATGTGCATGAACTGGAGGATTTGAGAAGACATCATTCTGATATTCTTGCGCAGAATGAAGAACTCAAAGAAAAGTTGAAAGAGCTCGAGGCACAAGAATCACAACAACGTACAGTCAACGTTCTGATGGAGGGCTCTGTGCATGAACTGGAGGATTGAGAAAGCAGAATTCTGTTCTTAAATCAGATCTATGCACAAGGTAAAATCTTTTCTATTTCAAATTTCTGATTTGTATCTTCCAGGAGATGACTATTCTCCGTGTACTATAACACGGAGAATAGTCTTCTCCTGTTATTGGAACGGATAATTGCTATTCCCTATCATGTCGATACTGGAAAGGTTATTCTCCGTGTAATTCCAACGGAGAATTCTATTCTCCGTATTATTATACGGAGATGTCATTCTCCGTGTTAGGTTCATCATACATTTATTGTTGTTTGTTTTATTTCAGTGCGAACAACCAAACAACTCAGAGAAACAAATGAAAGGCTCGTTGAGGAGAAAAGGGAGCTTCAAATAAAGTTGAATCATTTAAGATTGAAGCCAATGAAAAGGATTGCAAAATTAAAGATCTCGAAGCCATGGCTAAAGTACTTCAGAATGAGGAGTTACAAGCTGCTGCTGAACCGCTGCTCCAAGAGAAGTCAGAAGAGAGGAGGATCGGGGGGAAAGAGGTTAATAAAAAGCAATACAGTTGGAGAGGCTAATAAAAAGCGGAAGGTTATGCTACGAAATCCCGAGAAGACGCCAAAATGGCTGAATTAAAGAAGAACCGCGTCATACTAAGGGAATGCGATGAACTCTTACTTTGGAAATGCGGATGAAGAGCTGAAGAAACAATACATCGACATCGTAATTCCCAGAAAGAATTCTCCAAAGTATGTATTCTGAACCCTTTTTTTATTTCGTTTTTTCTAGTTTTTTACAATTATGTAATGAGAATCTATCTTTATTAATTAATCTAAACTAAATTATGTGCAGTGATATGGTATACGAATTTTATCCGGAAAAGGGTGAAAATGAAGTTTCAGTCCAGCTGTCGCAGTAGACATGCAAGACATACTCAACTATGACGACATGGAGGCTGGCATACTGGACATAATAATAAGGAAGCTGAAAGAAATTCAAGCAGTAAAAGGTGTGCCCCGTCTAGTTCGAAGGAGGTGCCATTGATCCAGAAAAAAAAGCCGGCGCTCCAATCCATAAGTGGTCTGCATTCCTGACGGCCCACACATTGGTAAGAATTCAAACAGAAAAATCCATATTCATGTGTACACCGATGAAAAATGACAGAAAAAAATTAATCATGAGATTGTGTATTGTTTTTGGGAAACAACAGACCGTCATTCCAACGTGTCAATGAAGAAACCGCAAAACCGGCGCCTGTGAAGACATCCAAAAAGTAGAAGACTTCGTCATGGGTTTGGAGGACGACATAGAGTTGTTATCATCCCACTTTTAATGCAACCATCAAACACTATACTCTGCTCACATTCAACTTTATCTCCTACGACTGGACACACTACAACTCCTTGTGGCAAACCACGTACGATACGTGCAAGGTGGATGCAGAATTAACGAAAAAAACCTTAGAGCCTATCGTCAGGAGAAAAGTTGATATGATGAGGGAGATGCCCGAAGAAGAAGTATGAGAGCAAAGTGCTGAATTGTTCTCTAAATTGCCCACAACAACGGGCACCCAACTGCCTCTTGTACACGGCGTATTATATGAATAGGTTGACGACTCCTCCCTTCGAAATACCGGGAGGAAATGACAATGAAACTCACCAGAAGATTACAAAGATGAGTTGTCATGGGCTAAGGAGTTGCTTTCAAGCAATATGTAAATCGATCCTAGCAATGACATTGTAAAACACAATGTTATGATGAATTGGGCAAGGAACTTCTGTCTTTTATAAGCTCTGCTTTATATATACATTTTTGAATTACATTACATCGTCAAAACCACGAAAAGTTTGACTTTTATTTACATATGAAACAACTCGACTCATGCGCCAAAAGGGCAGTGGGTTCCTTAGCCTCAGGAGTCTATCTCTTCGACAGTTCCTTGTTAAGAAGGATGGCTTTGCACGGTGCTCTCCCTCAAAACAAAATTCCTTGAGCAGTGGGTTCCTTTGCCTCAGTTCCTTTGCCTCAGTGAGTTCCTTTGCCTCAGTGAGTTCCTTTGCACGCCCCAGAACCAGAATACTGGAAGCGGGGGCAGACTAGCCAGCTACGTATAACGGAATGGAATCCCACCGCTATACGGTCAGGCTGTCTAGATATGTGAGGGTTTCACTACAATCCATCAGTCTCTTAAGGTCATGAACTAGCCTATTGTCTCAATCTCAACCAACTAATATAGTTACAAGATGTCAGATCACCAAATACACAATAGTAAGGCGTCCCATACATTACATATTCGAATGATCATGAAACTAGTCGTTACAAAATGTGAGGACTAGCAAGAGTTCAGTCATACATGATCAACCCCGGGGCTTGTCAATTATGTCACAGCCCGTAGGTAGACAGTAAGTAAGTACAATCGAGCTAACACTGCTCGTCGGCTAAACGCCTCAAAAGAATAGTTTACAATATTACAGTGGGAGAACAAAAGAAACCCACTCGATGTCCTGGTTACGCCTGGTGACCACCATCGGGCTGGAAAGCAGGAAGATCCTTTTGCTGCTCCGGTATCTGGCCATACAAAACCAGCTGGGTCAGACCCCAGAAGAGCAAGTGCCACAAAGGAGGCTTTACTAAGAACTAAAACCAACAAATCATTAGCATTCACATGTAAGAAAACTAAGTAACACAGATTGAGGTTTGTACACTACCAATGCACTTGCCCCAATCAGAGAAAATAATTAGAGAAGCATCATTGACATAAAAGAACTGAGAATCGTGCTAAATAAATATAGCTGGACAATATATGAAGAGAAACGAAGGTACTATTCCGGAAGCCAGGTTACAATCCTTAAAAACCAAACAGGACCGAGATTGTAACCCTTCGTCTGAACAGAACTTAGTCCTGATCATTTATGCTAAAGGTGACAATCATTAAGGTGAAAAGAGAGAGTACAATGATAAAAGTGACAATGAAGAGTGCAATACGCTAGAGTGACAATAGAGTACAATCGTATAGTAACAATCTAGAGTGATCGTCCCCAAACAGCAAGTTCAGCCATGAAAGTTCTGAAAACTTGTAATGGCCATAACTTCCTCATCTCTGTTTCTCATGAGTTCCTTTGCACGTTATACTATAGCAGGTCATTCTTCACTTTAATTTTTTCATTAACACCATAAATTAATTCATATTACTCTCTCAAAATCCATCCAATTTAATATTTCGTATTATATTTTTTTTGGTTACAGGCCGTCGTGGTGGTGGTGTTGGTGGTTGTGGTGGAAAGAGAAACAGAGATGAAGATGGAAATAAGAATCGGTCCGGATCGCGTCGAACGTCGTCGAGCTCTCCTAGAACAACGAGGAGTACCAGCTGTGCCGTGAAGAATCGGTTCGCTTCGCGTCGGACATAGTCGAAACCTCCTCGAACAAGAAGAATTAGCGGCGCCGCTCTAATTTTACTGTCCATGCCATTGTCAGAAATCTTATTTTTCATCTAATAATTTAATATTTTGTTAATAAAGCTACATGTCACGGTGGTGGTTGTGAACTGAGGAAAATCTGCTTCTGAGGTCGGGCGGATCATCTTGTCACATATTTTTAAAAAAAATCTGTATTGATCGTACGAATTTTTTTTACTTTTCTAATGATAATATTTTTGAAGAGAATATTTTATTTGGACGGTGAACGGCCATTCTCTTTGCTTTTAACACGGAGAATGGCCATTCTTTTTGCTTTTAACACGACGAATGGACGGAGAATGGCCATTCTCTTTGCTTTTAACACGGCGAATGGACGGAGAATGGCCATTCTCTTTGCTTTCTACACGGCGAATGGACGGAGAATGGCTGTTCTCTTTGTTTTTAACACGGAGAATGGCCATGCTCAAGGAGAATGGCCATTCTCCGTTACTTTAACATGGAGAATGGCCATTCTCCGTTCTTTGAAAACGGAGAACGGACACTCTCTGTGCTTTTAACAAAGTATGGTACATTTAGGACTGGAAATGTTCAAGTTTCTCATATTTTTTTCACCAAATATTTACAGTATTTTTAATATCATTTACCATAGTACATTCATTTTATATTAAATCATTTTCAAGATAATCCGAATATCATTTTATCAGGCTTCCACTGTATGGCTGAACAAAATTTCTTGCGAATGTTTGAATATAATTAACCTACTATCAAAGAGAATTTTTCTTACATTACATTATGCCTTACACTGGCATCGACTTCATACTGATGGCATCGATGTACTGATGGCAATAACAAAGGATGAACATGCAGGATTACAATTATGTTTCCGCAATAACAAGGGATGAACATGCATGATTACAATTTTGCTTCAGCAATAACAAGGGATGAACATGCACTGGCATCGAATTCATACTGATGGCATCGATGTAATGATTTTTTACAGAAAGCAAAACACATTACAATCAAATAAAGTTTCAGTGATCCCAGGAATGCATCCATAATGAGGCCACCTGTAAACCCTAGCAATGCACCCAGGACTCACGAAATCTGTGATGGGCATCTGCAAATCAAAGGAATACACCAAAATATCAATATCATCTATCAAGGCCAACTGCCAACCAAATAAACGCTTCAACCAAAAAATCATAATCAAATTAAGTATACTTCATTCCAAGTCCAATAAACTACATAATTCACGTTACAGTAATCTGTCCAATCCACGTTAGTAATTCAACATAGAACCTGCATAATTCACAATACAATAATCCAAATAAATATCAGACCTACTCTAAATTCAAGACCATATTACATTTTCAAAACAAATTACGAACTATGCACTGAGTACAAGCGAAAAGTTTAGTCTTACAATATTTCAAACACAAAATTTAGTTTGTCCGCCATGACCAACAAATATTCAAAACAATATTACAAGTCAAATATTACTTCCACATTGAAATAAGAGACATTCAAAACTCAAAAGATGAATCTTCATAGACGTCTCCATCTTCTTCTTCTTGTTTCTTTTTTTTTCCTACTTCTTCTTTCTCAAAATATCCTTCACCTACACCTTGAGGGACGGATGAAGAAAAATTATAGTCAGTATTGACTCACTTTATAGGTAGAAATGACATCCAGAAACATAAATAGAAGTATCAAAGTGATGGCTAGCATTAAAGTGTCAATGTGCACAGTCTATATTTTTACATAAGATTTTAGGCTAGTCCCCATTTACCTTCTTCACGAGGGAAGGAAAAATCTTATTCTTGGTCAGCAAATTCAACCTCTATCTGGTTAATCTTATCCAGAATCAATTTCTGGTTGTCGGATATAGTCTTCATCTCTTTGAAGACATTCTCAAAGTTTGCAGCAACAAAATTGTATAGATCATCAACCCTGTCCTTAGTGTTTTTGATTCCATAAGTTGATGGTTTTCCAGATGTTGATGGTTTGCTTGCAGCTGCTGCCCAGTTTTCCAAACATTCGAGTGAAGGTTAGTTTTCTCATGGGGCCTTTGTTTTTAATATAAACATCCCCTGCTAAGCTTGGGACAGAATGTTTATTAGCCATCGAGCATACAAATCCTCCGAAAGGGAGAGCTGTCCTTGCAGTTGGTTTTCCCACGAGATGCATCATTCTACTGAACATGTAGGAACCTATATCCATCCTTTTTTTCTTCCCCATATAATAAAGAAATTTTACTCTCTCGGGATGGATGGAAAACTCATGTCCAGTAGGGTTGAGTGTTTGAGATACGTAGGCATGCAACAATTTATACAAAGTTTTTAATTGATCTTTGTATACATTTTGAGGGGTCTTGGCACCCATTGAAACACCTGTAATCTCATGAATTGCATCCGTCATGGAAACATTATCAATATCTTTCATATCAAACTCAGGAACTGGATCAAATCCATAAAATTCGTTGATGACAGCAGCATTTACCCTAATCAGTTTCCCTCTCAGAAACACCAGTGGTTGATCCTCTTCTTTTTCTTTAATTTCAGCCGGAAGATTTGAGTAAAATTCTCTTACTATTGTTTGGGAGATTTTCTCAAGACAGGATTTGTTCAGTTTCTCCAATTGATAGAATTTCAATATATCCAGGAAAGCTTCGTCTTCGACATCATCCATCTTAATTGATCTTTCAGGCATAACAGCCTTTTTCTTGAAATATTTAATGTATATCTTCTTAGTTTTAGAGTCTTTAAATTTTTTTACCTCCTCTCCAGCCTGGGACTTATCTGATGATTGCTCTTCCTCTTCATTTTCCTCTTCTGATGAGGATTCAAAATCCACAGAGTACGCTGATGACTCTGTATCCGTTGCCACCTTAGCCTTCGCTTGAGTACGCCTTCGATCTTCATAAGTTGAGTCTTCCGACGACTCTGTATCGAAGATAGATTTTCTGGTCTTTGTCGAGCAATGAGTGTTTTTAGCCTTTTTTGCACGTGGCTTGGCTGCCGCCTCCGCTTTCATCGTCGCTGCCGCCGCCGCTGCTTCCGCCGCTGCCCTTTCGGCCTCTGCCCTAGCGACCATAATCTTGGTTTTCGCCGCCCTTGCAAGTTCTGCCCTTCGGGCCTGTATCGCATCCCTTCGTGGATCCTTCCCCTTCGGCGACGGTCGTTGTTTCTTCGGCGGCATTTTGATTAGAAGAGGGTTTGGGAGAGGGTTTGGGAGAAGGAAGAGGGTTTGAGAGAAGAAGAGGGAAAGTTCGACCGTCTTATATGACCTTGGGAAGTGGAAAAAATTAGAATAGTTTTGAGTCTTAAATTAAATTTATTACTATTATTACTAGTATAAGACGGTCGAACTTATTACTATTAAATTTAAAAAACTACTTTCCAAAATTAAATTTATTACTATTATTACTAGTATATATCCATGTGAAATCACTACATAAACCTTTGGGATTTTGAGACCTTAATTTTAAAAAATTCTTTTCCAAAATTAAATTTATTACTATTATTACTAGTATATATCCACGTGTTCCGTATAAATTATTGAAAAATTTGGCAGAAAAAACGTGGTGGAAACATATTTATTTAAAAAAATTTGACAACATATTTAAGAATGTGAAGTTTAAGACTCAATATTTCCATTTTACGAATATTTGATTAAATTTTGAAAATAAGAAGACTATGTACTTGAAAAGAGTAAAATTGAAACACTCAATGTTGTCCTCTATTTTACTTTGTAATCATATTTAAGATGGATTTGACGGCAAGATTGACGCTGGCAGCATAATCAATTCTATGACGTAACAAGTCATTGATGGGGATATCGTCGCTGATATATTGATTTGACGTAAAAAGATTTGTTAATTATAAAGAGCAATGCTATAGTTAGCAAATGGGTGTAAGTTGTAAGAAGGTTGTAAAAGTTTGATTGTAGCCGAAACCAAATTGAGTTAACAAAATATTATATTTCATTAAATCCCAACTTCGTCGCCGGAACATTCTCCAGAGAAGTATACAAGAGGAGGACAAAAAAACTGTAAAACACGGAAAAAAAAAAAGGGTCTAGCCCTCACTGGCCTCCCGGAGGATCTCCGCAAAGTCCTGCAGGGTGCGCACACCCGCCCTATGGCACAGGCGGCGAAACGCTTCCCTCTTCTCCAGAGAATCCCGTTCCTCCGGAGTGATCGGCAACAGGTCAAAGTTTGGCGCCGGATGAAGAGGTCGAGCGATGACCTCCAGTGACAACCCGCAGGCGGTCAGAAAGTTCGCAGCCGCTGCCAGCCAGTCATGGGCCGGAGGCGGCGCAGAGGGTGCTCCATGCGAAGGGGCTCGGCGACGACTGGAAGAAGGCTCTGGCAATGGTTCCCAACCAGATGATCTTTTTGGAGCCATGTTAAATGTGCAACCTACTCAGATGAATGGGGACCCCTATGTATATATATACACGTTCCTAACCGACTCTTCCTATTCCTTATTGGAAGTTGGGATATAATGTTAAAGTTACAACCAAATGCTTACAACACTCTTACAACCTTCACCCATTGCTGACATGTGGGCCATGTCATCAATGGGTGAAGGTTGTAAGAGTGTTGTAAGCAAGCATTTGGTAGTAGACTATAAGAGACATTATTGATGTCTTATTCCAGGCTTAGTTGGTTGTGCTGTTTGGCTTTTACATGGAAGGCCTAGGTTCGAGTCTGGTGTTTGGGTTCTGTAGAATTTTTCTATTGTTAACATTTTTTGGGTGCTATTATATGCTTTTAACTTAGTATGGAACAATTTTTGGGACTGTTAATGGCCATTCTCCGTTCCTCTAACACGGAGAATGGTACATTTAGGACGGATGTAGGACGGAGAATTGTACATTTAGGACGTCGAATGGTACATTTAGGACGGAGAATGGTACGTTTAGGAATGTTCTGTAGGGTTGTGAATTTTAAATAGTTTGGCTGTTTAGTTTTGTTTTGAATCTATATAAATTGGTTTTGAAGGCTCGTGAAGATGAATTAGTTTGGCTGTTTGGTTGTTAATGGTCATTCTCCGTTCCTCTAACACGAGAATTGTACATTTAGGACGGCGAATGGTACATTAGGACGGAGAATGATAGATGTAGGACGGAGAATGATAGATGTCGGACGGAGAATGGTCCATATAGGACGGAGAATGGTACATTTAGGACTGTTGTGTAGGGTTGTGAATTTTAAATAGTTTGGCTGTTTAGTTTTGTTTTGAATCTATATAAATTGGTTTTGAAGGCTATGAATTAGTTTGGCTGTTTGGCTGTTAATGGCCATTCTCCGTTCCTCTAACACGGAGAATGGTACATTTAGGACGGAGAATTGTACATTTAGGACGGCGAATGGTACATTAGGACGGAGAATGCGGAAAGTTGGACGGAGAATGATACATGTAGGACGGAGAATGGTCCATATAGGACGGAGAATTCATTTTGAATAAGGTAAAATCTGTGTTGGGAAATGGCGAAATCTCTTGGATATGATTACACTGAGATGTTGTATTAATGGTAAAATCTGTGTTGGGAAATGTCGAAATCTCAGAAGTGAGCCGTCTTCGGCGTCATTATATCACAGTCCATTTTATTTATAAAAAAAATAATCATGTTAAAAATTAGTATTGACAAAAGTAAAACTTGCTCAAAATGGAGAATCGAACTCATAAAAAATATCTTGTATGTAGACTAGTGAAAAATATATACTCCTCCGTCCCAAAAATATAGTCTCACTTTCCTTTTTGGTTTGTCCCATATTATAGCCCATTTCTTTTTATATAATGGATGTTTGTGGAGTAATTTACAAATTTAGCCTTATTTAAACTGCAATTATATCAAGATAAACTCTACAATTCTCTATGCATTTAAGAGTTGTATTTTGAAAATATACTTGAGCTCTAATGATGGATACTGAAAAGACACTTTAGTTTATATTGCCTCCAAAATTCAAACTAAAATTTGCCAAAATATTGTCTCCAAAGTTTAATGGCATTCATTAACCCAATTAGAGATCACAATAAGTACAAAAGCAAAATTCAAAACATCTATAAGGGGCATATTGGAGAGATTTTGTTTTGTTGGACATATTAATTGGATTTTCTTAATCTTGGTGAAAATAGAAATAGGACTATATTTTTGGGACGGAGGGAGTATAAAGAAATGCATGCATGCATGCTAGTGTTTTCACCATTAACCCCAGTAATGATAGATCGTATCTAATTCATTATACCACTCGTACACAGGTTCTCCTGGTACTGGGATTACATTATCAAAGGGTTTTTTAAACGTCTGAATTGAATAACAAATTTTCCAAAGTTCGTCGTCGAAGATCACGTTGAAGCACCCACGTATGTCGAGCAGGCGAAGACCCTTGCAGTTGCATATGATAGATCGCAGCGTGTCTCCATTGAACATGCCGAATCCCATATGTAGGTGCTCGAGACGCGGCATCGAATCAGCCACGGCCTTTCCCTCTGCCTCGTTTTTCGTGTCCAGCACGAACATGTTCCTGAGCATGAAATCCGGAGGGGGCATGTTCCTACTCAGCTTGACCAGACGGCGGCAATAATTTCCGGCGGAAATTATTCCAGTCGACGTGATGTAGAGGCAGTAGCTAATGTCGAGTTCTTCCAGCACAGGGAGAAACTCCAAGTGTCTCACGAAAGTTTCATCACTCACGTCGCACTTCGGAATGTGCAGAACCCTTAGAAATTTTCCACTGTATTATAAAAATGGGAAAACATCAATAGAAATTAACAAAAGTATACGTAAAATTTTGTAATAGAAAAAATAAAGTATTAGAATAAGACCAAATAAAATTTTGCACTGGCCTTAAACATGCAAAAGAGAAGGCTGCTTCGTCGAGCTTGTACGCGGAGAGGGACCCTAGATGTCCCTCACTGCGAGCCACGAGCTTCATTACGGTCAAACTAATCTCAGCGGTTTTCTGGGTCCTCCGGCACCACTGTACCAAGTCGACGTTGGACCAATAGTCTAAGGGACCGTTGAGCGCCTTCCACCACGAACGGCAAACTGGGGCCACGTTGCACATTACCTCGTCCGCCGGCATCCCCGACAGTACCAGTATCATCGAGAGAATCTCGGTAGGGATGACGGCCCATCCGCTGCAGTTGATCTTGCTCCTCTCCATTGCGACTGTTCTTCTTCTTCTTTCCTTTGTTTCTCTCTAGTCGGATGGGTTCTCTTCTTTGGAAAAGGCTATTTAACCCTCGTTTACGCGGGTGTATGTAACCCGCTCGTGGAGGGGTGTGTCCGAACAAGTCACGAATCTATTGGGAAATAACGGTAATGCCACTGTATTAATATTAGCAATTAGTCGTTTGGGCTCCCAACATATTTGGGTGATGCCATCTCCCATTATGTGGCATCTGACATGGCAGATGACATAACAGCTGACATGGCAAATTTTAACCCCAAAAATTAATTACCCAAATTTTTTTAATGTTAATGTTAATGTCAATATTAATATTAATGTTAATGCTAATGCTAATGTTAATGTTAATATTAATGTTAATATTAATCAATGTTAATTTAATATTAAATTATTTATTTACTATTAATGTTCATTTTAATATTAATTTTATTGTTAAATTTTGCCATGTCAGCTGTCATGTTAGCAACCATGTCATATGCCACATAATGGAAGATGGTATCACCCAAATTTTTTGGGAGCAAATAGCATTTTTGTAATATTAGTTTTAATTATATTGTAAATTTTAAATTAACAGAAAAGCCAATGTAGATTTAATATTAATGCTCTGAATAGCCCAACTCATCATGCCAATTGGCTACAACGCTCATGATCTCTCTAGCTCACAAAGGAGTACATTGTTCCATACATTATGCCTCTTTATAGCCAACAAGTAGTCTTCGGCTGAACATCTCGCAAGTCCGAACGCCAATGTGGTAGCTCCTCTTGAACGCTAAGGACTCCATGCATCTGGAAGTCCAAGCCGAGCCCCGCCTCGAGCCGAACCTATCCTGAACTTGTCCACCACCGTGTCCCTGCGGCAGATACAGTTAGACATAATGTTAACATAAACATTGTGATCGTGCTCATCTATGTCCCATTTCGCCTAGCCTGCAAGGTTAGAACTTTACATAAGAAATCATATCATTTCACTCAACCAACCAACCGTAAACTTAAACATATGCATAAGGGTGGCAGGCCCTGCGCCTGCACCCAGCGCTAATCTCAGCCCACCGGCCCTATCTATATGAAGGTCACGGTGTTTCTGTCACGACCCGCACCCTGATTAGGGGCACGAGTACGTGGTTACGTCTACCCTGATTAGGGGCACGAGTACGTGGTTACGCCCTATCTATATGAAGGTCACGGTATTTCTGTCACGACCCGTACCCTGATTAGGGGCACGAGTACGTGGTTACGTGGTTACGTCCAGCCTCGAGCCGAACCTATCCTGAACTTGTCCACCACCGTATCCCTGCGGCAGATACAGTTAGACATAATCTTAACATAAATATTGTGATCGTGCTCATCTATGTCCCATTTCGCCTAGCCTCCAAGGTTAGAACTTTACATAAGAAATCATATCATTTCACTCAACCAACCAACCGTAAACTTAAACATATGCATAAGGGTGGCAGGCCCTGCGCCTGCACCCAGCGCTAATCTCAGCCCACCGGCCCTATCTATATGAAGGTCACGGTGTTTCTGTCACAACCCGCACCCTGATTAGGGGCACGAGTACGTGGTTACGTCCACCCTGATTAGGGGCACGAGTACGTGGTTACGCCCTATCTATATGAAGGTCACGGTGTTTCTGTCACGACCCGCACCCTGATTAAGGGGCACGAGTACGTGGTTACGTGGTTACGTCCAGCCTCGAGCCGAACCTATCCTGAACTTGTCCACCACCAGTGTCCCTGCGGCAGATACAGTTAGACATAATCTTAACATAAACATTGTGATCGTGCTCATCTATGTCCCATTTCGCCTAGCCTGCAAGGTTAGAACTTTACATAAGAAATCATATCATTTCACTCAACCAACCAACCGTAAACTTAAACATATGCATAAGGGTGGCAGGCCCTGCGCCTGCACCCAGCGCTAATCTCAGCCCACCGGCCCTATCTATATGAAGGTCACGGTGTTTCTGTCACGACCCGCACCCTGATTAGGGGCACTAGTACGTGGTTACGTCCACCCTGATTAGGGGCACGAGTACGTGGTTACGCCCTATCTATATGAAGGTCACGGTGTTTCTGTTACGACCCGCACCCTGATTAGGGGCACGAGTACGTGGTTACGTGGTTACGTCCAGCCTCGAGCCGAACCTATCCTGAACTTGTCCACCACCGTGTCCCTGCGGCAGATACAGTTAGACATAATCTTAACATAAACATTGTGATCGTGCTCATCTATGTCCCATTTCGCCTAGCCTGCAAGGTTAGAACTTTACATAAGAAATCATATCATTTCACTCAACCAACCAACCGTAAACTTAAACATATGCATAAGGGTGGCAGGCCCTGCGCCTGCACCCAGCGCTAATCTCAGCCCACCGGCCCTATCTATATGAAGGTCACGGTGTTTCTGTCACAACCCGCACCCTGATTAGGGGCACGAGTACGTGGTTACGTCCACCCTGATTAGGGGCACGAGTACGTGGTTACGCCCTATCTATATGAAGGTCACGGTGTTTCTGTCACGACCCGCACCCTGATTAGGGGCACGAGTACGTGGTTACGTGGTTACGTCCAGCCTCGAGCCGAACCTATCCTGAACTTGTCCACCACCGTGTCCCTGCGGCAGATACAGTTAGACATAATCTTAACATAAACATTGTGATCGTGCTCATCTATGTCCCATTTCGCCTAGCCTGCAAGGTTAGAACTTTACATAAGAAATCATATCATTTCACTCAACCAACCAACCGTAAACTTAAACATATGCATAAGGGTGGCAGGCCCTGCGCCTGCACCCAGCGCTAATCTCAGCCCACCGGCCCTATCTATATGAAGGTCACGGTGTTTCTGTCACGACCCGCACCCTGATTAGGGGCACGAGTACGTGGTCAACGGTATCCTGTCAGAAAAATGAGCAAGTACAAACACCAACAGAAGTTCCATATGAATTGACAAATACTATAAGAGACATTATAATGAAATACAAGACAAAGATATAGGCGACTTGGAAACCATTTGAAGCCGAGTTACAACCCTTGGACCAATAAATGTAAAATGTGATTTGAATTATTAGAGCGATATGTGATCTGCTAGGGAGTCATGGTGCTCCCTGAACTGTAGCCGGTGCACCTCTCTCCACTGCTGCCATAGCTACCTGATGCAAGTTCTCCATGGTCTGTCGCAGCAATGACCCTGGCCTGTCATCACGCAATGACCATGGACGGTTCGCACCGTAATGCATCTTTGGCATCCTTATGTGTAAGACTATGATCGCTTCGATACAGGTTGCTAGACCAATATCCGAAGGATCCCAAACCTACTGATATCATAGCTTATCACAACACTTGACGGTCGCAACCCGTCCTAATGATGTGCACCATAAATACCATACATAATTCCCTCCTTTGAACTACTAGGTTGAATTAAGATGATGTGCACCATAAATACCATACATAAATACGTACACTGGACGGTCGCAACAATATCATAGCTTATTGAGTATATTATATTGACATTGCTTATCCTCCATTCGTAGTTGATCGTTCTTGACAGGTTTTGATATTATATATGTTGTTAAATAGTAGAACTAGACAGCGTTCTACGTCGTTTCTGCGGTGTAGGCTGGGACGCTGTCACGTTATGGAATGGCTTCTCTGGAACCATCCTGGACGTATAGCTTTGTTAATCGGGGTCCTTTCAACGCAAGTAGCTAGCTCCGATGCAAGTCCCCGCTAAACCTGTGCTGATCGAGGAAACTACGTTGTCGACAAGTTGTCCATAACCGTGCGAAGACATATTTTCCTTTTAGTTATTAAGACATAGCCTACATTATATTTGAAAACTCAATCCCTTTCCCGTGTTTGCGCCCTTGCATTTATCCTTTCATTCGCAACAACATTATCAATTTACCTAGGAAGGGGGTCGAGAAGAGGAGGGTCAGCCACTCACATTGAGTTTACTTCAGGTGAGAGAATGGATCTTAATTCAACCGTTCCCGTTCGATCGAGTCAATCGATCCCGACCTATCGGTCCCGACCGAATCAATAGCGACAGTGTTCCTTTCTCGCGCACCCTATCACGACCCGCACCCGGAGTAAGGGCATTCCATAACGTAACAGCAGTCCCAGCCTACACCGCAGAAACGACGTAGAACGCTGTCTAGTTCTACTATCTAACAACAGTTAGATATTACAACCTGTCGAGAATCAAGGGTCGTCGTCTAACCCAGCTATGGCAGTCTATTCTTGTGTATTGCTCCTTCAACCAATCCATTCCTAGGCCAAGGGACCGATTCGGCCCGCAGCAAAAGGGTCGTCGTCTAACCCAGCTATAGTCCGTGATGTCTTGACATTGCCAGTGGCCTTCACACCCTTTCACTGCTTAACAAATGCACGTGACACGGGACGCTGCTTGCTATACTTCGATAGCCCAACAAAACTCTTTTCTAATGTGTTCGTGCAACGACTTGACAAGCAAGGGCTACGTCAAGCCTAGCATCGAGGGAAATACGACTTAAACTATGGGACAAGCGAATGTTAGTATTAATTGTAGTTGCAATTACATTTTAAATAAAAAAGAATACAATTTTAACTTTAACTAGTTTGAAGTAAATGTTAAATCCAAAACTATTTTTAATTTTAGTAGTCATATTAGTTTCAATAATATTGTAAATGTTTAAATTAACATGAATGCCAAGGTATTAGAAACCTAGCTAGCTGATGTCACGTTGCTCGGGGCTCGGTTAGTGTTCGTCTAAACTAGTACGTGCCAACTAGTTATTAGTAATGATAACCAAAAATTGAATTTTAAGTTTAAAATCTAGTCGAGCTCGATCCTTCCTCTTTATCCCATCTCCCACACTCTCTTTCTCTCTCTCTATCTCTCTCGGGTTCTTTCTCACATGTTGTGTTCCTTAACGCAACAGGTCCCGTAGCATTAAATGCTCTGCATGCGTTATTCTACACAATTTAATAATAAACACTGATACCATATCATTAGAAGAGCAAAGGTTGTCTTGGAAGTCGTAAAAAATTACTTTATATTGTCTTCTCAATACTTTTTTTGCATTAGAGATGACTTTTTAAACTTCTTGTCATTTTTGAATATAGCCGCCTATGCAAGTTATTGTCTTCTGCGGCTCTGTCTCATGCCACATAGGATACACAATACATAACAAGACAATAGGGTTTCGTAGCATTAAATGCTGATGCATGTGTTATCCTACAAAAGAGGGCCACGTGGAGATTGCTGTTGCATGCTTCCTCATGCGTTATTAGCTACACATTTTAATAAGGCACGTACCCAGAAGACGAGAAAGTTTTGTTGGAAGTTGTTTCCTTAAAATTATGCTTGCTCCTAGAATCACTCAAGATTTTTCATGAGCCATCAAAAGAGGGCCACGTGGCGGAGTTACAATGAAGACGAAAAGGTTGTGTTGTTGCCTTGCTGGAAGTTGTTTCTTCCTGCATAATATTTTTTGTACCTCCAAATTGCACTTTCAAACTGTCCATCCTTACGTGGCAGCTGACGTGACATGTTGATCTGGCAGCTGACGTGGCAAATTTTTTTGTAAATAAAACTAAAAATAAAAATTAACATTAAAGTTAATATTCCAGATTAACATTAACATTAATATTAATATTATCGTTAACATTAACAATAATATTAATATTAACATTAACCTTAACATTAATATTAACATAAATTAATATTAACACTAAAATAACTTTGATATTAACGTTAAATTATTATGGAGAAAATTGGGTTGTTAACTTTTTGGATTAAAATTTGCCATGTCATCAGTCATGTCAGATGACACACTATTAATTTAGGAAAATGCTAAGAAGCTCATTTATTTAACATGCCACATCAGATGGGAAGGGCTATATATAGAGGGTCAATATGGAGGTACGATAATATCATTACTCTTTCTTCTTCTATTGTTTCTTGTCCTTTGTTTCTTCTGCTGGTTTCTAACACACACTATTTTCTTCAATGTCGACGTCACATGGAGAAAGTGATCATCGTGGGGAAGATTTAGTCGATGAAGAAATCCTCCATTCAAGAGGACTGTCAGATGATTTGCCGCAAGATGAGCAAAGTTTGGAAGATGTTAGCTTAGGAGACAGTAAAGAACAAGATGAAGACATCAACTCAAACAACGAAATGTTATTTCGCATCACACTTTCTAATGGATTTAAGAAATGCGTTATAGTTTTACATATATTTCTCATGTTTATTTTGTTTTATTCTGTTCTTAGGGACGCCGATGAATCTCCATTGGATTTCGATGCAGCGACAATGAAAAAAATATTGCAATCTGCCAACATTAATAAAGATCCAACTATGCTCTTAGAAGAAGATGTTGTTGGCCTACAGTTCAACTCTATTGAAGAAGCAGGGACATTCTACCGAATTTATTCAAAAGCATATGGTTTCAGTATTAGAAAGAACGAGGTAAAGAAAAATAAATCTGGTATGGTGACGATCCGTAGTTAGTGTTGCTCGAATGCGGCAAAGGAACCCACTGCCTCAAGGAATTTCTTTGCCTCAAGGAGTTCCATTGAGTTGTTTTATATGTAAATAAAATTCAAACTTTTCGTGCATCCTTCGAGTTGTTTCATATGTAAATAAAAGTCAAACTTTTCGTGGTTTTGACAATATAAATGTAATTCAAAAATGATTATATTATAAAAGCAGAGCTTATCAAAGACAGAAGTTCCTTGCCCAATTACATCATAATTACATTGTTGTTTTACAATGTCATTCTTATGTGGCAAATGTCATTCTCCGTTTTAATTTAAAACGGAGAATGATATTCTCCGTTTTAATTTAAAAAGGAGAATGAACATTCTAATTTGTTTTTTACACTGTGAAGCTATTCTCCGTTTAATTCAAAACGGAGAATGTTATTCTCCGTTTAATAAAATACGGAGAATGCTATTGTGGTGTCGTGGTACACTGCTAGACTTGTATTCAAGAGGTCATTGGTTCAAATCTTGACTATAACAATATTTTGTTTTATTTATACTTTTTTTGTAAGTTAATTATGGGTGCTATTTAAAAGGGAAAAAACTTTGATACAGGCACCTATGTATGACATGTGGGCCATCTCAAAAAATAATGTGTATATATATATGTTTACACGTTTTACAAAGCAAGAGGGGACCACATGTCATACATCGGGGTATCAAAACTTTGAAAAGAGTTTTGTTAGAAAAGAGTTTTGTGGGCCCTATTAAAATTTATGTATATATATATATATTTGTACACATTTTTTAAAGCAGGAAGGGCCCACATGTCATACATAGGGGGTATCAAAACTTTGATACCCCCTACTGTATCAAGAAAAAAACTTTGATACAGTAAGGGGTATCAAAGTTGGCAGAATTCGAAGGGGTATATTCATTGGTATTAATGGCATTGGTATTGATGGAAATTAATTATTCCAGTCTTACTTAGCTTTAATTGAGTAGGGGCAGAATTCGAAGTGGCTGCCTTTTTGGCGCATGAGTCCGAGTTGTTCCATGCCTATAAATGTCAGTAGTGTAGAGAGAGTTTGTTCTCATCTCACTTAGCTTTTCTTGTGGCGATGGACTCTACCGATCCCCCGCCTTGGCAAGACTCTTTCTCTTGGTTGTCGATCTCCTCGTTCGAAGAAGCTTTGGTGGTGAAGTCCTTCAGAAGACTGACATGTGCCTGGGTTTGGATTTATTGCCATTCCACGCTCTGTCGAAGCGCCCGCACGTTGATTGGCTCGGACTATGCACGGTGTTCCTTTGCCGCCAGGAGTTCATCTCTTCAACGTGTTCCATTGGTCCGACGATGCACGGTGGTGAAGTCCTTCAGAAGACTGAGATGTGCATGAGTTTGGAGTTTATTATCGTTCCACGCTCTGTCGAATCGCCAGCCAGGAGTCTATCCCTTCGACATGTTCCTTGTTGAACAAGTATGGCTTTGCACGGTGCTCTGCCACAAGTTAACAAAATTCCTTGAGACAGGGGGTTCCTTTGCCTCAGGAGTCTATCTCTTCTACATGTTCCTTGTTGAAGAAGGATGGCTTTGCACGGTGCTCTGCCTCAAAACAAAATTCCTTGGGGCAGTGGGTTCCTTTGCCTCAGTGAGTTCCTTTGCACGGAGGATGCACGATGAAGTGACTTGCCTCAAGGAGTCATGCAACGGTTTCTATGCTCTGACGATGCACGATGAATACGACGCGGACACGAACTGAAAGACGACAGAGAACAACACTCCTTGACAGTTGAAGCTTTCAATTGAATTCCTTGAGAACAACACTCCTCTGACGATGCACGATGAAGTGTTTTGCTTCAAGGAATCCAATTGAAAGCTTCAACTGTCAAGGAGTGTTGTTCTCTGTCGTCTTTCAGTTCGTGTCCGCGTGGTAGATGGTATTGATCGTGCATGGTCAGAGCATAGGAACCGTAGCATGACTCCTTGAGGCAAGTCACTTCATCGTGCATCCTCCGTGCAAAGGAACTCACTGAGGCAAAGGAACCCACTGCCTCAAGGAATTTTGTTTTGAGGGAGAGCACCGTGCAAAGCCATCCTTCTTCAACAAGGAACATGTCGAAGAGATAGACTCCTGAGGCTAAGGAACCCACTGCCCTTTTGGCGCATGAGTTCGAGTTGTTTCATATGTAAATAAAAGTCAAACTTTTCGTGGTTTTGACGATGTAAATGTAATTCAAAAATGATTATATTATAAAAGCAGAGCTTATAAAAGACAGAAGTTCCTTGCCCAATTACATCATAATTACATTGTTGTTTTACAATGTCATTGCTAGGATCGATTTACATATTTGCTTGAAAGCAACTCCTTAGCCCATGACAACCTCATCTTTGTAATCTTCTGGTGAGTTTCATTGTCATTTCCTCCCGGTATTTCGAAGGGAGGAGTCGTCAACCTATTCATATAATACGCCGTGTACAAGAGGCAGTTGGGTGCCCGTTGTTGTGGGCAATTTAGAGAACAATTCAGCACTTTGCTCTCATACTCCTTCTTCGTCGGGCATCTCTCCCTCATCATATCAACTTTTCTCCTGACGATAGGCTCTAAGGTTTTCTTCGTTAATTCTGTATCCACCTTGCACGTATCGTACGTGGTTTGCCACAAGGAGTTGTAGTGTGTCCAGTCGTAGGAGATAAAGTTGAATGTGAGCAGAGTATAGTGTTTGATGGTTGCATTAAAAAGTGGGATGAATAACAACTCTATGTCGTCCTCCAAACCCATGACGAAGTCTTCTACTTTTTGGATGTCTTCACAGGCGCCGGGTTTTGCGGTTTCTTCATTGACACGTTGAATGACGGTCTGTTGTTTCCCAAAAATAATACACAATATCATGAGTAATTTTTTTCTGTCATTTTTCATCGGTGTACACATGAATATGGATTTTTCTGTTTGAATTCTTACCAATGTGTGGGCCGTCATGAATGCAGACCACTTATGGGATTGGAGCGCCGGCTTTTTTTTCTGGATCAATGGCACCTCCTTCGAACTAGACGGGGCACACCTTTTACTGCCTTGAATTTCTTTCAGCTTCCTTATTATTATGTCCAGTATGCCAGCCTCCATGTCGTCATAGTTGAGTATGTCTTGCATGTCTACTGCCGACAGCTGGACTGAAACTTCATTTTCACCCTTTTCCGGATAAAATTCGTATACCATATCACTGCACATAAATTTAGTTTAGATTAAATTAATAAAGATAGATTCTCATTACATAATTGTGAAAAAAGTCTAGAAAAAACGAAATAAAAAAAGGGTTCAGAATACATACTTTGGAGAATTCTTTCTGGGAATTACGATGTCGATGTATTGTTTCTTCAGCTCTTCATCCGCATGTTTCCAAAGTAAGAGTTCATCGCATTCCCTTAGTATGACGCGGTTCTTCTTTAATTCAGCCATTTTGGCGTCTTCTCGGGATTTCGTAGCATCATTAACCTTCCGCTTTTTATTAGCCTCTCCAACTGTATTGCTTTTTATTAACCTCTTTCCCCCCGATCCTCCTCTTCTTCTGACTTCTCTTGGAGCAGCAGGTTCAGCAGCAGCTTGTAACTCCTCATTCTGAAGTACTTTAGCCATGGCTTCGAGATCTTTAATTTTGCAATCCTTTTCATTGGCTTCAATCTTAAATGATTCAACTTTATTTTGAAGCTCCCTTTTCTCCTCAACGAGCCTTTCATTTGTTTCTCTGAGTTGTTTGGTTGTTCGCACTGAAATAAAACAAACAACAATGAAATGTATGATGTGAACCTAACACGGAGAATGACATTCTCCGTATAATATAATACGGAGAATAGAATTCTCCGTTTGGAATTACACGGAGAATAACCTTTCCAGTATCGACATGATAGGGAATAGCAATTATCCGTTCCAAATAACACGGAGAATGACTATTCTCCGTGTTATAGTACACGGAGAATAGTCATTCTCCTGGAAGATTACAAATCAGAAATTTGAAATAGAAAAGATTTTACCTTGTGCATGTAGATCTGATTTAAGAACAGAATTCTGCTTTCTCAAATCCTCCAGTTCATGCACAGAGCCCTCCATCAGAACGTTGACTGTACGTTGTTGTGATTCTTGTGCCTCGAGCTCTTTCAACTTTCTTTGAGTTCTTCATTCTGCGCAAGAATATCAGAATGATGTCTTCTCAAATCCTCCAGTTCATGCACAGAGCCCTCCATCACAACGTTGACTGCACGTTGTTGCTCTTCTTCTGCCTGGAGCACTTTCAGCTTTTCTTTGAGTATGGCATTCTCAAAGTTGGCTGCACGTAACTGCGCTCCTTGTGCCTCCATCTCTTTCAACTTTTCTTTCAGTTCTTCATTCTGCGCAAGAATATCAGAATGATGTCTTCTCAAATCCTCCAATTCCTTTGCTGAGTCGTCCATCACAGCGCCCATTTCATGATGCGGTGTTATCCGTTGTTCATCAAAATTATCCCCACCTGCTTCTTGGTGTTCTTCCTCTCCCTCTTTTTCAACTTCTTCTATAGGTGGCTCCTCTTCTTTGTGCCCTTCTTCTTCCCAACAGGTATAACCAGATCTTCCAATATCATCTTCGATCTCATTTTGTTGTGATATTCGGCCTTGAGGAAGTTTGAGATATCGTACCCATTCCATGTGAAAAATCTTGGGTAATCAGGAATTGGGGCGAACTTCCTTTCCACAAATTTACTATGTTCTGCAAACCAATAGAGGAAGTATATTGTGCAACCTTCCAATTTGTGGAAAGCCATTGAGTAATCCCCCTGTTCAGTTTTGCTTCTACTCCTCTTTAAGCTATCCATTACATATGCCAGGATTAACCTTGGCCAGCATATACTGTTGATCACGTCCACACTGTCTACCAAGGCCAAGAATCTGTACGGCAAATTTGAACCGCCAGACTTTGTGAAGAATACAGTTTGGCACAAGTGGAAGATTATTAGCTTGGCCAAATCATCTGGATTAACAGCGTTATCTCCGCCACGAAGCCGTCGTAACAATTCAAAGAACTTGTCTCTCACTTCCTTATTCGTGACTTCTGAGTGTTTGCCCTTAGTATTAGCCAGCAATCTTGTGAAATGATCTCTGCACAGGCTCAATGATGCTGGTGGTGTGGGCTGCTGTTGTTTTTCCTTTATCAATCTTCTGTAAGAAACATCATCAACGCTTTCTTCATTCAGCGGTAGACCGAATATGACTGCCATATCCTTGACGCTTGGCGCGATTTTAACAGTGGTGCTCAATTCAAAGCACCCGACGCCATCTTCTTCTTCTGTGTAACTTGCAATTAAATTCTCAAGCCCTTCCGTTACCTTGGCCATTTCGGAGACGTGGACTCTGTTTTGGTAGAAAATCTCGACAAAATTCCAGAAACCGGTATTCTTCAAGGAACCAATAACTGGCTCAGGTAAACGGCCAGCATCTCGATTGACCTCCTCCATAAGATTTAGCATTGGCTTGAAGGTAGAACGGAAAAGTCTTGAATCCTTATTCCTGACAGATTTTCTTTCTGCAAAACAAAAAAAAACCAAAAATTAGGTCGGAGAATGGCCATTCTTATGGGTTTTAACACTGGGAACGGCATTCTCCGTTTCAAGTTAGACGGAGAATGACATTATCCGTTCCAAATTAAACGGCGAATAGAATTTAACATTCAAATGCGTTTTATGACGGAGAATGTCATTTTCCTTGAAATATATACAGAATTTGCGAACATAAAATCAAAGTTATACCTTCTGTTTGCACTTCTTCTTGCACTTCTTTTTGTTTAGCAACTTTTTCCTTTTTCTTTTTTGCAACTTTCTTAGAATAGGGTTTCCGTTGTTCTCCGTCTGTCGCTTTTGGATTTTCTGTAACTGGTGCATCTTCTCTATTTGGTAATGCTGCCGGTGATGATTCTGCCGCTGATGCCGACATGGTGTGAATATTGCGAATGGGGAGGAAGGTTTGAAGATTTTGGAGGAGAATGATCTAGGTTTGAGTACAGAGTGGAGTATGGAAGAAGAGGAGGCTCCGAAACGATTTTCTTTTTCCCTTTTCTTTTTTTAATAAAAGGGTTCGGGGGTGTTTTGAATTAATTAGAAGGGCAAAAATGTCATTCGATGGAAGGGCAAAATACTCCTTTCTGCTTAATTAAAAAGAATTGAAGCCGTTTGGCAAAAATGTCATTACAACTCAACAAAACAAATGAACATAATACATTAGGGCTTTCCATACATTAAATATAAAAGAAGAAGAAAAAAAATCATCGTCTTCCATATTCAACCAGATTGGACTTCTTTTTTAGCTCTTCATTGTGCTCTGAAGTTGTAATCCATTCAGCAACTATGCGTCTTTCCTTTTTCCGCATCAAACTGCATATAACAAACAAACATCAAAAATATTGCTCTAAAAAGTTGAAGTTTTTGACGACATATTTTCATACTTACATCGATAGAACGGTAGTCCAGGCTACATCGGTCTTTCATGAATGCAATTAAAAAAATTCCACAATCAACTAAATTGCCTTGGCGGGGAACATAAGAAGGACGTTTTATTGCAAAAGTAGAAAAGCTGAACCTAGCATCTCTCAGCTTCAAAATCTCTTCTTCGAGAAAGATATCCAAATTTGAAAGCTACAATTACCAGAAAACAATATGTATTGGTATAATGCGTATTCTTGTACCCAATTCATAAAAATTGATAAATATGAGCTTACTATTTCTTTTATAACTGTTCTGCTTTGAATCGGATCATCTTTAGATGCAAGTGAGTCCCAAATTTCAACAGTCCTGTTTTTAAACACAACTCTTGCAAGAGTATAGTGTTCGCCCAAATGAATGGGTATGTATATCTGAATCAGGATAATTAGGTAAAACAAATTAGTAAATTTTCAGAAAATTAGGATTAATATTTAAACATAAATACATTAATACCTCTTTACAAGTGCTTAAAGATCCCATGTAATCCTGAAAATATTTAAACTTCTTCCATAATTCATAAGGCTTTTTGACGGATGGAGGTAACGTGGCTTTCTACATACACATCAATTAATACATTACGAAGGACAAACAAACGATAAAATTGTTAATGCATATGCATTGAAGAATAAAATGCTCACTCACCGACATCCTTATTGGTAAAAATCAGACATTAGCTTTATTGGAGGTTCTTCTCCGTTCCTCCACGGTGAGAAGAGCAGATACAATACCTACAATCTGAATAAATTATTAAAAATGTCAGCGATGGAATCGAAGTAAACATAGATGGCATCTAAGAAGAAATATACTATTTATACATACCCTATTGGTAATTTTAGTTAAAGGAGCTAAGGTCTTCATCTCCCACCGAGACACATAGGTTTTGTTGCAAGATGATATTATTTCTCTAAGAAAAGAAACGAATAAATTAGGAGAAAAAAACTGTTGGAATTAAATCAAAACTCATATTACTTACTCGTCAGGTCTATCATCTGCAAAAATATAGTCGTAATATCTCGAAGAAACACTAGTACAATTGCTAGGCTTCGAGGTTGAACCCCTTATTAAATTTTTGGATGGTGTGACCGGCTGTAAATTTCGACGCATTCTTTTAGAAGGACTGCTAAAGTCAGTTTCTTCTTCTTCTATAGCGTCCAATGCGAGATATCGGTCCAATGCTTTACTACGAGACGGTAGCTCCACGTCCTCCTCTTCGGAAGAAGATTCAACGGAAACCACCTTCACATTATTAAATGCTCTAGATGAAGATGCCTCCTTCAAAGCTTGAGATTCTTCAATCTTATCCAAACGCCGAGATAACTTCATTTGTTCAATTTTTATCTTTGCAACATCAGCTGAAATCGTCGACAGATGTTGTTCAATCTTGCGCAACAAACGCGAAATGAAGGTTTCATTTGGATTTGGCATCCAATCTTCTACGTCTTCTACATTTCCCCCCACACGAGTAGACATCTTGAGAACAAGAAAACTATTGTATTTCAGAAAACTATTCTATGTATTTTAGAATGAATAATAGTACTATGAAACAAGAAAACTATTGTATATATAGCAAGAGAGAAGTACAAAAAGTGAGGAAGATGGAAAGACAAATAAATTTCAAGACTAGCAAACAATCTACTAGCCGTTTGATTAAGGAGAGCTCGAGGAAGATTCTACTAGCCATTTGATTGAGGGGGGCTCGAGGAAGATTCTACTATCCGTTTGAAAATTACAAAAGGTTATCGTGATCAACTCCAATTAAGGAACTCTATAAGAGGTTTAATTCCGCTTGATTGAGGAACTCGACGAAGTCCACCGCGAACCGGAACTTCTTATTTTCTTCTTCATCTCCGTTTCTCCTTCCAGCACCACCATGCCCTATAGATTTATAACAAAAATATTAAATTGTTAGATGAAACAAAAAAACTAAATACGGAAAGATTACTAAATCAAAATCAAACAGAACACATATTCATAGAAAACATGAGATTAAAGATGAAAGTGCCACAGAAGCAACACCACAATTTTACAACAACTAAGCAGACTCTGCTAAGCAATAACTAAAATTAGGGATTGTGTCCTCCTTGGATTTAATTTACACAAAGAAGAGATTTGAGAGAACGAGCTTTTGTCGGCTTCCTTAATGTACCATTCTCCGTCCTAAATGTACCATTCTCCGTCCATTCGCCGTATTAAAAGCAAAGAGAATGGCCATTCTCCGTGTTAAAAACAAAGTGAATGGCCATTCTCCGTCCATTCGCCGTATTCACCGTCCATTCGCCGTATTAAAAGCAAAGAGAATGGCCATTCGCCGTATTCTCCGTCCATTCTCCGTCCTAAATGTACCATTCTCCGTCCATTCGCCGTATTAAAAGCAAAGAGAATGGCCATTCTCCGTCCATTGGCCGTATTCACCGTCCATTCGCCATATTAAAAGTAAAGAGAATGGTCATTCTCCGTCCATTCGCCGTATTCACCGTCCATTCGCCATATTAAAAGCAAAGAGAATGGCCATTCGCCGTATTCTCCGTCCTAAATGTACCATTCTCCGTCCTAAATGTACCATTCTCCGTGTTAAAAGCAAAGAGAATGGCCATTTTTTGTCCAAAAAAATATTCTCCTCGAAAATATTATCTTTAGAAAAGTTAAAAAATAATCCGCCCGACCTCAGAAGCAGGTTTCCTCAGTTCACCACCACCACCATGACATGTAGCTTTATTAACAAAATATTAAATTGTTAAATGAAAAATAAAATTTCAGACAATGGCATGAGAAGTAAAATTAGAGCGGCGCCGCTGGTACTTCTCCTTGTTCGAGGAGGCCTCGACGACGTCCGACGCGAAGCGGACCGATTCTTCTCGGCGCAGCTGGTACTCCTAATAAAAAATAAAATTTCAGACAATGGCATGGGCAGTAAAATTAGAGCGGCGCCGCTGGTACTTCTCCTTGTTCGAGGAGGCCTCGACGACGTCCGACGCGAAGCGGACCGATTCTTCTCGACGCAGCTGGTACTCCTCGTTGTTCTAGGGGTGCTCGACGACGTTCGACGCGATCCGAACCGTTTCTTATTTCCTTCTTCATCTCCGTTTCTCTTTCCACCACCACCAGCACCACCACGACTACCATGGCCTGTAACCCAAAAAAAAAAGAGGTTCAGATTAAATTGGATGGACTTTTGAGAGAGTAAATATGAGTTAATTTAGGGTGTTCATTGAAAAAATTAAAGTGAAGAATGACCTGCTAAAGCAAGTTACCAACAGGTCAGAAGTCTAAATAAACATTAAATGATGTCTCCTGTATTATTTTATCTGAATTAAACCTGAACCGTTGGATTAAAATCCAACGGTCCAGATTTCGGATGTATCGATACATCCATTTCCAGCGGATGTATTGTAGAATTTTCCTATATATATATATATATATATATATATATATATATATATATATATATATATATATATTTCTATATGTTTAAAACTTAGTTTTGTTCTAGGGCCTAAGTGAAATTTTACTCCATGTGTCAATCTCCTATTAAATGTTCACAAATGTGTTTAGTTTTGTCCTGTAGCAAGTTGTCCCCTTTAGCAAGCCTTGCTAACGTGAGTGAGCACCCATGCTAATGTGAGCTAGAAGTGAGAACTAGTATTGTGAGTATTATAATTCATCTTGCTAACTTGAGCCAATGGATACTCCCTTGCTAAATTGAGCTAAAATTTTGTGTGTGGGCACAAATTGTCACCAAGCTCAAATTATGAGCTTTTTCATGCTACTGTAGGGGTTCAACCAATTGGAACAAACGGCCAGTCATCACTATTCCCTCTCCTATATTAATTACTATTTCATTTAAGCTTGAAAATATTTTCTAGGACCGATCAACTTCATTTTGTAGCCCACCCGCCAGTCCATATATACGAAACCCTAACCTCTTCCTATATATTCTCCAAATCTTCTCTTCTCTTCCTTTTCTACAGTAAACCTAGCCGCCTACACGGTTACCTCCCATTTTCTCCCTCCATCTTCCGTCGATCGTCTCCGACGTACCGCCCGGACAACGCCGACAAGCGGAGGGCCAGGCTCCGAAGTTCTGGACGATCTCTACGCGTGGACGCCGAGCTCGTCTTCCTCCATTCAGCCACGCGCCACCGGCAGCACTCGACGCCAGTCTTGACGTGCAGTGGCGAGTTTTCTCCCGTCGCAGCAGACCCAACCACCGTCGCCACTTTCCTTCCTCCCCTTTTAGGTACTGCTAATACCACCATTCTTCTTGAGCCATTTTTATACCGACAGCATGTGTGTAGATGTAGTCTACCCTTTCTTCCTTTTCCTTATTTCACCTTTGTTCCTTGCTACTTTTTATTCATTTTGTATGTAGGCGTCTGTGTGTTTTCCCATTGTTAGGTTATGATATTAAATTGGGTTCATGTGTTCAATTTGAAGGAGAGTTGCTTAGGTCGAGAGGGGTTATTACTAGCATAAGCTATATTCAAACAACAATGAGCATTAGATCAACTGGTTGGTGGAGGGGATAGTAAGCGTTAGGTCTGAGGTTCGAATCCAGGGAGTTCAAAAATATATATATTTTGTGTGAGGAGGATTTTGTGTGTGCTGTTGGTGAGTGATTTTTGTGTAGTTGTGTTTATTAGGAAGCTCCATGTTTTAAGTTATAAATGTTGATGTTTTAACATTTGTGAGAACTAGCACAATGGTGAGTGATTTTTGTGTAGTTGTGTTTATTAGGAAGCTCCATGTTTTAAGTTATAAATGTTGATGTTTTAACATTTGTGAGAACTAGCACAATGGTTGAATGTAGGGTTGTAAGTGGAGAGAGATATGGTTCAAAGCCTATGTTAGTGAACTGTAAAGTTTTCCTTTGGGTTATTGTTGTTTATTACTA
>JANAVB010014797.1:3746882-4026882 GCA_029216955.1 Iris pallida
GTTTTTAACACTTTGAATGCTATTCTCTTTAATTCAAACGGAGAATGTTAGGAGTCCAATTGAAAGCTTCCACTGTCAATGATTGTTGTTCTGTCGTCTTTCAGTTCGTGTCCGCGTGGTAGATGGTATTCATCGTGCAGCGTCAGAGCATACGAACCGTAGAATGACTCCTTGAGGCAGTCACTTCATCGTGCATCCTCCGAGCAAAGGATCTCACTGAGCAAAGGAACCCACTGCCTCAAGGAATTCCTTTGCCTCAAGAGTTCCATTGAGTTGTTTCATATGTAATAAAGTCAAACGTTTCGTGCATCCTTCGAGTTGTTCATAGTAATAAAGTCAAATTTTTCGTGGTTTTGACAATGTAATGTAATTCAAAATGATTATATAAAAGCAGAGCTTATCAAAGACAGAAGTTCCTTGCCCAATTACATCATAATTACATTGTTGTTTTAACAATGTCATTCTTATGTGCAAATCATTCTCGTTTAATTTAAAACGGAGAATGATATTCTCCGTTTTAATTTAAAACGGAGAATGAACATTCTAATTTGTTTTTACACTGTGAAGCTATTCTCCGTTTAATTCAAAACGGAGAATGTTATTCTCCGTTTAATAAAACACGGAGAATGCTATTATGGTGTCGTGGTTACACTGCTAGACTTGTATTCAAGAGGTCATTGGTTCAAATCTTGACTATAACAATATTTGTTTTATTTATACTTTTTTTGTAAGTTAATTATGGGTGCTATTTAAAAGGGAAAAAACTTTGATACAGGCACCTATGTATGACATGTGGGCCATCTCAAAAAATAATGTGTATATATATATGTTTACACGTTTTACAAAGCAAGAGGGGACCACATGTCATACATCGGGGTATCAAAACTTTGAAAAAGAGTTTTGTTAGAAAAGAGTTTTGTGGGCCCTATTAAATTTATGTATATATATATATATATATATATATATATATATATATATTTGTACACATTTTTAAAGCAGGAAGGGACCACATGTCATACATAGGGGGTATCAAAACTTTGATACCCCCTACTGTATCAAGAAAAAACTTTGATACAGTAAGGGGGTATCAAAGTTGGCAGAATTCGAAGGGGTATATTCATTGGTATTAATGGCATTGGTATTGATGGAAATTAATTGTTCCAGTCTTACTTAGCTTTAATTGAGCAGGGGCAGAATTCGAAGTGGCTGCCTTTTTGGCGCATGAGTCCGAGTTGTTCCATGCCTATAAATGCCAGTAGTGTAGAGAGAGTTTGTTCTCATCTCACTTAGCTTTTCTTGTGGCGATGGACTCTACCGATCCCCCGCCTTGGCAAGACTCTTTCCTCTTGGTTGTCGATCTCCTCGTTCGAAGAAGCTTTGGTGGTGAAGTCCTTCAGAAGACTGACATGTGCCTGGATTTGGATTTATTGCCATTCCACGCTCTGTCGAAGCGCCCGCACGTTGATTGGCTCGGACTATGCACGGTGTTCCTTTGCCGCCAGGAGTTCATCTCTTCAACGTGTTCCATTGGTCCGACGATGCACGTGGTGAAGTCCTTCAGAAGACTGAGATGTGCATGAGTTTGGAGTTTATTATCGTTCCACGCTCTGTCGAATCGCCAGCCAGGAGTCTATCCCTTCGACATGTTCCTTGTTGAACAAGTATGGCTTTGCACGGTGCTCTGCCACAAGTTAACAAAATTCCTTGAGACAGGGGGTTCCTTTGCCTCAGAGTCTATCTCTTCTACATGTTCCTTGTTGAAGAAGGATGGCTTTGCACGGTGCTCTGCCTCAAAACAAAATTCCTTGGGGCAGTGGGTTCCTTTGCCTCAGTGAGTTCCTTTGCACGGAGGATGCACGATGAAGTGACTTGCCTCAAGGAGTCATGCAACGGTTCCTATGCTCTGACGATGCACGATGAATACGACGCGGACACGAACTGAAAGACGACAGAGAACAACACTCCTTGACAGTTGAAGCTTTCAATTGAATTCCTTGAGAACAACACTCCTCTGACGATGCACGATGAAGTGTTTTGCTTCAAGGAATCCAATTGAAAGCTTAAACTGTCAAGGAGTGTTGTTCGCTGTCGTCTTTCAGTTCGTGTCCGCGTGGTAGATGGTATTGATCGTGCATGGTCAGAGCATAGGAACCGTAGCATGACTCCTTGAGGCAAGTCACTTCATCGTGCATCCTCCGTGCAAAGGAACTCACTGAGGCAAAGGAACCCACTGCCTCAAGGAATTTTGTTTTGAGGGAGAGCACCGTGCAAAGCCATCCTTCTTCAACAAGGAACATGTCGAAGAGATAGACTCCTGAGGCTAAGGAACCCACTGCCCTTTTGGCGCATGAGTTCGAGTTGTTTCATATGTAAATAAAAGTCAAACTTTTCGTGGTTTTGACGATGTAAATGTAATTCAAAAATGATTATATTATAAAAGCAGAGCTTATAAAAGACAGAAGTTCCTTGCCCAATTACATCATAATTACATTGTTGTTTTACAATGTCATTGCTAGGATCGATTTACATATTTGCTTGAAAGCAACTCCTTAGCCCATGACAACCTCATCTTTGTAATCTTCTGGTGAGTTTCATTGTCATTTCCTTCCGGTATTTCGAAGGGAGGAGTCGTCAACCTATTCATATAATACGCCGTGTACAAGAGGCAGTTGGGTGCCCGTTGTTGTGGGCAATTTAGAGAACAATTCAGCACTTTGCTCTCATACTCCTTCTTCGCCGGGCATCTCTCCCTCATCATATCAACTTTTCTCCTGACGATAGGCTCTAAGGTTTTCTTCGTTAATTCTGCATCCACCTTGCACGTATCGTACGTGGTTTGCCACAAGGAGTTGTAGTGTGTCCAGTCGTAGGAGATAAAGTTGAATGTGAGCAGAGTATAGTGTTTGATGGTTGCATTAAAAAGTGGGATGAATAACACTCCATGTCGTCCTCCAAACCCATGACGAAGTCTTCTACTTTTGGATGTCTTCACAGGCGCCGGGTTTTGCGGTTTCTTCATTGACACGTTGAATGACGGTCTGTTGTTTCCCAAAAACAATACACAATATCATAATTAATTTTTTTCTGTCATTTTCATCGGTGTACACATGAATATGGATTTTTCTGTTTGAATTCTTACCAATGTGTGGGCCGTCATGAATGTAGACCACTTATGGGATTGGAGCGCCGGCTTTTTTTTGGATCAATGGCACCTCCTTCGAACTAGACGGGGCACACCTTTTACTGTCTTGAATTTCTTTCAGCTTCCTTATTATTATGTCCAGTATGCCAGCCTCCATGTCGTCATAGTTGAGTATGTCTTGCATGTCTACTGCCGACAGCTGGACTGAAACTTCATTTTCACCCTTTTCCGGATAAAATTCGTATACCATATCACTGCACATAAATTTAGTTTAGATTAAATTAATAAAGATAGATTCTCATTACATATTGTGAAAAAAGTCTAGAAAAAAACGAAATAAAAAAAGGGTTCAGAATACATACTTTGGAGAATTCTTTATGGGAATTACGATGTCGATGTATTGTTTCTTCAGCTCTTCATCCGCATGTTTCCAAAGTAAGAGTTCATCACATTCCCTTAGTATGACGCGGTTCTTCTTTAATTCAGCCATTTTGGCGTCTTCTCGGGATTTCGTAGCATCATTAACCTTCCGCTTTTTATTAGCCTCTCCAACTGTATTGCTTTTTATTAACCTCTTTCCCCCCGATCCTCCTCTTCTTCTGACTTCTCTTGGAGCAGCAGGTTCAGCAGCAGCTTGTAACTCCTCATTCTGAAGTACTTTAGCCATGGCTTCGAGAACTTTAATTTTGCAATCCTTTTCATTGGCTTCAATCTTAAATGATTCAACTTTATTTGAAGCTCCCTTTTCTCCTCAACGAGCCTTTCATTTGTTTCTCTGAGTTGTTTGGTTGTTCGCACTGAAATAAAACAAACAACAATGAAATGTATGATGTGAACCTAACACGGAGAATGACATTCTCCGTATAATATAATACGGAGAATAGAATTCTCCGTTTGGAATTACACGGAGAATAACCTTTCCAGTATCGACATGATAGGGAATAGCAATTATCCGTTCCAAATAACACGGAGAATGACTATTCTCCGTGTTATAGTACACGGAGAATAGTCATTCTCCTGGAAGATTACAAATCAGAAATTTGAAATAGAAAAGATTTTACCTTGTGCATGTAGATCTGATTTAAGAACAGAATTCTGCTTTCTCAAATCCTCCAGTTCATGCACAGAGCCCTCCATCAGAACGTTGACTGTACGTTGTTGTGATTCTTGTGCCTCGAGCTCTTTCAACTTTTCTTTGAGTTCTTCATTCTGCGCAAGAATATCAGAATGATGTCTTCTCAAATCCTCCAGTTCATGCACAGAGCCCTCCATCACAACGTTGACTGCACGTTGTTGCTCTTCTTCTGCCTGGAGCACTTTCAGCTTTTCTTTGAGTATGGCATTCTCAAAGTTGGCTGCACGTAACTGCGCTCCTTGTGCCTCCATCTCTTTCAACTTTTCTTTCAGTTCTTCATTCTGCGCAAGAATATCAGAATGATGTCTTCTCAAATCCTCCAATTCCTTTGCTGAGTCGTCCATCACAGCGCCCATTTCATGATGCGGTGTTATCCGTTGTTCATCAAAATTATCCCCACCTGCTTCTTGGTGTTCTTCCTCTCCCTCTTTTTCAACTTCTTCTATAGGTGGCTCCTCTTCTTTGTGCCCTTCTTCTTCCCCAACAGGTATAACCAGATCTTCCAATATCATCTTCGATCTCATTTTGTTGTGATATTCGGCCTTGAGGAAGTTTGAGATATCGTACCCATTCCATGTGAAAAATCTTGGGTAATCAGGAATTGGGGCGAACTTCCTTTCCACAAATTTACTATGTTCTGCAAACCAATAGAGGAAGTATATTGTGCAACCTTCCAATTTGTGGAAAGCCATTGAGTAATCCCCCTGTTCAGTTTTGCTTCTACTCCTCTTTAAGCTATCCATTACATATGCCAGGATTAACCTTGGCCAGCATATACTGTTGATCACGTCCACACTGTCTACCAAGGCCAAGAATATGTACGGCAAATTTGAACCGCCAGACTTTGTGAAGAATACAGTTTGGCACAAGTGGAAGATTATTAGCTTGGCCAAATCATCTGGATTAACAGCGTTATCTCCGCCACGAAGCCGTCGTAACAATTCAAAGAACTTGTCTCTCACTTCCTTATTCGTGACTTCTGAGTGTTTGCCCTTAGTATTAGCCAGCAATCTTGTGAAATGATCTCTGCACAGGCTCAATGATGCTGGTGGTGTGGGCTGCTGTTGTTTTTCCTTTATCAATCTTCTGTAAGAAACATCATCAACGCTTTCTTCATTCAGCGGTAGACCGAATATGACTGCCATATCCTTGACGCTTGGCGCGATTTTAACAGTAGGTGCTCAATTCAAAGCACCCGACGCCATCTTCTTCTTCTGTGTAACTTGCAATTAAATTCTCAAGCCCTTCCGTTACCTTGGCCATTTCGGAGACGTGGACTCTGTTTTGGTAGAAAATCTCGACAAAATTCCAGAAACCGGTATTCTTCAAGGAACCAATAACTGGCTCAGGTAAACGGCCAGCATCTCGATTGACCTCCTCCATAAGATTTAGCATTGGCTTGAAGGTAGAACGGAAAAGTCTTGAATCCTTATTCCTGACAGATTTTCTTTCTGCAAAACAAAAAAAAAACCAAAAATTAGGTCGGAGAATGGCCATTCTTATGGGTTTTAACACTGGGAACGGCATTCTCCGTTTCAAGTTAGACGGAGAATGACATTATCCGTTCCAAATTAAACGGCGAATAGAATTTAACATTCAAATGCGTTTTATGACGGAGAATGTCAATTTTCTTGAAATATATACAGAATTTGCGAACATAAAATCAAAGTTATACCTTCTGTTTGCACTTCTTCTTGCACTTCTTTTTGTTTAGCAACTTTTTCCTTTTTCTTTTTGCAACTTTCTTAGAATAGGGTTTCCGTTGTTCTCCGTCTGTCGCTTTTGGATTTTCTGTAACTGGTGCATCTTCTCTATTTGGTAATGCTGCCGGTGATGATTCTGCCGCTGATGCCGACATGGTGTGAATATTGCGAATGGGGAGGAAGGTTTGAAGATTTTGGAGGAGAATGATCTAGGGTTTGAGTACAGAGTGGAGTATGGAAGAAGAGGAGGCTCCGAAACGGTTTTCTTTTTCCCTTTTCTTTTTTTAATAAAAGGGTTCGGGGGTGTTTTGAATTAATTAGAAGGGCAAAAATGTCATTCGATGGAAGGGCAAAATACTCCTTTCTGCTTAATTAAAAAGAATTGAAGCCGTTTGGCAAAAATGTCATTACAACTCAACAAAACAAATGAACATAATACATTAGGGCTTTCCATACATTAAATATAAAAGAAGAAGAAAAAAAAATCATCGTCTTCCATATTCAACCAGATTGGACTTCTTTTTAGCTCTTCATTGTGCTCTGAAGTTGTAATCCATTCAGCAACTATGCGTCTTTCCTTTTTCGCATCAAACTGCATATAACAAACAAACATCAAAAATATTGCTCTAAAAAGTTGAAGTTTTTGACGACATATTTTCATACTTACATCGATAGAACGGTAGTCCAGGCTACATCGGTCTTTCATGAATGCAATTAAAAAAATTCCACAATCAAGTAAATTGCCTTGGCGGGGAACATAAGAATGACGTTTTATTGCAAAAGTAGAAAAGCTGAACCTAGCATCTCTCAGCTTCAAAATCTCTTCTTCGAGAAAGATATCCAAATTTGAAAGCTACAATTACCAGAAAATAATATGTATTGGTATAATGCGTATTCTTGTACCCAATTCATAAAAATTGATAAATATGAGCTTATTATTTCTTTATAACTGTTCTGCTTTGAATCGGATCATCTTTAGATGCAAGTGAGTCCCAAATTTCAACAGTCCTGTTTTTAAACACAACTCTTACAAGAGTATAGTGTTCGCCCAAATGAATGGGTATGTATATCTGAATCAGGATAATTAGGTAAAACAAATTAGTAAATTTTCAGAAAATTAGGATTAATATTTAAACATAAATACATTAATACCTCTTTACAAGTGCTTAAAGATCCCATGTAATCCTGAAAATATTTAAACTTCTTCCATAATTCATAAGGCTTTTTGACGGATGGAGGTAACGTGGCTTTCTACATACACATCAATTAATACATTACGAAGGACAAACAAACGATAAAATTGTTAATGCATATGCATTGAAGAATAAAATGCTCACTCACCGACATCCTTATTGGTAAAAACCATACATTAGCTTTATTGGAGGTTCTTCTCCGTTCCTCCACGGTGAGAAGAGCAGATACAATACCTACAATCTGAATAAATTATTAAAAATGTCAGCGATGGAATCGAAGTAAACATAGATGGCATCTAAGAAGAAATATACTATTTATACATACCCCATTGGTAATTTTAGTTAAAGGAGCTAAGGTCTTCATCTCCCACCGAGACACATAGGTTTTGTTGCAAGATGATATTATTTCTCTAAGAAAAGAAACGAATAAATTAGGAGAAAAAAACTGTTGGAATTAAATCAAAACTCATATTACTTACTCGTCAGGTCTATCATCTGCAAAAATATAGTCGTAATATCTCGAAGAAACACTAGTACAATTGCTAGGCTTCGAGGTTGAACCCCTTATTAAATTTTTGGATGGTGTGACCGGCTGTAAATTTCGACGCATTCTTTTAGAAGGACTGCTAAAGTCAGTTTCTTCTTCTTCTATAGCGTCCAATGCGAGATATCGGTCCAATGCTTTACTACGAGACTGCAGCTCCACGTCCTCCTCTTCGGAAGAAGATTCAACGGAAACCACCTTCACATTATTAAATGCTCTAGATGAAGATGCCTCCTTCAAAGCTTGAGATTCTTCAATCTTATCCAAACGCCGAGATAACTTCATTTGTTCAATTTTTATCTTTGCAACATCAGCTAAAATCGTCGACAGATGTTGTTCAATCTTGCGCAACAAACGCGGAATGAAGGTTTCATTTGGATTTGGCATCCAATCTTCTACGTCTTCTACATTTCCCCTCACACGAGTAGACATCTTGAGAACAAGAAAACTATTGTATTTCAGAAAACTATTCTATGTATTTCAGAATGAATAATAGTACTATGAAACAAGAAAACTATTGTATATATAGCAAGAGAGAAGTACAAAAAGTGAGGAAGATGGAAAGACAAATAAATTTCGAGACTAGCAAACAATCTACTAGCCGTTTGATTAAGGAGAGCTCGAGGAAGATTCTACTAGCCGTTTGATTGAGGAGGGCTCGAGGAAGATTCTACTATCCGTTTGAAAATTACAAAAGGTTATCGTGATCAACTCCAATTAAGGAACTCTATAAGAGGTTTAATTCTGCTTGATTGAGGAACTCGACGAAGTCCACCGCGAACCAGAACTTCTTCTTTTCTTCTTCATCTCCGTTTCTCCTTCCAGCACCACCATGCCCTGTAGATTTATAACAAAAATATTAAATTGTTAGATGAAACAAAAAAACTAAATACGGAAAGATTACTAAATCAAAATCAAACAGAACACATATTCATAGAAAACATGAGATTAAAGATGAAAGTGCCACAGAAGCAACACCACAATTTTACAACAACTAAGCAGACTCTGCTAAGCAATAACTAAAATTAGGGATTGTGTCCTCCTTGGATTTAATTTACACAAAGAAGAGATTTGAGAGAACGAGCTTTTGTCGGCTTCCTTAATGTACCATTCTCCGTCCTAAATGTACCATTCTCCGTCCATTCGCCGTATTAAAAGCAAAGAGAATGGCCATTCTCCGTGTTAAAAACAAAGTGAATGGCCATTCTCCGTCCATTCGCCGTATTTACCGTCCATTTGCCGTATTAAAAGCAAAGAGAATGGCCATTCGCCGTATTCTCCGTCCATTCTCCGTCCTAAATGTACCATTCTCCGTCCATTCGCCGTATTAAAAGCAAAGAGAATGGTCATTCTCCGTCCATTCGCCGTATTCACCGTCCATTCGCCATATTAAAAGCAAAAAGAATGGCCATTCTCCGTCCATTCGCCGTATTCACCGTCCATTCGCCATATTAAAAGCAAAGAGAATGGCCATTCATATTGAATTCATGTTGGAAGACTAGACTCTGTCCTCCTATACCTTTTTTGAAGTATGATCGTTGAACATCTGACGCTTTGAGTTTTCCTCAAGTTTGTTTATTGTAAACGTCCGAATGCAGCCTAATTACTGGACTGGAAAACTTAAAGTTGCCACCAAAGTTTTCAGCCCAGTAATTAGGGCTGCATTCGGGTCGTTTCGGGTAAAAACTTGACCTGAGACATTTTTGGTGCCATGGAGCTAGACCAGTGAGCTATACGCTTTCGTCAAAGGATGGCTGCTTCCAACTTCCAAGAAAAGAGGGATGGATGAGAGACCCAGTTACCTCAAAAACGACGACCCTGCAGTAATCAAAGAAAGACCTAGCTGAACCGGGAACAACATGGATCAAAGGCGTGTGCAGCGAGCAAAAAAAGTCAAGGATAGGGGCTGGTTATGTTGGTCCATCCCATCTATATTGACCGGGAAGAGGGGGGAGGCTCTTGCGGAAGCCCTACCCGCCCTTCTCTATTTTGAGGAATCCCTCATTTGATGCCTTATGTTGTGATTTGAAAAGCTTTCGAAGAAGGCTTTGGATAGATAATGAGCTTCAAGTTCTTGCCTTAGTCTTCATCTTTACAACTCCCCGAACTAGTCCTTGGATTTCAACAGTTGGTCGACGCTCGAGTTCCTTAGAAATATCTTGGTCAGTATAAACGATTGAACATAGAAAACACGTATTGAGCACAAATATTTAACTAAAGAATGTGGGTGATCCTTTGATGTATACCTAGTTAAATGAAAGCTATCTGGAGCAGCAGTAGGCACTTACCGCCACATATGTATAACTAAAGGTTCTGACTTCCAAGCCATTGTGATGGTCCAATATTTAATGAACCAAGTTGAATGCACTTTGCTTGGCAGCATGCGTTAGAGATCCTGTCGGTTGGTCCCTTTCTGCTTCCTGTAGGTTCCACATCCCACATCAACACAGAATTATAAGGCCTTTAGGGGATGGGTTTACAAAAATAAAAACTTACATGCAGCAGCTTAATTACGACATCCGGCATTTGGGTAATTCCAGTCTTCTAGTTTATCAACTTCTTCTGCATAGTCTCCGTATCTAACTCCACAAAAACTGCGTGAATCAACAAAAGTAAAAAAATCACAAGAAAACTATTGTTAAACTAATAATCAAACCAAAGAGTAAAACCTATTGAGGCGTTTCCTTCTTCAGCTTTATCGTGCATTGCTTGTCCTTCTTCAGCTTCGGCAAGAGGCCGTGAAACCCGTCGTCTTTTGCTGGCACCGAAGCAAAGAATGAAGGAGAAACTTAAACTTTATAATCCAGAAACAATATATAGAAAAGAAGATACTAATTCCTTGCCGTGCTATGGATTTGTGATTTCCTTGATTAAACTAAAGATTACTTAGATTCAAACAAGACAAAATAATAAATAACTATGCAAATTATGTTTTCTTAATTAACTCTCCAACATGAGTTCCGTTAACTCTTGACTAAACTCTAATTGAAAATACAAAAAGTTAAGATATATGGCATGGATTGTTATAATCCTTTGTTCAACTTTTATTACATGCCTATATTGACAGATGTTGTGCTTTCCTTGGGTCAAAATATACAAGATATAGTTGTTCCTTTTTCTTGGCCAGTTCATAAATCAAATTATAAAATTTTAGTAGAACAAAAAACCAGGTGGGAAATATGATATTTTGCTTTAACAGACATAGAGAAACTTTAACATCATTTGATAAGCTTTCCATGCGCTTTAGTGCCCTTTCTTCAGGATTTCTAAACAAACAAGTCTATAGGTCATGACTCTACTTACTCCACCAGTCAAGAAATTTAGCAATTAATGAAGCAAAAACGGGGGAATATCTTCAAAAAAATAATAGATGAAAACAGCATGAAGCACCCATGCAAAAGTCAACAATATGGTTGCTTCAATCTTTAACATACCATTACAGAAGAGACCCAAGCATTAAAGTCTTTAGTTATCATACTCCATATAGAAATATTCACAAATATTGATTGTTAGAGATAGTGGGTGTGTTAGAGTGGTGTTTAGTCACAATGTAGCCTCTCTACACGTACTCAAAACAATTATCACATTTAGAAACAATCTTGTCTCTCTACATGGTAGCGGAGTACAAAAAAAAAAAAGAGGACGAAAAGGATCCAGAGGCTTCACCCATACGCCCCCCCCCCCCCCCCCCCCCCCCCCCCCACACACACACACACACACAAACACACCCCAGGGCCTGCCGATATAACTCTTTGTTGCCTATATTCACAAAATTGCCGACAACCCACTCTCATCAGTATCTCTCTCCCACCAGCAACTCTTGTTTCCAAGCTGTGACATGCTTGACATGTCCAACTTAAAGGGGATTGTTAAAACTCTACCCATTTTTCTCGTGCGGAGACCACTTGACTTTTACTATCCGCCGTGCACGCACATGTGTCGAAAACTGTCGGTCGAACACCTTTGTGTGTCGATAACTCTCTCTATTGAGTGCCTCCGTGCGCCAACAACTAACCCAGCCAAGCACCCACGTGTGCTAACAACTCGCCCGTTCGAGCGTACGTGCACCGACAACTCACTCAGTCAAACTCCCTCGTGCATTGATTACTACTACTACTCTATTTAGGTCGTGTGGCGACCTTCATTACTGGACTCTTTCGATATCGGAGCCAATTCCACTAGGATGTGTAGCTTTTCTAGTTTTTTTTTTCTTTATGTAACAAGCTAGGCATGTTTCACATGTTCCCGCTTGAAGGGGAGTGTTAGAAATAGTGAGTGTGTTAGAGCGTGGGGGTCCTAGTTTAATCCCACAATGGATAAACTTGTATGAATCTCCTCGTTTTATATATATCAAAGCAATCGATGAAAATGCCCCATTTGGTCTCTCTACATTGGTCTAAAGTCAAATCAGCGTCTTAAGCCCATGTACTTCTGGTGTTACCCGGATGTCATCACTGCCACCTTCAAACCTATGCTAAAGTAGTTAATATGCATGCACTTTGATTTTTAGACAATAGGAGCAGCAATGAGAACTAACTATATTCAGTAACTTCATAAAGCAAGAGAAGATTATATTGAACAAGGAGCAGATGCTTACAGTATGTAGTAAAAATATGCTCAAATCTGCTAGCAAAAGGCCATTTCAAACATAAATAAATTATCATCACAACTAACCTAATTTGAGAATTACTAAAGATTGACTAGCTAAATAGGTAAGTATCCAATCCTTTAAACTGAAATGAAGACAATATGAAGTGCTCATAAAATCTCACATAGAAGATCATTTCAGTAATATATGTGATGTTAAACAAATATAACCTAGTACAACAACTTCCTAGTATTTGGTTGTCAAAATTTACTCTAGCATCTAGGAACGATACTAAGGTATATGCATACAGAACATGAATATGACTAGTTTACATATTATCGAGGATATTGTCCAGTTTACTAGCATAAAGATGAAATGCTTCAATTTAGGATATTTGCACAGTTGATTTCCATACTTTCTCACGATTCGATGGCATTATTTTAGAGAAATTTGATGCTGCTCATGGGAACAACTACTCTATCAAACCGCTTATGCGGAATAATAGGCTTTACAAATTGAAAGTGTATCGAAGAAAGAAACTCAGTTGTTACTGACTGTTTATTGAAAGAACAAAAAACATATATTTTGCAGAAACCTCTGGAATTGCATGTTGGTCACAAAATACAACACACCACATGCACAGATCCAAACAGTGCAAAACCTTGGTAATGCATATATTTTACATCAAAATTCTGTCCCAAAAGAAGCATATTGTACCTTGCAGACGAAATATGATTTTCCACTGCTTTCTCTTCTTCTTCATTGAAAATATACCACTTGTCAACAGCTCTCACCGAGTCCCAAGTCCTAATATCTAAAAAAACAAATCATGAGAGTCAATACTATTTGTTATTTAACTAAGGATAGTTTGAGCACCAAGATAAAACCTTGAAGTATAATGTTTGAATTGTTGTTATGGCTTCTCAGTTTCCAGTATGCATGCCCACTTCCTTCCACTAATATGGGATCAACTCCGGAAGCTTCAGATCTTTGTTTCTCTATGATAATATTTGTAAAAGAAAACAAAAGTGAGTCATGTTTAGACAAACTTAGAAAATTGTTTGCACTCAAAAGAGATAATTAACTTAAACAAACTCACAACATAGAGATAAAAAAACAAACAATTTGACAGAAAAGAAAGAAAAAGGAGAATGCATGCACTGCATTCTATCTTCCCATGCACCAAGCAGATAAAATAACTACCTTGAGGTACTCCAACATGCACGATGCACCTAGATCCATGGTGATCTATTTAATAAGGGATTGAAGGCTTATTAAGGGTACTCAAAAGTAATTCTAGAGGTCAATAATTCAATTCTAGCATGAGTAATGGAGAACTGAGATACTTTCTCCATGAGATCAGCTAAGTCAGAATAAAATGTGACATGTCTGTATGATCAGTTAAAAGTTGGAATCTTCATTGACAAAAAATATGTAAAAGGCTGGTAAGATATCAAATATGAAAACTAAGAATGAGGAATCGTGTCCCCACACCAGCTCTATCTCACTTATCATGAAATACTAGCTGCTGACAGTGACTATCTTCCTAAGATTAATTTAGGCACTTGCTTTTCATAGGTAAGCTGATATGCTGTCTCTATATATAATTTCAGACATTATGAAATATAATATAATTAACACCAAAGGTCTGAGCCAATATTTAAGGCTAACCTACTGATGGCACTATACGTATGTAAACATGTGCATGTATGCAGTATGCACATTTATATGTACACTTGGAAGGAAAAAAAAAACACAATGTAATAACAAAAACAATAAGGACAACAAGCTAAAAATCATTTATGTGCGAGGAGTTTCCCAACTATCCCAACTATTATTATACGCAAAAAAATCATTTATCTGCATGGAAACCGTTATGTTATCGTCTTATAAGTGTCATGTTTAGTGCCCAGATAAATTTTCATATCCCGAAACAAAGACTCAATAATTAACAGGACGACCTACGTCTTGCTAGAAGTTTCCCAAATAAGTCTTACTATAATATGATACTAGAAAGTCATGTACATGGAGTTTCCACAATGGGGAACCGTTGCAATAACTCAATAGCATTATTAAACCATCATTTTCAAATGGTTATTAGGACTTTTTAAATTTCAGATCAATCAACAAATTTGGCAGGTTAGTCCAATTAACTGGGTGTCCAACTAACTAGAAGTTCCAAGTGGCTGTCGACTATTAATCGTCCGTCAATCAGATTAATCCTATTTAAATGGCACCACTTTAAGATACATAAGTTATCTGTACGCATAAGGTAATCATATCAACAAGAACAACAACAAAATTCAAATGCCTAATCTCCTAATCTTCCTGTTTTATTTTATTGTTATTATTAATGTTTTATTTTATTGTTGAGATAAGGTCAGTCATTAATGACCGTCAATGTCGTGGGCTACTAGCACCAAGACCCCCTCCCATTTAATTAAAAATTTTGCCCGGGCTGGGATAAGAACCCAAATGCCTAATTTTCTAGGGCGAGGTAGAACAACAACACATGGAGATGATGCCTAATATTATTGCAGAAAGTAGGGCTCAAAATATAAAGGTAGTTAACCAGCAGATGAAAATCAGAATCTGAAAAATCCCAGTTGACTGTACAGTCAATTGGTAGATAGACCGGTATTAGGCCCAGGAAATTACTGGTTGTGTTCAAAATGTACTACGCTCAACAGGTACATCAACTCATGTCAGGCTTGGAACTCTTTTTGAATTTTTTTTCTCTCTCGAACTTGTGTTAAGAGTAAAGAGGATAACTATAAGTAGCATTGATAATCTCTTTCATAGAGTAATAAGCAAAACCATAGTTCCTATCCACCTACTCTTCTCTTATCCTCTATTATTTTCCAATATGCCATCTTTTCATCACCACTCGAGCATTATCCTATTGAATTCGGTCATTTATGGAGGATTAGAAAGCTCCAAAAATGTATACATAAAAGTTATCATAAGCAACTATTAACCAGCCATCCGTTTATATTGGTCGAAAATTCCTTGCAATGACTAGTGTTATTAATGGACATGTATGATCCCTAATCCGATCCCCAAACCGGAGCTGGTATAGACTGACGTACCAGTTACACCAACCAGTATGAAGAACAATATTATATTACTTAATTAATAATAATCCTAAATTAGGAGTTGATTTAGTAATCACACATAAATTTAATTACTAATTGTTGGGATTTCTTGAATCCTAACTTAATCGTCTGGTTCCATTCCAAGCTGGTTTAGTTCACCAACCTTTCAGGCCTTTCCAAAGCAAGTCCCATACAGTATAACCTGCCATGTGCACTATGCAGAGTTAGTCCGGAGGTTCAGTGTCCGAGCCCGCAACCCGAATTTTTTTGTGAACTGTATTTTGCCTCGTAACTTGCAAATTGGTATTTTAGATATTTACTCTAAAAGTTATTTAGGGGTTGTGGAGCTTACTTAAGAGTTAATCCCCAATCTGGTTATCTTGTATTCTTCATAATATGAGAATAATGGAAGAAGAAAACGTCCTTCTTGTCACCCGTGGTTTTTCCCTATTTGTGTTTCCACGTAAAATTTGTGTATCATATGCATTGTTATCCTTGTTTGTGTTTTATCTCTCTTCAAGTACCTGTAACACTATTAAAGCGTTAATTAAGTATGTTACCCATCCAATAATAAATTAGAAGAAAGTCCTTTTTTTTTGGTTATACAACTGGTATTAGCGACATATCACACCGTTATTAAAGATAAAGATCACTTTAGTATTTACCAATTCTGACGTATACCAATTGGTATAAAAGTACACTAAGGCCACGTTTGGTTCACGGAATTGGAGCCTTGGGAAAGGAAAGTGATTCCTTTCCTTTGTTTGGATGCCAAAGGAAATGAGGAGGAAAGGAATTTGATTCCTAATAGGAGGAAAAATAGGGGGGAAAGTGGTTCCTCCCACCAACCCAAGGATTCATTTTCCTCCTCTAAGGATTCACTTTCCCTCTCAATTTCCTTGGTTTTTCCAAACACCAGAAAGGAAATTGATTCGAATTGCAATTTCCCAATGGAAAGAAAATATGATAGAATCAATTTCCTTTCCTTTCCGCGAACCAAACGAGGCCTAAGTTCACTAAGAAGTAAGAAACATGGCCAAAGTAGCTAGAAAGAGAGGAGTTTCATAAAACCTAAAAGGTTAGTTCAAAGGAATCTACACCTAACTTTTCCATAAATGCAATTTAAGCTCGTACAAGCTGCTAGACCTAGGGATAGACATATGAGAACTTGGATTGAGGCTCTGTGAAAGGGTGTGACTTTGCTAATGTGAGAAAGGAGACGGTTCTTAATAAATGAAAGATTAGGATTCATGTAGCTAATCCCAAAAATTGAGATAAAGGCTTTCTTCTTGTAGTCTACATGAAGGGGTAAGATGATATGATTAAGGGAATTGCATCCATCCCTATGGCATAAAACAAAGAGCGAAATCACCAAAAAGGAATGCCATTCCTAATGAGCTGAATTTCTAAAATAATACAATACATATAGGATCTTACATGCATGCACTACATTCAAAGATCTATGTTCAGCCTTTACAATCAATGATTATATTGCTTGTATCATGAAACTGCCTAATAAACCATTATTTGTTACGTTGCACACCGACAAGACAATACAGATACGATGACAACAAAATTTTGGAAAACTAAGCAACAATATGGTGGGGGATTATCGTAACAAGCATAGTTGTCAAAGCCGAACAACACAGTCAGGCACCAAGGTACTTCGGGGCCTAGGCACAAAGTGCTATAGCAAAGAATGGCCGCACGTGTATAATAAGAAGAATAGAGGGCCTCGACCTCGAAAGTGCTTTGTGTTGCTCTGTTCCTTGACGCACCTGTTAAAGAGAGGTATGCACCTCATCAAAGCACGGCACATGTATAATAACTAACAAGAATGATAAAAGCCCTCGTCCTCAACTGTTTTGTATTGCTTTGTTCCAGGTCACACATGTATAATAAGAAGGATAAGCCCTCGTCCTCGGAACTGCTTTGTGTAGCAACAAAACATGAAAGCTTCAACGACAACTGAACCCTAGATGGGGGGTCAATGATGCTATTGATCCTATTCTATGTTGCGCAGGCACGAATACCACACATTTTGGAAATGGTAACACGGATTTGGCACCTATTTTCATGTGTCCTGTTGTATTTCGAGTGTACACGCCGTGTCTGCTACATGTCCAAAATGTGCAAAATTCATGAAATTATGGAGTCTTCGTACTTCCTAGGTCCTAGAATAAGGTAACACTTGTTAACTTCCTAGGCACGCTTTTAAAAATTACAATAATAAATAAATATGTAAATAACATATTAACCTTAAAGTTCATTTAAAACAGGAAATAATCAATCAATCAATAAGAAATTAAAATCAATTATGCATCACCATAAATGGAAATAGATGATGCTAGACTCTAATTTGACACGAGAAAGAAAGTTTAATTTATACAAGATTGTGATAAAAATTCATTTGTAGTTCATTTCTTCTGTGATAAAGGGTATTGTTATGTTGTTAGGTTGTTACATGATAGTTGGTTAGGTTGTTACATGATGGTTAGCTCGTTTACATACATCCTATAATAATAATATTTCTCTTATCTTTAGCTCTTATCTTTAGCTAGCTCAAAGGCTATAAATAATGTACTCCTATCTAATAAACTCATCAAATTCTCTCTTTCTATTCTTCTCTTGTATTATAAGCATTACTTCATCTTTTCTCTAGCATTATTATGTTAGGATTCTGCTTTAGCTCATCGGTACATCTTAAATGGGTAGATAATGTTCTAAAATCTAGGAAACATTAGAATGTATACTCAACACATCCTTGAAGCATCAATACAGTTCAATATATTAGCTCCATTGAAGTATCTTGCATCATACAACATAAATGGCAAGATGAGGTGCTTTAAGACGAGGCTACCATTTAGTCAAGGAAATATATTAATATAATATTTGTTTTCATCTTTTCAAACTTTCTAATGATACAATCTAAGAAGTAATCTTTTGTTGCAGAATAGATCCATCACTATTTCCTTTGACAACTAAGAAAAAAGGATATAGAAGTAACATCAAGGCAAAAGTCTTGTAATTGAACCATGTGTTGCACTAAAAATACACCAAAACATGCTACAGACACGACGACACCAGCAAGACACCTATTTTGAAGTATTGGTGTCATGTCCAATATGCGTCCGATAAGACGTGACACAGCATCAATTTTGGAGTATCATGATTTCTAGAAATGAATCTAATAGCTACTTTATTCACATGGTAACAGATATTTTTGGTAGAACAAGAACATGCCAATCATACTATGGTTCACTCAAATTGGCACCCGATAGTATTGTGTCATTATTTCTAAGTCCAGTAAATCAGATTTTATAGGAAGGCTACATTGTGAAAGCAAAATCGTTTCTTAATTGGAAATCTTGACATTTTACCATAGTTTTACTGTTAGCTAACAAATAGAACTGGCAAGTAGATAATTTATTAAAATGTCAATAGGTATATTGAAAGTAATCTAATGCAAGGCATTGTTGTAGATGTCAGCCAACATGTCAGACGTTATTTTCCAATGGAAACGAAACATATTCTGAATTCATGTCCTATATGCCGCTTTGGCATGTCGGATGGCATCTGACTTTTTCAAGATCAGCCAACATGCGACCAAATTGTGGATTTTAAGTTAAACGGGTCGGATTGTTTATAGCAGCCTACTGGTTTCACCGAGTACCTAAACCTAACCCCCATGAAACCCTAACTTCTTTGTGGCCCCAGCAAAACAGAGCCTCTCCCCCTTCCTGAGCTCCCTCTTATCGCCACCGCCACTTCAGGTGCCACCATCACTTCAGTCGCCACCACCTTCTCCAGGTAGGAAACTTTAGTATTTGACACTTTTTATTGCAGACAAAAAGGTTATTGACCAAGTCATGGTTGATTATAGACTAATTGACCAAGTCTATAATCTATCCATAAATTGTATTAGTTGACGAGTCTATAATCTTTCCATTATTTGGATTAATTGACCAAATCTAATCTTTCCATAATTTCGATTCTAATAAGACTGTAAATAGGCTATGTATCTCTCTCTTTTTATCAATGAATAAAACCCTAATCCATTGGTGCCTCTTTTCTATTGTCTTTCTTCTTCTCCAAACTCTGATAAACAGCATTTGTTATACATGTTTTTTGTTTACAAGTAAAACCCTAACCCAAAAGTTCTAACAATATTATACCACGGCTTCTTCATTCTTAGACTCTCAAACTATCAGTTACTTGTTAGTTTTAGGACATTTAGATCGACATCTAGTATATATAATCTATATATCTAAGTAGACTGACAGGATATCTAATAGTTTAATATATTGTCCGACATCCGATATTTCAAAACTCTATTCGACATAAACTCAACATCTGACATATACAGGTACTGCTAGCTATAAGCACATAATTAATTGTGACCATCACATAATTTGATTATACTTCCATATAGATAATTATCTTCCCTCCACTTCACTGCCATCATATAACCATCTAACATGGATCATCCAGTATTGAAAAAAATTAGCTATATTGCGAAAAGGTAAGGGAGAGACATAAAAAATGAAAATAACAAAGTAGAATGCCAACCTATTATGATCTAACAAGATATTGCACAAGTCTGACATTTAGTTGTTTGTAGTTCATACATCAAAACACAAATTAACGATAACCATAATTCTAAACAGCAAATGTTAACTTATATCAACAATAAAGGAATTCAGCATACTTGATATCAAGATGGGCGTACACAAAAAAACATAGTTGATCTTAAAACAAAAACAAAATAAACGACATTTACTCTAAAAACAAGAAAGCAACTTATATGATATTTACTCTACAAACTAGAAAGCAACTTATTCATCATAATTGATCCCAATAAATAACTTCAACAAAACCAAGACAAAACTGAAATTAGCTCTTGCAACATACTCTTGGGTAAATTTTCGATGTACTTTAGCAGTTCAGCATGCTTTTTATCTGCCTCGGTTCTTATTCCAGAAATAACATGGTCATGCTCAGAGAGGAAAAGTGGAGCTCCTCCTAAAGCCTGGGCAATAACATCCCTCACTTGTTGTCTTAGAAGCTTTTCCTACAAAAGGATACTTAGTTTAGCACACATATGACATAACCGAAATGAAGTAACAAAAATAAGTAAAGACAATGGATTGAAATTGAGAACCTCTTTCCTAACAGCAAGAACTTTTTCTTTGATTTCCTTTATTTCATTGTAGAACTTTGCATTTTCTTCGTCAATACAGTTCCTTAGGTCTCTAAGAAAAATCGTTAAGTAAGAATTTGTATGTTAAAATTATAAAGATGGTATTCAAAACATAACTTACACCGTCCCAAGAATCTCGTCACAAAGAAAGTTCAAGATCCTCAGCTTTTCTGATTGTTCAAGGTTGTGATACCAAGTTAAGCCCTTGTCGGAAGTATCCCGAGGCAGAGTGTCCAACGGACATCGAGATTTAGTGATACGTCTTCCTAGTGCTTGTATCCAATTCTCTCTGTGTTGATAATAAGGGGAGCAGTCAAAAGTAAATTCAACAAACAAGTGAAATAAATTAGTGCTGCAATGTGAATGGAGTTTTTTTTTTTGTTATTGAACTATAGTGACCAATGTTTCCTAACTCTACTTTATATTGATGTAGCAGTTTAAATAGGTGGCTTCTTAGGCAACCACCCTAAAGTTTCTTCTCCCTCTTTTGTTAGTGCTAGATCCACTTAAAAGTACAAGAAAGAACTGAAAATGATGGAAAACATGGAACTTTTAGAGATTAAAGGTTACATACTCATTAATGTTCTCCTCGATTAGAGAGAGCAACTTGATGTTGAATTGAACAACTGGTGAAGACAGTCCAGAACTTCCAGTACCGCCTCTAACCAGGTCTTGAAGAATGTGCTCAGGTTGCCCTTTCTTTATATCAAGAACCTTTCATCGGAAAGGAAGTTAATGTCTAGACTTTAGAATGAGAGTAAAACGTACATAATACAGGACCAGGGCCGGCCCTGGCCCAGGGCGGCCAGGGCGACCGCCCAGGGCCCCAAGAAATTTGGGGGCCCAAAAAATTTATTTTTACGTACGTATATTAATAATCTTGTACGTAAAATAGAACAAATATGTAACATGATTCTTTTCTAACACAAAATAGTTGTGGTGCAGTGGTTATTAGGTTATACTTGCATACTAGAGGTCTTAGGTTCAATCCTTGGTTGTAACAATTTTTTATTTACTTTTATTTTAGGATTTTTTTTAATTTTTATTATATATGGGCCCCATTTATATGGGCCATATTTTGAAAGTTTGTCCAGGGCCCCCATAAACTCAGGGCCGGCCCTGTACAGGACAACACAATAGTGGTCCTCGGAGCTGCACTTAGAAGGTAATATAAATAGAGTATTAATGGTAAAAAAAATTAATAGTCAGATGCAATTGTACATGAAAAGGACTAAATACACATTAGAATTAATCATTTTTCAGATCATGAATCATGTCAGCGTCAATAATGATGGTATAATCTGAAGGGAAAACACTTGAAGGAACAAGTTCTTGTAATGAATATGATTGATTTAATGGTAACACAAACACTCAACTTTGGTAGTTAAAGTAACTCATCTGTATATAAGTAATAAGTTATTAGATACATAAAACAGTGAACAAACCAGGTAATGTTTGGTGAACTATTAACAATCAAGATAGTCTAAATGAGCAATGGGGTCTACCTTTGTAAATGAATTGCAAAACTCCTTAAATTGTAAAGCACAACCAACATCTTCTGCGGGAAATTCGACTCCTGCAACTTCCAGTAAGGGGCTGCCCTGAGGCAGCACAATAACTTCTTCGCATAATTCTGAATTAGGCTTACTTTTAGCATCACCAGAAACAAATCCCTCACTTTCGGCAGTTGGATTGCACTTATTATTTTTTGAACCATTCTTCATTTTGTTCTCCTTAAGGCACTGGTTATCCTTATAACAACTTCTTTTTGAACCCTCCAAGCCCTTCAGGAAACAAACAAATTAATAAGCACTATATCTAACTAGAGAATGCGGGTGATCCTTTGATGTATAATACCTGGTAAGAAGGAGAGCTATCTGGAGTAGCACTAGGAACTTCAACCAAAGCTGTAGAATTCAGGGCTTTGAAGTCTTTGTGATGATCCAAAAATTCATGAACCGATCTGAATCCAATTTGCTTCGCGGTATGTGTTAGAGGTCCTGTCGGTTGGCACCCTTTCCGCTTCCTGTATGTTATCCCACATCAACCAAGAAAAAATAAAATTTTGAATTTGAATTTAGAATTTGAATATAAAGACTTAAGGACATGTGCATGAAAAAATAGAAAATACTTACATGCAAAAGCTACAGTTGCAGACATCACGACATTTGGGACAACTCCAATCTTCTAGTTTGTCAACTTCTTCTGCCTCCTCTCCGTATCTAACTCCGACAAAACCGTCAAATCGACTAAACATAATTTCCTTGAAAACAAAACTAAATATTAAGCTAAAGAGTAAAACCTTTTTAAGAGACAATTGTGGCAAAATTTTAGGGTGCAGGGTTTGTCCTTGTTCAGCTTCTTGCAAGTGACCGTGAATTCCATTGTTTTTTGCCGGCACTGAAGCAAAGAATGAAGGAGAAACTTTATAAAACTAGAAAATATAAAATATACTAATATATTAAGTTGCATGACAGCAACTAGGAAGTGGCTAATGGACTTAATAAAACCCATGGACTTTTAGAGAGTTTAGTCGTGATAGTAGAGGGAAATAACATACAGAATGTTCGGGGTTTTACTGAAGATATTGTTGGTTGACTTTTTACTTAGAAAGAAAGATAGAGATGGGTCATCACTGTTTTTGTATAGGAGAGAGCCTCCAATTAGGACAAAATGGATGTAGCCATTGTTCTACTTGGAGATCCAATCATTGTTATCCATATCTCGGTCCTTCCTCCTCCAGTTGAAGAGCCTACAATGACTCAACAAAACTCTTGAGGATCAGGTATTGCCCGAGAATGCCAAAATGGTCAGAAGATCCGCAAGGCTTGTTTAAATGGAAATAAATCTTCTATTGGAAAAGCTAAAGAACCGAAGAGAATTCAAGGTTTGGAAGAAAGTTGTAACATTTCAAGCTCAACCTCCTCTTCCTCAAATCAGACTCGAGATGCTCTACTCGGATCGTTTGGTACTAGAGTTTTTGTTCAACTCTTACCATGATAATGATTTGGAGGATCACAGTAAGAAATGTAGTTTCAAGTTCCTTGCAAATATACAACTCGGGAAGCTTATTTCTCCGTGTTAAGGAATTTGGAAATTGAAAGATTGAAGAAGTATGAAATTTTCTTCGACTGAAATGAATATATATGGTGATAGGGGCGGGGTGGGGACTGGGATGCTTCTATGTTGAAACGAAGATATGTTAGTGAAACTGGGGGAGTGAGGGAGGTTGAGTTGGATTCTGATCAATTTTATGTCCATCATATGCCTTATGGCGTTGAGAGTGACACTGAAATCGATGGAGAAAATAAATTTGACAGTTTAACCATCCAAGTTATCTGGAATTCAGGATGTTTTGGACACTTGATATACGATCTTCAAGAAGAATGAAGCTCGCTATACCATTTATGGCTCTTGATGTTATTACATGCTTGGAGGGAGTATGGGCATAAGCTTTGGTGCTTTCTTCATGTCCCATGTTTGAATTTTTATTTATTTCATGGGTGTTTTAACGTCAGATTTGTATGACAGCGGTAAGTGTTTCCACCGATATTATCTTATATGTGTGCGTTATAATTCTGGAAGGTGTATGACTTGCTATAAGCTCGTATTATTAAAAACTCGGCTTGGATCATCTTGACCGCACATCCCTTCTCTGAAAAAAACGTATTAAGTTCCACACCACATGGTGAGTTTTCTCATTAAACACAAATTAAATATGTTTAAATAAGCAACAACAAAAAAAATGTAAATAACCATACATATGTCAATATGACATTTGCTTTCTCTCGAGTAATCTCCAATGTAAAATATAAAAAGTTAAGATATGTGACATGGGTTGTCCTGAATCTTTGTTCATGTCCGATTACAGGTTTATATTGACACTACTAAACAAGAAAGTTAGCATTTCTGACATAAAACTTTCTGAATTAGTTTGTACCTAAAACCATTACGCGAACAAAGTGTTGAATTTTTTTCCCCCTTAACTCTGGGTCCGGTTAATCTCTAACAAGAAAAATAATATTTCTTAAAATGACATTGCTAACCACCAAATAAAAAGATGCGGTTTTTATTCAGTAAGGCCTACTGGAGTCTGGAATAACTGAAGTAAAAGTGAATTTATGACATGGGGTTTTGCTTTTTCTTGGTTCGTTCATAATCAAAACTAGAGATTCTTTGAAGAATATAAGACTAGGCGACATGCATTTTACTTTGGGTACGACTATACGCACCCCACCTATTTCTAAGTTGACCCCAATTTCTAAGTTTACCCCACTAATAGAAAACTAGACTGGACAAATTTCTAAGTCTACCCCAATTCTGGACAGAAATGCCCCAACCCAAATGAAACATAACCCCATCCCAATCCACCATATCATTCAATTATTTCTAAGTCTACCCCAAACCCCAAACACACATTCAAACCCATCCCAACCTAACCCTAAAACTCTCCTCCTCCTCCTCCACCCCATTTTCGAACCGAACTCTCCCATTTGTACGACCCTAAAATTTCGAACGAAAACGCAGAAATTTTTAGGGTTTCCATCGGCACTGTTCGACCCTGGTTTGTCGGACGGATGTCAAACTGTTCGGCTCACGACAGTCGAACTTTCCTACTCTGTTCGACAACATCCTGCCGAACAGTTTGTATTTGTTCGACCATCACAGGTCGAACAGTATGGATTTGTACGTTCGACCTGTGTATGTCGAACACTTTTAATATGTTCGACCTGTGTATGTCGAACAGTACGAATTTGTCCGACTCGTTCAGGTCGAACAGTTCGCGAATTTTGTTTTTTTTTTTCAAAATCGAAACAGCCCAATCACTACTCGAAACAAAAACATTAGTAGGGAGATCTTCTATCATTACTTTGGCCCTCCATTGTAAAATTTTTAAGCTTCAAATAATGTCTTCTAGGGTTTTTGGGTTTGAGGAAGATAGGTTGGGGTGTAGAGTTAGAAATAGAAAAAGGATAAATCAGTCATTTAACAATACAACTTAAGTTACTCAGAAAAGTTGGGGTCAACTTAGAAATATGTGGGGTGCATATAGTCGGACCCTTTACTTTTGTTAGCTCTTCCATAACGAAAATTTGGTACTCTTGGTAGAATATAAGATTCCGCGACATGGTTTTTATTTCTCTCGGCTCATTCATAATTTACACTATTTATCCTTTCCATAATATAGGTTTTAATTTTTCTCAGCTCGTGCTGTCAAAACAAGAAATTAACATTATTTTTGAAATTAGGAAAGATTAGGTTTTTGCAGGTCCAGACAGTACGAAAATTGGCATTCTAAGAGGGATCTGAATGTAATTGAAGATCATGTAAAAGAAAATGAAAATTAACCTGATGGCAAGACTTCCCGTGCTCTGAATCGTAGATTCTCTTCCCGACGACCCTAACTCCGGGATGCTTCCTCCTCCTCTTCCTCTCTTGGCTTTCGACGTTGCTGCTCTCATTGCCGACCGCCATTGACGAAGAAGAGTCCGGAGGAAGTGAAGACTGGAGGAGAAGAAGAAAGGAGGAAGAAGAAGACGAGCACAATTGAACGTCACTCATAAGTTGAGAGAACAAAATAAAAAAATAAAAAATCATTGGGGGTCCATTGGAGTGGTGAAGTAGGAGAGTAGGAGAGCAGGAGAGCTGGTAAAAGAGCTTGGGCTAGATAGCTCTAGTTTGGTTACGTTTGACTAACTCCAAAAAATAGCCAAAAGTTGCAAAAATGAAACGTATGATAATAGTTATGTGATAGTTTTCTTTTTCTTTTCTTTTTGGTTATTTATACTAACGTCTCCTACATTTTATATTTATTATACAAATTTTTCTTATTTTAAAAATAATTACACTAAAGATCATCTATGTTTATGTTTATTACACAAATCTTTCATATATTTTATGTTTTTATGTTTTATGCAAAAGGTTATTATACTAATCATTCTTACAATATAATATAAAGCATAGGAGAGGTCTGTGTAATTATTTTCAAAATAAGGAAGGATCGTGTAATAAACATAAAATATATGGGAGGTTAGTGTAAATAACTTCTTTTGGTAGTTCGTTTGTACCCAAGACTATTAATTATTATTATTTTTTGAAAACGATAAGTCCTAGGGAACTAAATGATATTTAACTTTACTTTATTTTTACCAAAATATTGACAGGAATGACAAATGTTTTGGTCTAAACATCAACCATACAGTCGTAGTAGAATATTGAACAACTTAGAAGAAAAAATTAGTCTCATCTTGGATTATATTATCATACATTTTAATCTTAATACGGGTAGAATAGAATTATCGGATTATCAGACATCGAGGATATCATCGCCAATTGTGAGATCGAATTGATACCTTCACGATTTCAACAAAGAGATTAGATCGACATCCCGACGTGTTAGATAAAGTGCTCCTTTGATATCACAACCTTTTATGGTAGGATAGTATGTATTTTCATATACAAGAAGGTAATTTAAAAGAGAACAATGATCAAACCTATAAATTGGCTTGCTCAATAAAGGATTCTTCAAATGTTCTTCTCAAATATTGGTCTATAAATCAGTTCTCCCTCATGATCTACTTGTGTTAATAGATCTTCCGCTCCACACACTAGATAGAAAGATGGATCCTTAAAAAACCTTGTTAGGAAAAAGATGAAAGATGACTAGAGGTAATACGATGGATGCAAAAAGAAATTTTAATAATTATTGAAATGTGTTTAGGAAAAAAAATCGTGGTGGATATAATACCTCCTCACTTTCAGAACTCCTCTTCTATAAAATATTTCAGAGCTTAGTTCTTCGAACTTGTCAATGTTGAGGCAATGCTACTTAGGTTTCAGTTTTGGGGTTTATAACATGTTTGGACGGAAACACATGAAGAAGAAAAAATGTTTAGAAACGTCAGTAAATGTTAATACATATTTTTGATATTTTGTGGATATCTCTTAACCGATACACATCTCGAGAAACACGTGAACCCTTCTTAAGTTTCTATTGTCGTCATGATCCCCACATTGTAAAGAAATCGACACTAAGTTGATGCACGTTATGACAAGTGGGCCTCAAATTTTTTTGTAACTTAAGGTGGTCCATACGTCATGGGGGGCATCATGATAAGTTCGTGTGGGCACGAGGTTCACGAATATAATTGGACACCTTACTGATTAATTCTTTTGGTTGTCATTAGTAAAAAATTCATGAATTAAGATTCATTGAACTGAGAATAATAGAAATACATTTGTAATTTCATGTGTTTGAATGGATCTAATTCCTTGAATTCGACTTCAAAAATCTGACATGAATTTTATATATAATTAAAAAAAAATTATCAATCCAATATATATATATATATATATATATATATATATATATATATATATATATATATATATATATATATATATATATAGAGAAAGAGAGAGAGAGAGAGAGAGAGAGAAAGAATATATATATATATATATATATATATATATATATATATATATATATATATATATATATAGAGAGAGAGAGAGAGAGAGAGAGAAAGAAGGGGAAGGGAGGAGTGAAGTGTCAAGTATTTTGTTTTGGAGGGGTCATACATAAAAGGGATAATTTAGCAAATACCCATATTCCAAATGTTGAAACTAGCATATACCCCCACTATTTTTTTTTAATCTAGCAAAAACCCTCACTCCTATGTAAAACAAGAAGAATTTTTTTAAAAAAAAGTGGGGGTATATTTTAAATATTTACTATTCCATACAAAAAATGGAGGTATTTGCTAAATAAAAAAATAGTGAGGATATATGCTAATTTCACATTTAGAATGGGAGTACTTGCTAAATTATCCCTTTTAAAGGTCTAAATGCATTTTATGTGTAATGTTCTGTCACTCCCCGTTCCCGGAATACGTAAATTTTTGATTTTCTGTATATGGTATCTGGCAATTGTATCTTGATTGTATGTATCCTGTATTTGTAACTGGCCATGGTATAGAAAAGTATCTCATCGCGGATTAATGTGCCACCCCTTGTCCTTGTTTGGTTGTACGTGTGGTTCACTATTTCGATGATAAGATTTCTGAACCGTGTTGTGGTTAGAATTTTATTTAATTAATTTGATTAATTGTTGCATGTAGCATTTAACATGTCATTAGTCATATGGTTTAGAGCATGATTAAGATTAGGGTTTTTTTGAGTCAACCCAACCCCTATATATATTCTCTTCCTCACTCTCTCTCCTCATTCACTCTTTCATTTATTTTCCTCAAGCAAACTTTTAGGCAAGTACATCTTACACCAAATGGAGAGATTCTTGTATTTTTTATTTCTTGATTTTTCATTGATATAATTTGTCTATATTGTTCTTCTCATCATCCTCTACAAGTTTAGTTCTTGGAGTTTTTGATTTTAATGGCTAGTTTTGTATAGATCTAAGTTTCTAAAAATAGGGTTTTATGGATTTTCATGGTTTTGATCTATCAAACTTAGTTGTTTTCGAAAACTAATGGTCCTATGTTGTAGAAAATCTCATTCTACCCAATTTTGACCTTTAAAAAGTTAGATTTCGACTTGTTTTGAGGAAGTTATAGCCAAAATAATATTTGGACATTTTCTAGTTCATCTGCCCTGGTTCTGACAGAGACGATGAACAGTGCCGCAGGCTTGCATAGCGCCGTATAGATGAATAGTATCGCATGCATGAATAGTGCCGCATAGATGAATAGTACCGCATGGCATGAATAGTGACGCATGCTTGCATAGTGCCGCATAGATGAATAGTACCACAGACATGAATAGTGCCGCATAGATGAATAGTACCACATGCATGAATAGTGCCGCATAGATGAATAGTGCCGCAGGCTTGCATAGTGCCGCATAGATGAATAGTGCCGCAGGCATGAATAGTCCCGCAGGCTTGTATAGTGCCGTATAGAAGAATAGTGCCACAGACATGAATAGTGCCGCAGGCTTACATAGTGCCGCATAGATGAATAGTGCTACAGGATGAATAGTGTCGCATAGTGCCTATTTGGTTATTTTATGTCCTATTTGGCTGATTTGTGGCCAGAATTTCTTCCAACTTCCAACATGAAAGTTATAGATCTTTGTCTTGGCTTCAAAAATCTTCATGCCTCACTTTAACCAGAATTCATATGTGACTTTTATGTCACGAGGGGTCCGTGTGACTTTCTGACTTGACCATGTTTCTGACTTGGTTACCTGTATACGTGCTGGTACATTTTTTATGTGTGTATTGAGATACTAATATTGTATGCACTGCGGTACTATTTAATGAGTGCACTGAGGTGTGACTCTACGTGCTAAGTGATCATTCGTGTTATATGTCAATACATGTGTACCTTCCAGCACAGTCATGGTAATGAGTCAATAATAGTGTCGTGGTATAATGATTGTTATTTGATGCATTACACTAAGCATGGATCTAGATTTGGGACTCCTTGAGCCGATGTGAATTTATACTTAGGGTACACGTACTATGGTACGACATATAAGAGGATGACCATGTGACCACGACATGTAATTCCAATATCAAGATAGGGTTAACCTAAGCAACTTAAATCGGTAGTAGCATTGGAGGGAACAGAATCTCGAGATCGTGCCATACTAGCCACCCCAGGTCCAGTCCTGACGTGTCGGGTTGGCCGCCACGGATATGGTTTCATTCGCCTATAGTGGATGACTATATTCGACTCCTACGTGCTATGTGTTATATGTTTGTCACGACCCGCACCCAGTGAAAGGGCACGAGAAGTAAAGTACGTCCAGCCTACGCCGCAGTGTCGGTAGTAGAATGTTGTCCTGAGTCACAATATCTAACACAGTCTAGAATATGCTCCGAATGGAGAATAAAATAATAAGTAACTCAATCATAACACTAAGATGGAATAGAAGAATTGTCACGCCCCAGAACCAGAATACTGGAGAGCGGGGGCAGACATAGCCAGCTACGTATAATGAAATGGAATCAATCTCACCATACGGTCACGGCTGTCTAGATATGTGAGGGTTTATCTACAAGCCATCAGTCTCTTAAGGTCATAAATTATCCTATTGTCTCAATCTCAACCAACTAATAATAGTTACAAGATATCAGACCACCAAATATACAATTGTAAGGCGTCCCAAACATTACATATCTAGATGATCATGAAGCTAGTCGTACAAAATATAAGGACTAGCAAGAGTTAAGTCATACATGATCAACCTCGAGTTGCCAATCAGGATTACAGCCCGTAGGCAGACAGAAGGTAAAGTGCATCGAGCTAACAAGTGCTCGGCGGCTAAACGCCTCAAAAGAATAAAGTACAATTGCAGTGGGAGAACAAAAAGAAAACCCACTCGCTGCCCTGGTTACGCCTGGCGGTCACCATCGGGCTAGAAAGCAGGTAGATCCTTTGCTGCTGCTCCGGTATCTGGCCATACAAAACCAGCTGGGTCAGACCCCAGAAAGAGCAAGTGCCACAAAGGAGGCTTCACTTAGGAACTAAAACCAGCAAATTAGCACAATAATATAATTACATAATAAGAGACAGTAATTTAAGAAAAGCATGACAGGTGAATATAAAAGACAATCTTGTACATAATTAATAAAAGACAGAACATATGGAAAAGCATGACAGGATGATATACGATGAGATAACCATGGGACTATTTAGATAACCAGGTTACAACCCGTAAACCAAACAAGGACCGGGGTTGTAACCCTTCGTCTGAACAGAACTTGGTTTCTTCCACCATTTATCGGCAAGATAAATATAAGAAATCAAGACATATAACAATCTTGTACAGGATTAAGACAAGACTAGACAGATTGAACCCCATCCAACAATCACGGCCAAGCAACAAGTATGGCTTGCTACTTTAACTAACTAGGGTTATCACAGGCCTAGTTACTAGCAAAATGCAATGAGAATTCCAAGTCCGGTTACCTGTTTGTTACTACCTGAGTGATCCCAGCAAGAAAAGGAAAAGATAGCAGGATATAGCAGACACACTGTAGTAACATACATGTGTCCTAAGGTACCACACTCGACGGCGGGCTGGAAGTGCGCTCATCTCGACGGATAGCAACAAATCCCATATATATATATATATATATATATATATATATATATATATATATATATATATATATATATATATATATATATAAGGCCGGGACCAAAGGGGCAACAGGTAACTGGAAAATTCTCCATGAACTATTTGATCAATCTAGTCATTAACCTAGCCAGATTCAGTATGAATCCTTGACCGTGGTACTCAGGGATCATGCCCTAGACATGATGCAAAACACAACCGGACTAGTAGTTTATACAAGCACAATCACCCACGGGGTCCAGGCCAATGAATTGATTTGTCAAGAGTGCGCCACGACGGGCCACTATCATTATCATTATTACTTATCAAGAGTGCGCCACGACGGACCACTATCAAGCATGTCAGGGTACTTGTCAAGAGTGCACCACCACGGGTCACTGTCGTGTCATGTGTAGCAGGTCAAGTTATCAGGTCAAGTTATCAAGTCAGGAGTGCACCACGGCGGGCCACTATCAAGCATGTCCAATTATCATTCCAAACATTAATAAATAAATTCGGGATTATCAAGTTCGGGACAAAAGGCGTAAGGATATAAAATGGGCGTAAAAATATACAATAAAGGTTACAAGACATGGGCAATTAATAATAAAATACTAGTACACAGGGCTATAGAAAGTTATGTGGCTCAGGCTTATTTGGCCAGGAAAGGAGGGGGCGCATGCGGCTCAATTGGGAGTTGGATTCATGCGGCTAGGAAAGAAATCCATGCGGTTGGAGGAACTAAGGGTTCGTGCGGCTTGGAACAAGCGCAGCTCATGCGGCTGGCGGGGACAGGTCTCATGCGGCTTCGCAGAAATGAGGGTCCATACGGCGGGAATATAGAAGACTCCATGCGGATGAAGATGCAAAGCCTTATGCGGCCAGACTGGTCATAAGCCTATGCGGCCAGAAGATGAAGGGGGTGCATGCGGCTCAGTTATGAGCTTATGCGGCCAGGGGAGGGTGGTGAGCATATGCGGTTAGAATAAATCGGGTCATGCGGCCCGGACTCAGAAGCCCATGCGGCTCAGTTAGGACTGGGCCTTATGCGGCAGGGTTAAACTCATGCGGCTGGAAATGTAAGTCTCATGCGGCTAGGATTAAATCTTCATGCGGTTGGGAGAATTGAGTTCCTGCGACATAGGCCATGCGGCCAAGTAACACAGCAAGGCTTATGCGGTCAGGAATAAAACTTGCTGCATAAAGCTATGCGGCTAAGTCCATTCGGCTATGAACTGTTCTTCTTCTCCATCCTTCCAAGAAGAAGAACCCTTCAAGCCATGGCTCCCAAGCTCCATGAATCTTTTATCCAGAGTCCAAATCCAAACTTCCATAGGTCAAAATGGGGTAGAACGAAATTTTCTACAACATGGAACTATCAAAACTCGGAAACAACAAGATTAAGTAGATCAAAACCCCAAAAATCCGAAAATAATGTAAATATAGATCTACAAGAATCTAGCCATAGAAAGTGAAAATGCCAAGTTCTAAAGAGTGTTAGAATGCTGCAAAGAAGAAAATGGGGCAATAAAAATTTGGGTTCCTCCATGAAGCAAGATGCACTTGCCTAGACCTTCCTGGTAGGTGAGGAAGTTAATGGAGGAAGAAGAAAAGTAATGAGGAGAGAGAAGGAAGAAAGGGTTAATAAATGGGGATAGTGGTGGTAGGTAGGGGTTCATGCTAGCCCAAACCAAGCCAAATCAATCCAAGCCCAACCCGAACCAAGCCAGGCCAAACCGAGCCAACCCAATCCTCCTCCTATCCAAATAAAACCAAGCTCCACTAATCCGAGCTAATCCATGAACGATAAATGACAATTAAACCACAATGCTAAATATGAAAATAAACCACAACTAACTAATAAAAAAAAGAGAAATACAGGTCAGAAATACGAACACGTATAAAATACGTATCACAAATTTCGGGGCACTACAAGAATAAATCTCAAGAGAGTCACAGATATAATAAAAGTCTAGGTGTAAACCACCAGAACAAATCTCAAGTACAACTCATAATGTCTCAAATAAAGACAATAAAATACTAAGTCTCAGCTAGACTATGGGCAAGTCCTCAGCGACTGATGGATCCTCCTGAGGGTCCATGTCACCAGTGTCATCTAAGCCAATATCATAATAAGTAGGGCAGAAATCTTCATCATCACCTGTAAAATTTTCAACATGCCCAATCAGAACGGAACGAGCACATATATTTTACAACAGTTCATATCAGGATTGGACATATAAAACAAGCTATAGAAAATTATACATGAAATGCTGTAAATAATAATCAACAAGAGAGAGAATATCAAGACTAGATCTGACTATGATAAATAGAGAAATGTAACTATCTACGTGATTTAGAGCATAAATTGGTTATGTAAACGGGTTGGATTGCACATGGATAAACTATAGAGTTGCACATGGATACCTACTGGAGATAATGATCACATAACCAACTACACTCTTTCTGTCCCCAATCAATACACAAGGATCAAGACATGATATGTTATTGCACATGGATAACAACTACTCTTATACATGGAGCTCATATGATCATGAGTGTACATGAATAACACATGAGTGTACATGGATAAATATGAATATATGGAGTACATGATGAACACGATAAAGTACATGAACATGATATACTCGATGTATCCGAGGGGATAATATCGCATGAAAAGATCCATATGGTACTAATCCGTGTGAACATCGTGTCAGCATCAAGTATACTAGTCTATAACAAGAGAACATATCCAAACAAGTATGAAAAGATCAGAGAATGTACTCGCCTGGTAAATCGAACTGCTGATAATGAAGTGTAGCTAAACCGGGACAATATAACCTATTTAAAGTATACACATGTCACAACCAAGTCTACAATATCAAAAAAAATAGCTATAATGCAAGACTACATGCTTCTAGGTCCCTATTGGTCAAAGTCAACCCTTGGTCAACTCTGGTCAAACCTGGTCAACGCTGGTCAAACATGGTCAAACATGGGTCAACTAGTCCGTCTACTAATTTTTAGGTCATACACAAAATTCTAGGTCATTCGGAGTTCGTTTGAGTCGATTTGGATCAAGTTTGACCCAAAGTTGACTTTTGTCAACTTGGTCAACTTGTCGGCCAATTCGACTAAACTAGGCTCAAAATGACAAACCAAATCTGTCCTAGGACTCCTATGGTTACAACCACAACTATGATCTAATTCTAAAATGGGTTCTCAAGCATACAAACTATACACACATAGGTATATACATACACATGTATTCACAACACAAGCATACTCTTATTTCTAACAAATGGTTGTGTGTGTGTGTGTGACACCTATAGGTTATTGAAGTGAGTCAAATCTGAGATTAAAAACATCAAAACACAACCATGGTATGCCTCATTTTAATATACTATTATATACATATAAACAAATAGGAAAACTATATATATATATATATATATATATATATATATATATATATATATATATATATATATATGTATATATATAATATATATATATATATGTATATATATAATATATATATATATATATATATGCTCAATTGGAAGAAATGACAATGGTTTTGAAATAGTTCTAATGAATCAAAATCTGGAATTAATTTTCCTCGACCCATTCTCAATATATATGCTTGCAATGGGCTTCAACGGAGTCTTACTTATATATATACAATTATATATATACATAGCTACAAAGAAAAGCACATATGCTCACAATTGATAGAAAAATATGAAATAAATCCAAGAGTTGGTTCCCACAAGTCCAAAACCTCATATACATACTAAAAACTCAGATTTTATAAGTTAAATTACTGGAAATCAAAATATCATATTCAAACTCAAAATTTGCATTTAAAGAAAAATTCATTTCTCACACAACGACCCAAAATGAGATATACACAAAATGAACCCACGAAACTCGGCATACACGTTGGTCTCAACCTACGTGATGCGCTCGTATACTCCCGGGTTCGAAATCATGTTCGTGTCGTGTTCGCAGGACGCGTTTCGGAAAACCCGATACCGCGTGACAACGTGCACGTATGCGTGCGTTCTCGCTCGATTGAGCGCCGCACACACAACGAAAAGCCCCGTGCTCGTGCACGTAGCTAGGGGGGTCCTGGGGTAGGTCTAGGACACGGCATGTAACTCCCAAAAATCATATTCGATAAATTTTGGAAATTTTCTAAATTTTTCTTCTGATTTAATATTATCTTCTTATAAAAATCTAATTTCGATTGAATAGTTGATTTCGAGTGTTAATGAATTTTCTCAAATTGAAAAGTATTTTTGGATACTATTTTTGAAATTATTGATTCGATTTATTGTAGGAATTTTCTAATGCATAAAGGAATTGTTTTGTTATAATTAAACAAAGTTTTGTAGCTAAATTCTATTACTACATGAAAACTATAATTGATTTCATAATAAAAAGATTTAATTGTTTGTTAATTAGTTAATGATTATTAGTAGTATTTTTAGTTGGCAATTATTTAATTAAATTCATATCTTGTTTAATACTATTATTGATTACTAATGTTTAGAGAATTCTAAATATAGGGATAGCAGTTTTATTTGTATTAAATAGTTATTGCTAATTAGTTGGTAATTAGCTAGGTAGTTATAACTAAATGAATTAATTAATTAGGAGATTAACTAAATTTGTTTTGTAATTTGAAATCTGTTTCTATTTATCTGTTCTTTTGAAAATCCGTTGGAGGAAAATATTAATTTTTGAGATTCTATTTTAAAAACTGTTTTTGAATTTTAAAATTTTGTTACCAGTATTAATTTCTACCCCTAGATCTGTTTTTAATTTCAAAACTGCCATTGTATAATTACCCTTAGATCTACTCCTAATTACAACTATGCCACTACATTATTTTATTATATATACAGTGTAATATTTTATTATTTTTACACACATTCCAAGTCTGACAACTGTCAGTCAGTCCCTCTCTCTCTTTCTTTTTCTCTCCTCTCTGGAAGAGGCTGAGCCCAGCCGTGCGCCACCGCGCCCTCTTCGGAGCGTCACCGAGCTCGCTGCCGCGTCGGTCGCCACTCAGCCATCACTGCTCGGAGTTACCTCGACGTTGTGGAGCTCGAGGCAACCTCCTCGACTGCCGACCCACAGTTCTGGAGACAGCGCCTCCTCGAGTTTCGTGCGCTGGCCCTTCGATCTCCGTGTCGACGCTTCGCTATCCGTGCCGTCTCTGGAGCTCCGCGCTGCCCCTTCGAAGTTCGAGCCACCGCCATCAGTACTGAGCAGGGAGTCTCGTAGACCGCACCCTCATGCGCCGAGCCTGAGGAGACCCCGTCGCCGCCTCGAAGTCGATGCAGAGGCCAGAGCCGTTGCTGGAGCACCACCGTCTCAGCCGCGACACACCAGCATCCCTCCAGAGCCTCGCCGTCAGTGCTCGGATCTCGCCGCCGCGCCGTGGATCGACGTCCCCTTCAGGCCGGTGAGCCCCCTCTCGATCTACTCGTCCTTTTCTTCTTGTTGCTAGGATCCTAGAATCTAGGGTTTCTGTGAGGATGTTGACCTAGAAATTAGGGTTTGGGGTTAGGGACTAATCTGAGTTTTGAGTGGAGCTGGGGATCTAGGGTTCGAAAGGAACCGTCGGGGAAGACGACCTAATGGACTTAGGGTTAGGGTTTCGAACCCAGGGAAGAAGACGAACTGGTGATGGAGTTAGGGTTCTGGAGTTTTAGGGTTTTAGCCATGGAAAGAATCGGGAAAGAGTGGGAGTTAGGGTTCCTCCTAGATGGAGTCGGCTGAGAAGAGACTAGGGTTAGGGTTTTCCGAGTATAGAAAAAAAAAAAGAGCGGGAAGAAGACGAAGAGCTGAGAGTTCTGATCGGCTGAGTGAAATGGGGTTGAGAAGAGAGAGGAGCATGGGCTAGGGTTCCGGAGTGGATGAAGAATTAGGCTTAGGGTTTCTCGGCCAGAGAGGACGAGAAGCAGAGGAAGAAGACGAGGAAGAGAATGGGGTTTTGAGCTTGTCAGTTGAGAGAAAATCAGTTGAGGAGAGAGAAGAAGTGGGTAGATATTTGGTTACAATGGGCCGGGTCTGGAGAGAATGTGTTGGGCTGGTATTTGAATTTAAAGAATTAAGGTTTAAAATGTTTTGAATTTAGCAGTGAGTAGTTGGGCCTGGGCCGATCCAGGCCGGCCAGTGGAAAAAAAATAAAGAATTTTGTTTAAATGTAAACCTGGACTGGACTGGGCCAGGCTTGGCCTGTGTTAGCTGGAAATTCAAGAAGGAAATTGTAGTATTTAGTTTAGGACTGAAACAGTGTGGGCTGAATTGAATAACTGGGTTGGGCTTTTAGTTTTAGTTTGTAAATTAAATTGTTGGGATTAAGGTTTATAACTAGGATGGACTTGGGCTGGTTTGGTAATATCCATATTAATTTATCTATTATTGTGTCTTCCTATTTAAATTGTAATATTATTTTAAATGTTTTTACTAGTATAAATGTTTAGTAGAATTGTTGTCTTTGCTAAAATTATTACTAATCTTATTGAATAACTCTGGATTAATATAATTAGTAAATTGCAAAATATTTTAATAGCAAATGATTAGAAAATGTTTTACCATATATACTTTGTTATAAGTATTATCTACTAATATTAGATAAATTATATTATCAATATTTTGTAATTTGTTAGCTATCAAGTGTTTCCTAAACATAAATGATTTTCTTACAAAATATAGTTAAAAATATTCAATCAATATTCTGATCAAGCTATATATTTATATGTCCAAAATTTTGGTAAACTAGTATTATTGTGACTGAATTTATAAAACCTATATATTTTCTTAAAAAAAATGGTTAACTAGTTCTTGTCTAGAAATAGTTGAATTATCTAAGTTAGATTAGCTAATGTCATTATTTCAAACCCTAATAAAATTGTACAAAATATAACAGGTAATTTACAACCATGCAGTACTACTCACGTGCTTCCAAGGCGAGGCAAGTACACTGACTCGACTTGTACTCTGTATTTCTGTCTTACCTTCATGTGCCATGTTTTCATATTAGACACGAGATGCACACGATTGCCTTGTACATTGTTCATTGCTTGTGCGTCATTGTTATTACGGGGATTGGAGAAATATTAGCTTTTGTGTGACCACATCCAACATAGGTAATTGTGGATAGCCTAATCGTACACTTCACGTACGATGAAGCCGGACCTTATAGAATTGATTGACTCATTGCCTCATTGATTGATTGTGCTCCTAAGCCGGTCACACATTAGTTTTAATATTTCAAATTGTCACACTTGCATATTGATTGTCGTGTACATTGTCTTGATTCATTGATAGCCGTGTTCATTGTCTAGCATATTGATTATCGTCCATTGCCTGCAGTTTTTACATTTCGTCTCTGGTACCATAGTTTCATTTCCTGTTCTGGTATTCTGGTTTTATCTTGTATTCTGTACTATAGATTACATTGTATATTGTCTGGTCAGGGTTGTACTTTGCTCTTTTCCTGACAGGATACGTTGCAGGTGAGTGGGAGGCCACATGGAGTATGTGATTGCTTGGATATTGCAGCTTTCATTTTATTTTATTTTCTAGAGATTGTATTTTGGATATTCATTATTGTATTTTTATTTTATTTGACCGGATTTGTCTCCGGCTGATTTTGTACTAAAACACTTGATGGATATTGTGATCTTTTTGGGAACGTTATAAAAGCTGTGTTTGTTTACATTATATTGTGACTTGGAGTTTTCCTTAGTATTGTACAGCTTACTTCGTCGTGTCCATCGACGAAGGCTGGGCGTGTCCGACTCGTATTCGATTATTCGAGAGCGGATCGTGACATATTTTTAGTGGTGACCCATGCAGGTCTGTCCTAATGACACTTAGACTATAAAGTGTTATTGGAGGACCCGCGAAAGCTAAGGAAAACTCATCACAACATAGGAACTGCAAAAAAATAGTTTATGGTTATTGATATTTAAAATTTAAAAATTTGATTTTACTTATGATTTTTAGGTTAGTTTATGATTTTTCTAGGATATAGCAATCAACAGTTTATTTTTCTGTTACAGGACGGTCGTCACGACGAATACTGGGACTAGCGAGCAGCCTGCACCCAGTGCGCAAGAGCAGCTTCCACCGCCTCCGCCTCAGCCGCTTCCTCCGATGATGACGTTCGATGGCACACAGATGATGGCCATGTTTCAGAAATTCATGGAGGCCCAGAATCAACAGGCTGCGCAGTTCAGAGAGGCTCAGAGTCAGCAGGCCGCACAGTTCAGAGCGACCGTCGTCGACGCACTCAGGACCAGAGAGCCGGCAACACCAGCTCCGCCAGCACCGTCGACACCAGCAGCATCGAGGCCAGGGACTGCCAAGGATTATCAGTTCCTCTGTCCGATGGATTTTTGGGGCAATGAGGGGATAGTCTACGCAGACGAGTGGCTGGAGAATGCTGAGCGATCATTGAAGATGGTGAGGATCCCGGATGATTTGAAGGTCGAAGTTGCGAGCATGCGACTTTTCGACATTGCTAGGGCTTGGTACCGGGAGGAGCCCCAGTTAGCAGAGCCCGGGGTTTCTTGGAAGGATTTCAAACTGCTATTCCAGGAGAAGTTCTTCCCGGATGTGGAGCGGGATGAGCTTCGGATGCAAATGCCTCTGTGGCAGAGTATACATCGGAGTTCACTCGACTAAGCAGGTTCGCAGAGAACCTAGTCAGCACGCCGAAGAAGAGGACTTGGAAGTTCAAGAAGGGCCTCACCAGGGAGCTGCGACATGCAGTAGCTATCAGTCAGGCCACTACCTATACGAGCATCCTTAAAGTTACTCAGGGAGTGGAGAAGGAGATGGATCCGAAGATCAAGCGGGACCGAGACATTGGTGCCAGCAGTTCCTAGGGTCTACTAAAGCGGACCGACACTCAGCAGAGACTACTTCAGCATCAGCATCATGTTCGAGCATCGACATCGCCGAGGCAGCAGAGACAGATTCAGACTCCAGTGTACTTTTCTTGTGCATACTGTTACGCCCCAGAACCAGAATACTGGAGAGCGGGAGCAGACATAGCCAGCTACGTATAATGACATGGAATCTACCTCACTATACGGTCATGGCTGTCTAGATATATAAGGGTTTTTCTACAAGCCAACAGTCTCTTAGGGTCACGAACAAGCCTAGTGTCTCAATCACAAGAAAGCAAATAAATGTTACAAGATGTAAGATCACCAAATATACAATAGTAAGGCGTCCCAAACATTATATATTCAGCTGATCATGAAGCTAGTCGTACAAAATGTGAGGAATAGCAAGAGTTTAATCATACATGATCAACCCTAGGATTTGCCAATCATGTTACAGCCCGTAGGCAGACAGTAAAAAAAATATACACGAGCTAACACGTGCTCGTCGGCTAAACACCTCAAAAGAATAATTTTACAATAGAGTGGGAGAGTCAAAATAAACCCACTCGTTGCCAGGATTCCGTCTAGTGGTCACCATCTGGCTGGAAAGTCGGTAGATCCTCTGGAGCTGCTCCAAAATCTGGCCATACAAAACCAGCTGGGTCAGACCCCAGAAAGAGCAAGTGCCACAAATGAGGCTTCACTAGGAACTAAAATCAGCAATTAGCACAGGAATATAATTACATAATAAAAGACAGTAATTAAGGAAAAGCATGACATGTGATATCACTCCCCGATCCTGGAATACGTATTTTAATACGTAAACCGATAAATTATATTTACCTTAAATTTGTACGATATTTATTATGCAGTATTTCTTCATGCATTTCCCAAAAATATTTGCCAAAATATTATTTCCTAATTTATTTTCTGCATTTGGGCCTACAGTTTTGGCTCATTTGGGTAACCTATTCTTGGTTCACCAATGGTTCATCTTGAATCCTTTGGTTCATCATGAACCCATGGGTCCAAGATCTTTATATATAACTCATCTCCTTCTCTCTCCTCTCATTATTCCTCTCATTTATTTCCTCCACCAACCAAGGCAAGTGCCAACTTGCTCAAAAGATGGATTTATATTTTGTCAATGATTTCTTACAAAACTATTTGCCAAAACATGTTCTTCTCCTCAATCTATACTAGTTTAGAACTTGGAAATTTCTATTTTGAAGTTTTAATTTTTGTAGATCTAAGTTTTAATTATTTTCGGATTTTGCATGGTTTGATCTACTTTAGTTGGACTTTATAGGTTTTTGATGCTTCCATGTGGAAGAGCATTCAGTTTTACCCAAGTTGGAACCTTGGAAATCTGGATTTGGAGTTCGGATGGCCAAGTTATGATGCTTTGAAGCTTTGGGTTCAACTATGGTGTTCTTGCTGTTTGGAGAAGACAGTGAGCAGTGTGCTTCTGTTTGAGCACGCTTCCTGTTGGAAGCGTGTCTCTCCCCTTGAGTCTGCGTGACTTTTCATGCAGCTCTCCCTTTGAGTCTGCGTGACTTTTTACGCAGCTCTCCCCTTGAGTCTGCGTGACTTTTCACGCACGCTACCTTGAGTGAGTCTGCATGACTTTTCACGCAGCTCTCCCCGTGAGTCTGCGTGACTTTTTACGCACGCTACCTTGAGTGAGTCTGCGTGACTTTTCACGCAGCTCTCTCCTTGAGCCTGCGTGACTTTTCACGCACGCTGCCTTGAGTGAGTCTGCGTGACTTTTCACGCAGCTCTCTCCTTGAGCCTGCGTGACTTTTCACGCACGCTGCCTTGAGTGAGTCTGCGTGACTTTTCACGCAGCTCTCCCCGTGAGCCTGCGTGACTTTTCACGCACGCTGCCTTGAGTGAGTCTGCGTGACTTTTCACGCAGCTCTCCCCGTGAGCCTGCGTGACTTTTCACGCACGCTGCCTTGAGTGAGCCTGCGTGACTTTTCACCCCTTGAGCGTGCGTGCTTTTGTGCGTACGCTTTTGATATTTTATCAGATATTATATGACCATTTTATATCCTTACGCCTTTTGTCCCGAGCATGATATGAGCACTAATGTGACCCCGGTAAACAAAGAGTTCCTACCTGATACATGTACCTGAATGTCCCAGTTCTTGTTCATGCTCGACAAATGACTCGTAACTCCACGTGGCGTATTTGCAATGATGCATTACACTAAGGAGGGTAGCACATGTTGACATACTGATTGACATGGATCCTCTTTGGGGTACTCGTACTAAAGTATGACTTTAGGAGGATAATCATGCGGCCACAGCATGTGAGTCCAAGATTTCACCTAGGATTAAATTAGGCAACTAAACATACTAGATGCATGGGGAGGGCAAAATCCCGAGATCGTGTTACACCAGCCGCCTTGAGATATTGTCTTGACGCGCCGGCTGGTCTCCACGGATACTGTGTCATCTGCAACGAGTGGATGACTGTATCCGATTAATTCCTGCTATATAATATATGTTTTGGCAAGGTGGCCTTACGAGGGACCTGTGCTCAATAACACCTGTCTACGCGAACCCCTGGGTTGGCTAGCCTTGCTGGAAAGATACGATCTGAGGATTTCTAAATAACATGATGCGAGGATAACCTCGTCCCACTAGAAACTCGTAGACTTGATTGGCCGTGAAAATGACTTGCTTGTGTCCTATTACCTTCCGTAAATAACCGAGGGAAGCGAACTGTCATGGCACGTGATCCAACCCATGTTCTTGTTTGATTGTTGAGTTGGTTATCGTACTATGACAGGCTGTGGACCGAAGTTATGAACGGAAGACTTATTCTGGTTGTGAAGTGCTACTTCTGTGAATGACTGAGGAACATGGTCTATTATGGTACATGATCCAACCTATGTTCTTGTTTGATTGTTGGGTTGGTTATTGTGCTGCGATAGGCTATCGACCGAAGTCACGATCAGGAGATTTTATTGCTTATACCTTTTTAACTTATGTGAAAGTTATAGAGTACGACACGTCCCGACTCCGTGCGGCACCTTTTGTCCTTGTTTGGTTGTAAGGGTGCCATATGGGTTCGAGGATGTTGCGCTACCCTATAATAGTTGCATAAGTATTACTATTATCAATCATTCTATTAACTGGGTTTTTAATCTTACCTCTTGTGCCCCTTTGGCGGTACTTGCTATTCGGGGCTGACCCCGCTGGTTTTGTTTGGCCAGATCTCGTAACAGAGCCGGAGGACACGATCTTCCTCCCGGACATCCATGGTGCATACTAGGAGCATGGCGGTTCGGGGACTCGAGTGGGTTTCTTCTCCACCACTCCTGCTTATACTTTTGCGGCATTTAGCCACCGGCACCTGTTACCGGATTACTTGATATTTTGGGTCAGTACATCATTGTAATTAAACAGACTACAGCTGTATATAATTTTGTACTCCTGACTCTCTGAGATAGCTAAATTATAAAGCTAGTCTCTCATGACCATTTTGATGAAGCGTCGGGGACACCTTACTGCTTTATCTTTAATGTTCATTTAATTGCTGATGTGGTTTGAGTGATTGAGACATAGAACTCTGTGGGACCATAGGAGACTTGATTGTAGCATGTACCCCCTAGTCTTTCGACAGCCACGATCGCCGTATGACGTTACGTACCTCATATGGAGTAGCTGGCCTAGTCCGTCTCCGTATTTCGGTACTGGGGCGTGACAAGGTTTTAGTGGTGGCCCATACAGGTCTAATTTTCAGACTTGTGGGGTATTACGAATTATTAGGAGTCTCAATCAAAACTTGTTCCCCTTGAAATTCTATTTCGAATTCTCTGTCCTTGCCTTGATCTCCAACCTGACTTGCATCCTCGAAATCTTCCTCGTCCGGACTTGATAATCTTATATCTTTCTCTATAGGGGCGCTTCATTCTCAGTAGCAGGTGAGGCCCATGAGGAGGAGCAGCGAGAGCATGGCTCGACTGGGCACCAGCAGGGGAGGGAACCTTCCCCAGGGCGGATACGAGCAGAAATGGAACCAGAGGCAGTACAGCCGCAGGTTATTGAAACTCCTACAGCACTAGCAGTGACGGCAGTACCAGACGCCGTAGCACTCCTGGAGATCATCCGGGAGTTTCTTGTCACTAACCAACAACAACAGACTCGGCAGCAGGAGCAGAACGTGTTGCTGAACCAAGGGATTCAGTTAGCTCTTGAGAGGAGTGCCGAGGTTGACTCGGGAGCATCAGGAAGGTTCCGCCGCTTGAACCCAAGGTATTTTGATGGCACAGAGGATGCCATCACTGCGGATGCATGGATTCAATACATCAAAGCCATTCTTGTGGCAGCCAAGGTTCCAGATGATGAGAAGGTTGATCAGGTCAAATTGGTACTTCAGGATCTTGCCCGCGACTGGTGGGCATCAGAAGAAGTTGGTGTAAGACGCCCTGTTCGTTGGACCACCTTCAGTGAAAGATTCAAGGCCAAGTATTTTGGCGTAGTAGCTCGATATGAGCTCCAGCAGAAGTTTATTAGTCTCAAGCAAGCAGGCAAGACCGTAGATGGGTATGCAGCAGAGTTCTGCAGATTGTGCCGTTTCGCACCAGCAATGGTGGCAACGGAGCCAGAGAAAGCTATGAGGTTCCAACAGGGACTTCATTTGGAACTATTACAGCTTGTGAAAGGACACGACTACCAGACGTTTGACGCTGTTTTGACGGCCGCTCGGATGCACGAGCTTACCCAGCAGAGGTTGGCATTGAGGACAGGAGGTCAGAAGAGATCTCATTCCCAGGTTGGAGGAGGAGCAATGCAGCGAACATCGGCACCAGCACCCGGTGTACGTATTCATGATGCAGGAGCGCCGCGGAGGACGGCCGTGTCAACAATAGCTCCAGTTCGGCATCAGCAGCCGAGGAACCAACAACAGCGTCAGGGAGCACCCCAGGGCTGTACATTCTGTAGGAAGGCAGGGCACACGAGGGAGGTGTGCCGGTCAGCGAATGGCTTATGCTTGAGGTGTGGTAGTTCAGACCACCGTATCTCCACTTGTCCTGTGATACAGAGGCCAGGAGGGCCAGCTCAGCAATTTCCAGCATTGCCAGCTCCGGTGGCAACCCCGAGTGGAGGGCCAGTATTAGCAGTAAGGCCCCTAGCCCAGCGTCTACCAACGCAGGCACAGATGTTCCGCCAGGCACAGAAAGCCGAAGGCCCTCAGAGGCAGCAACAGCATGGTCGAGGAAGGCCGCAACAAGGGGCTCCGCGGGGCCAGGCTCTCACATTGTCCTTGGGAGAGGCTCTAGCATCTAGCGATGTGGTGGCAGGTAAAATTCTCGTCACCTCATTTCCCGCTGTAGCATTATTTGATTCAGGCGCCACTCATTCATTCATCTCTGCACAATATGCTACACGGATTGGATTAGAGTTTGAGGCATTGCCGGAAAGGATAGATATACTCACCGGCAATGGGCTCGTAGAAGTTAGCAGAGTGCGCTTTTCATGTCCGGTAGAGGTGTGTGGGCATTTACTGCCCGCATCATTGATTGAATTCCCTATGGGGAATTTTGATGTCGTTCTTGGCATGGACTGGTTGAGAGACAGTCATGCGACAATTAATTGTAGAGGAGGTAGGGTCATATTCAGCGTTCCTAGGATGGAGCAGTTCATCTTTACTCGAACCTTGAAGAATCAGGCCGGAGACGTCATCTCAGCAGCAGTGTCAAAGCCAGGACAGATTCCGAGAGTGGTCGAAGATTTTCTTGACGTCTTCCCTGATGAGCTCCCAGGAATACCCCCAGTCAGAGAGATAGAATTTAGCATTGAGTTGAACCCTGGAACGAGGCCTATTGCAGACAGAGTTTACAGAATGTCGCCGTCAGAACAGGATAAGTTGTATCAACATGAAGAAGAGTTGAAGTCTAAGGGATTCATCCGAGACAGTAAATCGCCCTGGGCCGTGCCAGTAATTCTAGTTCCCAAGAAGGATGAGTCGACGAGGATGTGCATCGACTACCGCAAGCTGAATGCAGTAACAGTGAAGAATAAGTACCCACTACCAAGGATTGATGACCTGTTTGACCAGTTGAGCAAGGCCAGCATCTTTTCCAAGATCGATCTTCGGTCAGGATACCATCAAGTAAGAGTCCGGGAGCAAGACATACCGAAGACAGCATTTAGATCTAGATATGGGCATTATGAGTTTTTAGTAATGCCCTTTGGACTAACCAACGCCCTCGCAGTATTCATGGATTTAATGAACCGCATCTTTTTGCCGTATTTGGATAAATTTGTGGTGGTGTTCATAGATGATATCCTTGTCTATTCCAGCAGTGAGGAGGAGCATGAAAAATATCTTAGGACTGTCTTGCAGACATTGAGGGAGCATCAACTTTATGCGAAGCTCGACAAGTATGAATTCTGGTTAGATCACATTTCATTTCTGGGGCATGTAATTTCTGGGGCAGGAGTGTCAGTAGATCCGAAGAAGATTGAGGCCGTAGAACATTGGCCAGTCCCGAGAACGGTTGCTGAAGTGCGAAGTTTCTTAGGATTAGCTGGTTACTACAGAAGGTTCGTAGCAGACTTTGCCAAGATCTCTGCACCCTTAACGCGTTTGACGCACAAGGACGTAGAGTTTGTTTGGTCAGCTAGCTGTCAGGCATCCTTTGAAGAATTGAAGAAGAGATTGATCTCAGCCCCGATCTTGACGCTTCCAGTAGGAGCGGGAGGCTTTACAGTATATTGTGACGCATCTGGGAAGGGTCTTGGATGTGTATTAATGCAGCACGGAAAGGTGATAGCATATGCGTCTCGGCAGCTTCGAGACCATGAGAAGAATTATCCGACTCACGATTTGGAGTTAGCAGCTGTGGTGTTTTCACTCAAGTTGTGGAGGCATTATTTATACGGAGATCGGGTAGAGATCTATACTGATCATAAGAGTTTGAAATACGTATTCATGCAGCGAGATTTGAACATGAGGCAAAGAAGATGGTTAGAACTACTGAAGGATTTTGACTTAGATCTTCAGTATCATCCAGACAAGGCGAATATAGTTGCAGATGCACTGAGTAGGAGAGACAGTGCCTTTATCTTGACCTCGCAGAAGCATATTTTAGAAGACCTTCAGAGTATGGGAATCGAAGTAGTTTTGCCAAGGGATATAGGAAGAACGACCAGTATGCAAATTCAGTCAACCTTAGTAGAGAGGATAAGGACAGCACAAGCAGGAGATTCACAGATTCAGAAGTTGCGGTCGGAGTGTGAATTAGGCCGTAGGAAGGAGTTAGTGATTCACGAAGATGATACGCTCAGGTTTGGAAACAGACTCTGTGTACCGAATGGAGACCTTCGGCAAGAAGTTTTGTCCGAAGCTCATAGTTCTATTTACTCCATTCATCCAGGAGAAATGAAGATGTATCGAGATATCAGGCAGTTCTTTTGGTGGAATGGCATGAAGAGAGAGATAGCGAGATTTGTATCCAAGTGTCTGGTATGTCAACAGGTGAAAGCCGAGCAGCAGAGACCAGCAGGATTGCTACAGCCGCTTACTATCCCAGAATGGAAATGGGAGCGCATCACGATGGATTTTGTGACCGGTTTACCTAGATCCCCGGTTGGCAAGAATGCAGTCTGGGTAATAGTAGATCGACTCACGAAGGTCGCCCATTTCCTTCCCTTCCGAGTTGGACAGACTACTGAACAGCTAGCAGAAATGTACATGAAGCAGATAGTAAGGCAGCACGGTATTCCGGTTAGTATAGTATCAGATCGGGATATGCGATTTACTTCCCATTTTTGGCGGAGCTTACATCAAAGTTTGGGAACCAAGTTAAGATTCAGTACTGTTTATCATCCACAAACTGACGAACAATCAGAAAAAACCATTCAGATATTAGAAGATATGCTACGGGCGTGTACCTTAGATTTTGGCGGATCTTGGGAGGATCACCTTCATTTAGTGGAGTTCTCCTATAATAACAGCTATCAGGCTAGCATTCAGATGACCCAGTTCGAAGCATTGTACGGAAGGAAGTGCAGGTCTTCTTTGGCATGGGATGACGTCGGAGAACGGAAGTTGTTGGGACCAGAGATGATCATGCAGACTATGGAGATAGTTAAGTTGGTCAGAGAGCGCCTTCGAGTTGTACAGGACCGACATCGTCATTGGGCAGACCAGCATCGTAGGCCTCTAGAGTTTAGAGCTGGCGACCAAGTGTTTCTGCGGATTTTGCCTACTCGGGGTATCATCAGATTTGGAACCCGGGGAAAGCTTAGTCCAAGATACATTGGTCCTTTTAAGATTCTCGCTCGGGTAGGTGATGTGGCTTATCGACTTGCCCTTCCGCCTTCGTTAACTGGCATACATGATGTGTTTCATTTGTCCCAATTATGTGGGTATGTCCCGGATCCGAGTCATGTCCTCGATCATTCTGAGTTAGTCGTTGGTACCGACCTAACTTACGAGGAACAACCCGTGTCTATTTTGGACCGGCGAGAGAAGGTACTCAAGAATCGGACGATAAGCCATGTCCGTGTTTCTTGGAACCATCACTCTTCGGAAGAGTCAACCTGGGAGCGCGAGGACGAGATCAGATCTCGGTATCCGTATTTGTTTGACTAATAAGGTATATTTTTGCACCTTATTGACACGATTCCATGCTTATCTGCACCTGCTTGTTTTTGCACTTTGTGATGTATGATAATAACCGCTATGATAGTTAACTTGTATATGATCGTGCCTTGCTTGTCCTGATTTCACTATCCTGTCTTGGCTGGAATTCCGAGGACGGAATTTTTCTAAGAAGGGTAGAGATGTCACTCTCCGATCCTGGAATACGTATTTTAATACGTAAACCGATAAATTATATTTACCTTAAATTTGTACGATATTTATTATGCAGTATTTCTTCATGCATTTCCCAAAAATATTCGACAAAATATTATTTCTTAATTTATTTTCTGCATTTGGGCCTACAGTTTTGGCTCATTTGGGTAACCTATTCTTGGTTCACCAATGGTTCATCTTGAACCCTTTGGTTCATCATGAACCAATGGGTCCAAGATCTTTATATATAACTCATCTCCTTCTCTCTCCTCTCATTATTCCTCTCATTTATTTCCTCCACCAACCAAGGCAAGTGCCAACTTGCTCAAGAGATGGATTTATATTTTGTCAATAATTTCTTACAAAACTATTTGCCAAAATATGTTCTTCTCCTCAATCTATACTAGTTTAGAACTTAGAAATTTCCATTTTGAAGCTTTAATTTTTATAGATCTAAGTTTTAATCATTTTCGGATTTTGCATGGTTTGATCTACTTTAGTTGGACTTTATGGGTTTTTGATGCTTCCATGTGGAAGAGCATTCAGTTTCACCCAAGTTGGAACCTTGGAAATCTGGATTTGGAGTTCGGATGGCCAAGTTATGATGCTTTGAAGCTTTGGGTTCAACCATGGTGTTCTTGCTGTTTGGAGAAGACAGTGAGCAGTGTGCTTCTGTTTGAGCACGCTTCCTGTTGGAAGCGTGTCTCTCCCCTTGAGTCTGCGTGACTTTTCACGCAGCTCTCCCCTTGAGTCTGCGTGACTTTTTACGCAGCTCTCCCCTTGAGTCTGCGTGACTTTTCACGCACGCTACCTTGAGTGAGTCTGCGTGACTTTTCACGCAGCTCTCCCCGTGAGTCTGCGTGACTTTTCACGCACGCTACCTTGAGTGAGTCTGCGTGACTTTTCACGCAGCTCTCTCCTTGAGTCTGCGTGACTTTTCACGCATGCTGCCTTGAGTGAGTCTGCGTGACTTTTCACGCAGCTCTCTCCTTGAGCCTGCGTGACTTTTCACGCACGCTGCCTTGAGTGAGTCTGCGTGACTTTTCACGCAGCTCTTCCCGTGAGCCTGCGTGACTTTTCACGCACGCTGCCTTGAGTGAGCCTGCGTGACTTTTCACCCCTTGAGCGTGCGTGCTTTTGTGCGTACGCTTTTGATATTTTATCAGATATTATATGACCATTTTATATCCTTACGTCTTTTGTCCCGAGCATGATATGAGCACTAATGTGACCCCGGTGAACAAAGAGTTCCTACCTGATACATGTACCTGAATGTCCCAGTTCTTGTTCATGCTCGACAAATGACTCGTAACTCCATGTGGCGTATTTGCAATGATGCATTACACTAAGGAGGGTAGCACATGTTGACATACTGATTGACATGGATCCTCTTTGGGGTACTCGTACTAAAGTACGACTTTAGGAGGATAATCATGCAGGCCACAGCATGTGAGTCCAAGATTTCACCTAGGATTAAATTAGGCAACTAAACATACTAGATGCATGGGGAGGGCAAAATCCCGAGATCGTGTTACACCAGCCGCCTTGAGATATTGTCTTGACGCGCCGGCTGGTCTCCACGGATACTGTGTCATCTGCAACGAGTGGATGACTGTATCCGATTAATTCCTGCTATATAATATATGTTTTGGCAAGGTGGCCTTACGAGGGACCTGTGCTCAATAACACCTGTCTACGCGAACCCCTGGGTTGGCTAGCCTTGCTGGAAAGATACGATCTGAGGATTTCTAAATAACATGATGCGAGGATAACCTCGTCCCACTAGAAACTCGTAGACTTGATTGGCCGTGAAAATGACTTACTTGTGTACTATTACCTTCCGTGAATAACCGAGGGAAGCGGACTGTCATGGCAAGTGATCCAACCCATGTTCTTGTTTGATTGTTGGGTTGGTTATCATACTATGACAAGCTGTGGACCGAAGTTATGAACGAAAGACTTATTCTGGTTGTGAAGTGCTACTTCTGTGAATGACTGAGGAACATGGTCTATCATGGTACATGATCCAACCCATGTTCTTGTTTGATTGTTGGGTTGGTTATTGTGCTGCGATAGGCTATCGACCGAAGTCACGATCAGGAGATTTTATTGCTTATACCTTTTTAACTTATGTGAAAGTTATAGAGTACGACACGTCCCGACTCCATGCGGCACTTTTTGTCCTTGTTTCGTTGTAAGGGTGCCATATGGGTTCGAGGATGTTGCGCTACCCTATAATAGTTGCATAAGTATTACTATTATCAATCATTCTATTAACTGGGTTTTTAATCTTACCTCTTGTGCCCCTTTGGCGGTACTTGCTATTCGGGGCTGACCCCGCTGGTTTTGTTTGGCCAGATCTCGTAGCAGAGTCGGAGGACACGATCTTCCTCCCGGACATCCATGGTACATACTAGGAGCATGGCGGTTCGGGGACTCGAGTGGGTTTCTTCTCTACCACTCCTGCTTATACTTTTACGGCGTTTAGCCACCGGCACCTGTTAGCCGGATTACTTGATATTTTGTGTCAGTACATCATTGTAATTAAACAGACTGCAGCTGTATATAATTTTGTACTCCTGACTCTCTGAGATAGCTAAATTATAAAGCTAGTCTCTCATGACCATTTTGATGAAGCGTCGGGGACGCCTTACTGCTTTATCTTTAATGTTCATTTAATTGCTGATGTGGTTTGAGTGATTGAGACATAGAACTCTGTGGGACCATAGGAGACTTGATTGTAGCATGTACCCCCTAGTCTCTCGACAGCCACGATCGCCGTATGACGTTACGTACCTCATATGGAGTAGCTGGCCTAGTCCGTCTTCGTATTTCGGTACTGGGGCGTGACATGTGATATATGATGAGATAACCATGGGACTATTCAGATAACCAGGTTACAACCCGTAAACCAAAAAAGGACCGGGGTTGTAACCCTTCGTTTGAACAAAACTTGGTTTCTTCTACCATTTATCGGCAAGATAAAATAAGAAATTCGGTCATGTAACAATCTTGTATAGAATCAAGACAAGACTAGACTGATTATTCCTCATCCAACAATCACGGCCAAGCAATAAGTACGGCTTGATACTTTAACTAACTAGGGTTATCACAGGCCTAGTTACTAACAAGATGCAGCGAGATTCTTCTACAGCCACAAGCCCTGCAGACCATCCAGGTTATCCAGGTCGAATATTAGTACAATAAGGGTGCAACACATGACAGTGTGCTGGAAATGTGCCCTACTCGTCGGCAGGCTACAGATACCAAGTGGGGCGCCCCGATAACGGGATTGCCTGTAGCTAGAAAAATCTTTTTATGACTACTGGATTATTATAGTAATTAGCCTTAGTCGATTTAGTAGGTACCCCTGACTGTGGCACTCAGGGGTCCCCGTCCTAGACATGATGCAAGACAAGACGGGTTCATTTGTACAAGCACAATCGCCCACGGTGTCCAGATCATTCATACTTGTCATGTCAGGTTAGCCGTTGTAACTTCCCTTCCCGAATTTTCAAATTTTTTAATCTTTATTATTATGTTTAAAAGTAATTTCATTGACACTTGATGAATAATATTTTATGAATTAAACCTTTTGCAAAAATTGGTTTTAGTAAATACTATGAGAAGTGCTAATTGTACTTGAGAAGATAATTATATATAATTGAGGGACAAAAATATTTACTGACTTATTTGATGAAATGTACTTCTAGAAATATTTGATTTAATATTATCATTTATTTTATTTTATCCTTGATTTATTACAAAGAGATTAAATAGTATTTTGAATTGTTCTATTAATTTGATCAGTAATAGATTAGATCGATCAATCTATGACCAATAATTGTGGTAAGGAATTTTCTAAATTAATTTGTAATAGACTTTATTTTATTTTGATGGAACTAGCTGTTTTTAGTTATTACGATGATAGTGTACTTGATTTGAATATGAATTTAGATAACTTGTCTTAATAATATAAACTAATATCTTTTAAATTTATTTTGATAATATCGAAATATTATTAGGATAATTAAATATTTGACTATATTTTGGTTCTGTAATTTAAAATTATCTAATTAATAGACTAAATATTTTAAGATAAGTATCTTAATATTTAGTTTAAATCTAGAATTCTTTTGAACCTAATCATGATAGGATTCTTCTTAAAAGCAATCTTATCTTCCTGTATAATGTATATTTATGAGAGGAACATCATCTCTCTCCTAACACATAAATTCTTTCTCCAATACGTGGATTCCTCTCAGCGTATGCATACATGGTCTCCCCTCTCCCTAAACCCTCACATAAGCCACATCTCTGCCGACCTTCCGACCCGAGCCCAGCCAATCCTACCACCATCACCATCCTCAATAGCATCACATCCCCGACATAGCCACCCCTCCTCCAAACACCCTCCAACCGAACCTTCACGAACCACCCTGACACCATAGTCTCCGCCAGGTCTCCGCCGACATCAAGCCCCTACAGATCCCGGCCACCCTTCTTATCACCGTCGTCACCATCGGAATCACCACCACCAACATCTCATATAGATGGGAGAGAGAGGGGGACGAATCTGACCCACTGCCGTCGCCAATGCCCTAGCGTGCGCCCGTACTATTCCCGGAGTCGACCGCTCCGCCTCGTATAACCCACTGCGTCGGCACCACGTCGTGCCGATCCCGTCCAGATATGGACGCCGCCCCGATCAGGCTTGCCACCCTCCGCGACGCGAGCTTTTGGCCGGAACGGGCGCGCCTCCCCGGGGAACCTCGCCTGGACATCGCGCTGCTGCCGCCGCCCCACGGTGGACGCCGCGATCCCCGGAACTCCCCGTCTCGCCCAGCGCCGCCCGGCCAACCTCCGCCCTTCCACCGCGAGCTGAGCCGCCGCTTGAGCACGCTCCGACGAACTCACCTGGAGCAAAGCCATCTCTCCTCTGAGCCGCTCGAGAAGAGATACCTCGGCCAGAGCCGCTGCCGCCGACTGGAGGCTACAACCGCCTTGCTAAGGTGCATCTCGCCGACCTGTCTCGCTGTCGTGCCCTCTCGCGCATCGACGAACGCTAGAGCGCCACTCCGCTGTCCCCAACTCCAGTCGTCGCCCCAGCTACGATCCTCCTGGCCGTCGCGTGCCGGCGATCTCCCACGCAGGCGCCACCTCGACCAGCGCCCCGATCGCTTGTTCCCAAGGGTGAGTTTCCTTTCCCCATTCGTGCTCATCCCCCAATTCATCCATGCTTTTTCCTCTGTTCTCATTCCAATTGGAAAGAGAGAGGGAGTAACTTTAGGGCTAAGTTTAATGGGCCGGGCTCAGTCCCTGGGCCAAGATAATAAGAATTGGTATTTTGATATTAATTAGGCCTTGGCTTTAGAATTGACCTAGGATTTTACATATATTTTGGGCTGTACTGAATAATTATGGATTGTGTAAAAATTCGTATTTTACAGTATATTTGGAACGGACAGAAAAGAAAAAGGGAATAAAATTCGTATTTTATATATATAATTTTTGTACAATGTATATGTATCATATTAATATACTATTTACATTATTTGCATATTTTGGGGTTGAAGTTCCATATATATATATTAAAATTAAGTCTGATACATTGATGGGTTTTAATCATTAAAGTGATATATATATATATATATATATATATATATATATATATATATATATATATATATATATATATATATATATATATATATATATAAATGTATTAAATATTGGGCTTGGTGGCTATATTAATTATGGGTTCTCTTTCAAAAAGAGATTTACGTAGGTATTATAAAAACAAATTATATGTATTTTTCTAAATGATTTTAACTACATATTATGCTACGCGTGTATGTTCTAAAAATTAACTTTATATTTTCTTATAGTATATTTGGTCCTTTAGGTATATATATGATTTCTAATATTTTCTAAAATACGAGATATAATAATAACTTCTAAAATACTTTCGTTATTTCTATCAATTCTCTTCAAAAATATTGTCCGTGACTAGTGGTACTTTCCTATTTCTTTTGTAAACTTGGACTCCTTATATCAACCCTAGGCTAATCAGACCATTCCCGATTCAACGGGCAATTTTGTGCACGGCCTGCCGGAATCCAACTCTGGACACACGGTTGGGTTCGTATCGGAAGACTGAATCCGTAGACATGTAGTTTGACGACTTTAGAGACCATTGACTTTGGCACGCTTTTCGGTGCAAAGCGGGTCCAACGACGGACATCGTTTTTGCCCGAAATTACCGTTTTGCCCCTGTGTCCAGAATTGGACTTAAAGACAGGCAATTCTAGCTAATTTGACTATTCTGAGAACGTTGGTACTGTTTATTTCAGCATCCGGAGACTTCTACATGTGTTGACTGATTGTGGCTCATTGAGTGGTATAGTGTTATTGGTTTTTCCAGCTAAGGACCTCAGGCAAGTGCACTTTCTGATTGCTTTCCGATTCATAGTAGTCTTTTCATTTCATGTCTTTATATATATCTTGCTGCTTGTTGACGCGCCGTCATACGGAGTAGTCGGGAGGGAAAATATCTTAGTACACATGTGAACTACCCAGAAATATCCCCAAAATGTTTATTATTGCATGATAGCAGCTGCACACGACACGTGCAGTGAGCCGGATTTACCCCCTAGCCGTTCACATGTCGAAACAGATATTTTACACCACCTAGATAGATGTCTTTATTAGTTTTTCCTTGTTTATTTTTCTATCGTGCTATGTCATCAGTTTTCTTACTAGCTTTCATATTCCATATGCTATTTTCATGTCTTGTTAATTCTATTATGTTTTGCATTGCCGTCGGTTTGTGTACTTGTTCCATTCCTGACTAGAAACCAACATTTTCAGGTTTAGCCGCGATCACTCTTAGCATTGGGAAGGCTTGGGTATGCTGAAGTCAACCTAGAAATAGATAACAGATGTACCATTTTCATTAATTGTAAAATCTTATATTTCCTTTAATTATGAATGTTGTAACTGTTGTAATAAATTTAGAAATGTGAATGAGTAACAAATGTTTTATATTTGAGCATTTATTTCTTGCGGGCTTGACAGCGTTCTACCGTCGACTCTGCGGCGTAAGCTGGCTTGGACACGTCTAGTATCCGAAAAGCGGGTGCGGGTCGTGACAAGTTTTTGTGGTGGCCCATGCAGGTCAGTTTTCGCAAATTGTGCAAACTCGTGGTAGTACCATATTAGTCGTACTACTGCGAGCCTGCGACTAGGAAATGCTCATTCACAACTAGGAGTAAATCAACTTTAAGAGAATGGTTAGGACTAGGAGTCCCTATTTTAATTTAACATTTGGGTAGTTAAGGTTGCTACATAGGCCTCATTGAATTCTAAATCCTGTTAGATAATTTTCGTAAGAAGGATGCACTGTTGTATTCTGAATCGATAGTATTTCTGAAGAAGGGTAGATTCGTAACCCTCTTTTTGGAATTTTGTTATTTGAATTAAGTATAAATTTTAGAAATTTTTTTAATTATTTACTATTATGTAATATCTTAGTCATGGTTAAATTTTGGAATGCCAAATGACTAGAAGTGACGGCACGGATAGTGCAGTGACATGGTTTGACTAGTGTATTAGCTGTGGTTGGGAAGATCGAACAATAAGTGGATCCAAACTAGGAAAACCAGGCCAAGTTGTGACTTGACCCAAAATATGTTTATTTATTTAATTAATTAATTAATTACTATTAGGATTATTGGCTTTTAGAAATTTTGATCGTTCCAAACCAGCCCGAATCCAACCCAAGTCTTAGTGGTCATGTAGTGCGACCAACGTCGTCCATGTAGATGTGTAAAAGTGTATATATTGGTAGTCCATTTTTGCATTGTGAATAATTTCTATAAAGTATATATTGAATATAATATATGTATTATTGCTATTTAAATTCATATTTTACTGGGAAATAGGATAACTTTCTCTTAGAGCGATATTTTGGAACTTTTGGGATTTACTTAGACTATGCATTTATACTTGTGTATAAATATATTCATTATAGGTGGACATAGTGCTTTATACATATTTCCCTCGATCTTGAATTTAAGTTTGTATTTCTTTTGACTTCGGTCATTTCCTTCATGATCTTATCATTTGTACAACTTTATCTTAGGTCTTCTCTAAACATCGCCATATCATGAGTTTGTATCACTTATTTTGTCTTGGACCCAAGGAATTTATCTTTTTAAATAAATTCTCACTCAAATGTCTATACCTTAATCTTAAGTTAAGTTTTAGATTCAAGAGTTATCCTTCCTAACTAATTATTTTCTTTCCAAGACTTGGTATTCATACTGGAAGAACAGATACTTACACCCTCTTAGAACTTGTTTGAAATTCTAGAACCTCCTTTGAAATTTCATAAGGTATAGTTAAAAGAATATTCGTTGACTTGCGATGGCAAGACAGCAGCGCACTGTCGCCACTTATTTGAATTATCGAGATTACGGGTTCACTGCAGCCAGCAGCGCACTGGCGTGGCATGTCACCCAAGTCGAAATAATTTCAAGTAAGCGTGAGTTATCGAATGTCATTCAAGCTATAGCTTAGTTGTCCTTGAAATATTATGTCAAGATTGGATAGAGTTGATAGGGTATTCATTACCGTATCCTCATTTGAGTCGTGGAACCAAGAGTTTATTGCAGCTAGCTGTACACTGGCGAGGCATAAATTCACGGTAAAACGACCTCAGATATGGTTACGATATTCGAATACCATATAAGCTACGTCTTTTATTGGCATACGACTATAAAATTTCTAAATTGATTTGTGCATTATTCCTAGTTACCAACTTCTCAATAAACTGATTGTTCTTTTCCTCCATATCTTCCTATTTTGAATCGTCATCTTTTAAACCCAATTTGATTTCCTTCCACTAGATTCATAATCACCCCTAGATTACGATTCTTTGATCATGCCTATATGATTCCAAGGGTAGTTAATCGTGCCACCTAGTATCTTTTCTTAAAATTTCAATTTTGTTCACGACCTAATTCATTGGATCAGCGATCATAACATTTCTTAATAATGACTAATTGTGCCATTCAAAAATTTTGAGTAAGAAATTTTCTAAGGTGGGTAGTCTTCGATTGATGAACTTTTGTCGAATTCTTTTGAAAACATTTTAGAGCATTTTTAGGGCTTTTGGAGTCTCAAATGCTTTCTTCCTGGTTTATGTATTTTACATGATCAATTTCTTTTATCAGAAATTTCTATTACCTTTCACCAATCTAGCAAGTATGCCTAACCTAGTAGTCCTTAAATTCGAGGACGAATTTTATTTCTAAGGTGGGTAGATTTGTAACTTCCCTTCCCGAATTTTCAAATTTTTTTATCTTTATTATTATGTTTAAAAGTAATTTCATTGACACTTGATGAATAATATTTTATGAATTAAACCTTTTGCAAAAATTGGTTTTAATAAATACTATGAGAAGTGCTAATTGTACTTGAGAAGATAATTATATATAATTGAGGGACAAAAATATTTACTGACTTATTTGATGAAATGTACTTCTAGAAATATTTGATTTAATATTATCATTTATTTTATTTTATCCTTGATTTATTACAAAGAGATTAAATAGTATTTTGAATTGTTCTATTAATTTGATCAGTAATAGATTAGATCGATCAATCTATGACCAATAATTGTGGTAAGGAATTTTCTAAATTAATTTGTAATAGACTTTATTTTATTTTGATGGAACTAGCTGTTTTTAGTTATTATGATGATAGTGTACTTGATTTGAATATGAATTTAGATAACTTGTCTTAATAATATAAACTAATATCTTTTAAATTTATTTTGATAATATCGAAATATTATTAGGATAATTAAATATTTGACTATATTTTGGTTCATGTAATTTAAAATTATCTAATTAATAGTCTAAATATTTTAAGATAAGTATCTTAATATTTAGTTTAAATCTAGAATTCTTTTGAACCTAATCATGATAGGATTCTTCTTAAAAGCAATCTTATCTTCCTGTATAATGTATATTTATGAGAGGAACATCATCTCTCTCCTAACACATAAATTCTTTCTCCAATACGTGGATTCCTCTCAGCGTATGCATACATGGTCTCCCCTCTCCCTAAACCCTCACATAAGCCACATCTCTGCCGACCTCCCGACCCGAGCCCAGCCAATCCTACCACCATCACCATCCTCAATAGCATCACATCCCCGACATAGCCACCCCTCCTCCAAACACCCTCCAACCGAACCTTCACGAACCACCCCGACACCATAGTCTCCGCCGGGTCTCCGCCGACATCAAGCCCCTACAGATCCCGGCCACCCTTTTTATCATCGCCGTCACCATCGGAATCACCACCACCAACATCTCATATAGATGGGAGAGAGAGGGGGACGAATCTGACCCACTGCCGTCGCCAACGCCCTAGCGTGCGCCCGTACTATTCCCGGAGTCGACCGCTCCGCCTCGTATAACCCACTGCATCGGCACCACGTCGTGCCGATCCCGTCCAGATATGGACGCCGCCCCGATCAGGCTTGCCACCCTCCGCGACGCGAGCTTTTGGCCGGAACGGGCGCGCGCCTCCCCGGGGAACCTCGCCTGGACATCGCGCTGCTGCCGCCGCCCCACGGTGGACGCCGCGATCCCCGGAACTCCCCGTCTCGCCCAGCGCCGCCCGGCCAACCTCCGCCCTTCCACCGCGAGCTGAGCCGCCGCTTGAGCACGCTCCGACGAACTCACCTGGAGCAAAGCCATCTCTCCTCCGAGCCGCTCGATAAGAGATACCTCGGCCAGAGCCGCTGCCGCCGACTGGAGGCTACAACCGCCTTGCTAAGGTGCACCTCGCCGACCTGTCTCGCTGCCGTGCCCTCTCGCGCATCGACGAACGCTAGAGCGCCACTCCGCTGTCCCCAACTCCGGTCGTCGCCCCAGCTGCGATCCTCCTGGCCGCCGCATGCCGGCGATCTCCCACGCAGGCGCCACCTCGACCAGCGCCCCGATCGCTTGTTCCCAAGGGTGAGTTTCCTTTCCCCATTCGTACTCATCCCCCAATTCATCCATGCTTTTTCCTCTGTTCTCATTCCAATTGGAAAGAGAGAGGGAGTAACTTTAGGGCTAAGTTTAATGGGCCGGGCTCAGTCCCTGGGCCAAGATAATAAGAATTGGTATTTTGATATTAATTAGGCCTTGGCTTTGGAATTGACCTAGGATTTTACATATATTTTGGGCTGTACTGAATAATTATGGATTGTGTAAAAATTCGTATTTTACAGTATATTTGGAACGGACAGAAAAGAAAAAGGGAATAAAATTCGTATTTTATATATATAATTTTTGTACAATGTATATGTATCATATTAATATACTATTTACATTATTTGCACATTTTGGGGTTGAAGTTCCATATATATATATATTAAAATTAAGTCTGATACATTGATGGGTTTTAATCATTAAAGTGATATATATATATATATATATATATATATATATATATATATAAATGTATTAAATATTGGGCTTGGTGGCTATATTAATTATGGGTTCTCTTTCAAAAAGAGATTTACGTAGGTATTATAAAAACAAATTATATGTATTTTTCTAAATGATTTTAACTACATATTATGCTACGCGTGTATGTTCTAAAAATTAACTTTATATTTTCTTATAGTATATTTGGTCCTTTAGGTATATATATGATTTCTAATATTTTCTAAAATACGAGATATAATAATAACTTCTAAAATACTTTCGTTATTTCTATCAATTCTCTTCAAAAATCCAATATTGTCCATGACTAGTGGTACTTTCCTATTTCTTTTGTAAACTTGGACTCCTTATATCAACCCTAGGCTAATCAGACCATTCCCGATTCAACGGGCGATTTTGTGCACGGCCTGCCGGAATCCAACTCTGGACACACGGTTGGGTTCGTATAGAAGACTGGATCCGTAGACATGTAGTTTGACAACTTTAGGGACCATTAACTTTGGCACGCTTTTCGGTGCAAAGCGGGTCCAACGGTGGACATCGTTTTTGCCCGAAATTACCGTTTTGCCCCTATGTCCAGAATTGGACTTAAAGACAGGCAATCCTAGCTAATTTGACTATTCTGAGAACGTTGGTACTGTTTATTTCAGCATCCGGAGACTTCTACATGTGTTGACTGATTGTGGCTCATTGAGTGGTATAGTGTTACTGGTTTCTCCAGCTAAGGACCTTAGGCAAGTACACTTTCTGATTGCTTTCCGATTCATAGTAGTCTTTTCATTTCATGTCTATACATATATCTTTCTGCTTGTTGACGCGCTCGTCATACGGAGTAGTCGGAAGGGGAAATATCTTAGTACACATGTGAACTACCCAGAAATATCCCCAAAATGTCTATTATTGCATGATAGCAGCTGCACACGACACGTGCAGTGAGCCGGATTTACCCCCTAGCCGTTCACATGTCGAAACAGATATTTCACACCACCTAGATAGATGTCTTTATTAGTTTTTCCTTGTTTATTTTTCTATCGTGCTATGTCATCAGTTTTCTTACTAGCTTTCATATTCCATATGCTATTTTCATGTCTTGTTAATTCTATTGTGTTTTGTATTGCCGTCGGTTTGTGTACTTGTTCCATTCCTGACTGGAAACCAACATTTTCAGGTTTAGCCGCGATCACTCTTAGCATTGGGAAGGCTTGGGTATGCTGAAGTCAACCTAGAAATAGATAGCAGATGTACCATTTTTATTAATTGTAAAATCTTATATTTCCTTTAATTATGAATGTTGTAACTGTTGTAATAAATTTAGAAATGTGAATGAGTAGCAAATGTTTTATATTTGAGCATTTATTTCTTGCGGGCTTGACAGCGTTCTACCGCCGACTCTGCGGCGTAGGCTGGCTTGGACACGTCTCGTATCCGTAAAGCGGGTGCGGGTCGTGACAGCCGTCGTAACAGCATTTCGAAAAATATCATGTTAGGTTTATCATGTCAAGAGTGCGCCACGGCGGGCCACTATCATGTCAGGTATATCATGTATATCATGTCAAGTATATCATGTCAAGTTAACTGTCAGGAGTACGTCACGACGGGCCACTATCATGTCATGTCAAAAGTGTACCACATCGGGTCACCATCGTGTCGGAGAACACACTTAAATTAATGTGGTACAAGCATACATGTGGTAATTAAATATTAGCAGGGGCAAGGACGTGGACTCATGCTGCTCAGGAAAAATTGGTCCAAATGTGGCCAGCAAGTTGCATGCAAACAAAGACAAGCAATTAAATTTAATGCACGTGCATGCAAGCGACCATACAATTAGATTGCATATGCGGCCAGCAAGTGGATTGGGCCATATGCGGCCAAAATATTACTAAGGCCATGCGACCAAAATTATCTAAAGACCATATGCGGCTAAGCTACTGTATGCAAAATAGGCCATGCGGCCAATGTAAGCAAGCAGTGCTTAATACAAGCAAAGCTAAATACTAATGCATGCATGCTATTTAATATATATAATACTAATGCTATTTAATACTAATACATGCAAAATAAGTAAAGAAAAGGCCATGCATATTTACGTATGCATGTAACATAAAAGCATGCAAGAATGCATGCAATGTCAGCAAGGTAATTAAATGGCCATGGCCATTCGGCCAATAGCCTATGCGGCTCACAAACTAGCCTTATGCGGCTCACAATTTTCTTATGCCATATGCGGCCAGGAATCTCATATGCGGCCATAAATTTTATGTATGCAAGCAACAGCTTGCAATTGCCATGCGGCCAACTTTGTAAGGCCATGCGGCCAGCAACTTTGTTTCTATGCAAATGCAAGCAATGTAAGGCCATGCTAATGCATTAAATAATGCAATTAATATAAGGCCATGTAATTAGATAATGTAAGCAACTTTGTTCCCATGCATGCGGCCAGCAACTTTGTAAGGCCATTATTATAATTAAATATTTTTATGCATGCAGGAGATTAAATGGCCATGCGGACAATATATTTAAAGTTGGCTATATGCGGCTCAACAAAATAACAAATGGTCATTTCGGCCATTAACTGCAACTAGCCATATCCATGCAAGTTACTGCTTGCTTAAAGCATGCAAATGCAATTAATGCTAAGGCCAAGTAATTATTTAATACTAATGGCAATTATTTAATGCAAGTAATTAATGCATGTATGCAAGCAATTATGCATGCATGCAAGCAATTAATGCTCGCAAGGCCATGCGGCCAAGAATGGCTAAGGCCATATGCGGCCAGAAATAACAAATGGCCATGAGGTCAAGAATGGCCTATGCGGCTCAGGCAAGTTGCATGTAAATGCATGCAAGCTTACAAGCAACTCAATTAAATGCAAGCACAGCGCATATACGGCTAAGCACAAAAATGTGCATATGCGGCCAAGAATACAATTAATGGCTCCCATAGAGAACATGTCCATAAAAAATACCATGGCCTCCATGCTCCTCCAAACAACAATGGGAACCCAAATCCAGACTCCCGTTGGTCAATTTTGAGTAAAATAAAATTCTCTACAACATGAAACCATCAACTAGCAAAAATATGCAAGTTTGATAGATCAAAACTCCTGGAAATCAAAAATACTACAAGGTTAGATTTACAAGAATTTAACCATGAAAATGAGAAATGCTAAGTACTAAAGTGGGTTAGAAACACATGAGGAAGACAATGGAACAATAAAAATAGAGTTCCTCCGTGAAGCAAGATGCACTTGCCTAAGCTCTCCACTCTCTCAGGTTGGTGGAGAAGTAATGGTGAAGAAGAAGAAGTAATAGAAAAGAATTAATGAGGAGAGAGAGAGGAGTGGGAGTTAATAAATGGTGATGGTGGTAGTAGGTAGGTGGGTTGGTTCTCCAACAAAATCGAACCAAGCCAACAAGCCGAACCGAACCAAGATAAACCCATCAATGAAATGCCAAAATAAATCAAGCAGGAAGACATACAATACGGGTCAAAATATGTACACGTATTTCAAATACGTAATACGAGATATGGGCATTACAATCTACCCACCTTAAAAGAATTTTGTCCTCGAAATTTAATCAAGAGGCTAGAGATGCAAGAACAAGCTATACTAAGCAATCAAACAAACAATCAATCATGCAAGCAAGGAATTGAAGGCATGAGGAAAAGGGTAGACATCCTGCTAGAAATCTCTCTGTCGGTTCTGAATCTGAGCTTGGACCAGGTCATACTGCTGGGGTCTCTGCTGCTGGAAGACTTGTGTCTGAGGAGACAATGGCCTCGGAGGCTGGTACTACTGCTGTACTGGTGCTGGTGCTGGTCCCCTTACCGAGGGACTAGTCTGGACCGATGATGAACTGGCCCTATTCGGATAGGACCTTATCTTGTGGTTCGGTGCTCCATAAGCCAAGCACAATCCCTGTGCTCTGCGATACTCCGAAACAACGTGTCCTGGCTTTCCACAATGAGTGCAGCCCATTGCGGAAGACTGCTTCTGCTTCTGTTGCTGATGGGACGTGACCGACGTCACTGAGGCTGCCTGCCTCGGAGTTCCAATTGTCAAAGCCCTGACTACCGGGGTTGGTGCTGTCGACTGGGTCATCTGGCCGTGAGATCGCTTTCGACCTCCGGTCCTGTCTACGATCTTGTGGGAGGTATACTCGTGCCTGCTGGCTGCCCTCAATATCGCATCAAAAGTCTGATGCTCAAACTGCTCTACCGCCAGCAAAATCTCTAGATGGAGTCCCTGCTAAAACTGCTGGGCTCTATCGAACTCGGTAGCTACCAAAGTGGGAGCAAACCGACTAAGCCTGGAAAACTCGGCCGCATACCCATCGACCGTCCTGTCCATCTGCTTCAAATTGGTGAACTTTGTCTGTAGATCGTACCGAGCTACAGCATCGAAGTACTTGGTCTGGAATCTCTTTCTGAATACTGCCCAAGCAATGGGTGACAATAATACAACGGCCTGCGCCGCCCACCAGCTGCGGGCTAGATCCAATAACTGCAGGCACACCACGGCCACCTTCTCATCTTCTGGGGTCTTCGATGCCTCCAATATCACTTCTGTATCCTGAAGTCCCACATCAGCAGCGATAGCATCTTCGCTGCCATCGAAGAATGGAGGGTTCAGATGCTTGAAACTGTTTACTACACTGTTCCCATGATGTCCACCTCTGTCCAGAGCATCTGCCACTGCCTGATGCAAGGCATCTCCTCGACGATCCTGGGAAGCTAATAATGATCTGATGAGACCTACCAAAGTACCATCATCAGGCTCTGCAGGCTGAACTGGTGGCTCTGGACCCTCAGTAGGCACGACTCTGGAGGCTACTCCTGAATGTTGGGCTTGATCTCCAGGTTGCTGCTGGTCCACGGGAGGTGCTCCGTCTTGCTGATCGGCAGGTCCAGGAACAATGCCGCTGAAGAAGACGACATAGAGAACAATAAGGAAGGACCATGACAGATCAACGATACAAGCATATGATCAGGGCAAGAATTTCAGGGATTCAGAGAAAACAAACAGAGATCAAGGACGAGTACTGATTGAGACATCTATTCGGTAAACCCTCACATATCTTGATTTACAAGACCTGTATGGACCACCACTTAAACCATGTCACGCCCCAGAACCAGAATACTGGAGAGCGGGGGCGGACATAGCCAGCTACGTATAATGACATGGAATCTACCTCACTATACGGTCATGGCTGTCTAGATATATGAGGGTTTTTCTACAAGCCAACAGTCTCTTAGGGTCACGAACAAGCCTAGTGTCTCAATCACAAGGAAGCAAATAAATGTTACAAGATGTAAGATCACCAAATATACAATAGTAAGGCGTCCCAAATATTATATATTCAGCTGATCATGAAGCTAGTCGTACAAAATATGAGAAATAACAAGAGTTTAGTCATACATGATCAACCCTAGGATTTGCCAATCATGTTACAGCCCGTAGGCAGACAGTAAAAAAAATGTACACGAGCTAACACGTGCTCGTCGGCTAAACGCCTCAAAAGAATAATTTTACAATAGAGTGGGAGAGTTAAAATAAACCCACTCGTTGCCAGGATTCCATCTAGTGGTCACCATCTGGCTGGAAAGTCGGTAGATCCTCTGGAGCTGCTCCAAAATTTAGCTATACAAAACCAGCTGGGTCAGACCCCAGAAAGAGCAAGTGCCACAAAGGAGGCTTCACTAGGAACTAAAATCAGCAATTAGCACAGAAATATAATTACATAATAAAAGACAGTAATTAAGGAAAAGCATGACATGTGATATATGATGAGATAACCATGGGACTATTCAGATAACCAGGTTACAACCCGTAAACCAAAAAGGACCGGGGTTGTAACCCTTCGTCTGAACAAAACTTGGTTTCTTCCACCATTTATCGGCAAGATAAAATAAGAAATCCGGTCATGTAACAATCTTGTATAGAATCAAGACAAGACTAGACTGATTATTCCTCATCCAACAATCACGGCCAAGCAATAAGTACGGCTTGATACTTTAACTAACTAGGGTTATCACAGGTCTAGTTACTAACAAGATGCAGCGATATTCTTCCACAGCCACAAGCCCTGCAGACCATCCAGGTTATCCAGGTCGAATATTAGTACAATAAGGGTGCAACACATGACAGTGTGCTGAAAATGTGCCCTACTCGTCGGCAGGCTACAGATACCAAGTGGGGCACCCCGATAACGGGATTGCCTGTAGCTAAGAAAATCTTTTCATAACTACTGGATTATTCTAGTAATTAGCCTTAGTCGATTTAGTAGGTACCCCTGACCGTGGTACTCAGGGGTCTCCGTCCTAGACATGATGCAGGACAAGACGGGTTCATTTATACAAGTACAATCGCCCACGGTGTCCAGGTCATTCATACTTGTCATGTCAGGTTAGCCGTCGCAACAGCATTTCGAGAAATATCATGTCAGGTTTATCATGTCAAGAGTGCGCCACGGCGGGCCACTATCATGTCAGGTATATCATGTATATCATGTCAAGTTCACTGTCAGGAGTACGCCACGACGGGACACTTTCATGTCATGTCAAAAGTGCACCACATCGGGTGACCATCGTGTCGGAGAACACACTTAAATTAATGTGGCACAAGCATACATGTGGTAATTAAATATTAGCAGGGGCAAGGATGTGGACTCATGCGGCTCAGGAAAAATTGGGCCATATGCGGCCAACAAGTTGCATGCAAACAAAGACAAGCAATTAAAGTTAATGCACGTGCATGCAAGCGACCATGCAATTAGATTGCATTTGCCGCCAGCAAGTGGATTGGGCCATATGCGGCCAAAATATTAATAAGGCCATACGGCCAAAATTATCTAAAGACCATATGCGGCTAAGCTACTGTATGCAAAATAGGCCATGCGGCCAATGTAAGCAAGCAGTGCTTAATACATGCAAAGCTAAATACTAATGCATGCATGCTATTTAATATATATAATACTAATGCTATTTAATACTAATACATGCAAAATAAGTAAAGAAAAGGCCATACATATTTACGTATGCATGTAATATAAAAGCATGCAAGAATGCATGCAATGCCAGCAAGGTAATTAAATGGCCATGGCCATTCGGCCAATAGCCTATGCGGCTCACAAACTAGCCTTATGCGGCTCACAATTTTCTTATGCCATATGCGGCCAGGAATCTCATATGCGGCCATAAATTTTATCCATGCAAGCAACATCTTGCAATGGCCATGCGGCCAACTTTGTAAGGCCATGCGGTTAGCAACTTTGTTCCCATACAAATACAAGCAATGTAAGGCCATGCTAATACATTAAATAATGCAATTAATATAAGGCCATGTAATTAGATAATATAGGCAACTTTGTTCCCATGCATGCGGCCAGCAACTTTGTAAGGCCATTATTATAATTAAATATTCTTATGCATGCAGGAGATTAAATGGCCATGCGGCCAATATATTTAAAGTTGGCCATATGCGGCTCAACAAAATAGCAACTGGTCATTTCGGCCATTAACTGCAACTAGCCATATGCGGCTAACTTATTAATACCGATGCAAGCTACTGCTTGCATAAAGTATGCAAATGCAATTAATGCTAAGGCCAAGTAATTATTTAATGCTAATGACAATTATTTAATGCAAACAATTAATGCATGCATGCAAGCAATTAATGCTCGTAAGGCCATGCGGTCAAGAATGGCTAAGGCCATATGCGACCAGAAATAACAAATAGCCATACGGTCAAGAATGGCCTATACGGCTCAGGCAAGTTGCATACAAATGCATGCAAGCTTACAAGCAACTCAATTAAATACAAGCACGGCGCATATGCGGCTAAGTACAAAAATGTGCATATGCGGCCAAGAATACAATTAATGGCTCCCACAGAGAACATGTCCATAAAAAATACCATGGCCTTCATGCTCCTCCAAACAACAATGGGAACCCAAATCCAGACTTCCGTAGGTCAATTTTGAGTAAAATAAAATTCTCTACAACATGGAACCATTAACTAGCAAAAATATACAAGTTTGATAGATCAAAACTCCTGGAAACCAAAAATACCACAAGGCTAGATTTACAAGAATTTAACCATGGAAATGAGAAATGTTAAGTACTAAAGTGGGTTAGAAACACATGAGAAAGATAATGGAACAATAAAAATGGAGTTCCCCCGTGAAGCAAGATTGTAACTCCACTTCCCGATTTTTAAAATAAATAATTTGATTTCTAAAAATTATACAATTGATATTATTAGCTTTAAATAATAAATTATTTTTAATTTATAAATTTGGTAATTTAGTTTTGGAGGGAATTAATTTTGGACCACTTTTCAAATTTGAAAAGTTATTGTAACAACTTTGGGTCCACCATGTGAATTCTTAACTGATTTTTAATCAATTCTTGAATTAATGAAAAGGGGGAGGGTTTTTCTACAAAATTTACTTAGTGGAAGGACCTATACAAAAAAAGAATAGTAGCGGGAGGGTTTTTCTGCAAAGTTGCCTTTTTCTTCTTTAAAAATCAATTGGTAAAGAGGGAGAGAGCTCAGCTCATTTTTACCAAACTATTCCTCCCTTCCGAGAGTTCTTTCCCCAAATCTCTACACTCTCTCGACCTAGCCACCTCCTCGCTGACGGAAGAGAAACGATGGCGGTGGCGACCGGCGGTCTTCCAACCTCCGACCACGACGATGAGTCTGACCACAGCGGCAACGTTCTCCCGACGACGTGTCAAGCTCTTTCCCGACGATAGCGACGGCGAATGACGAGACAAGTTCCAACGGCGACGGCGACGGCGACAGGGGGATCAAGTCCTGACAGCAGCTAGATAATTTTCCTGTGTCACGAGTACTACTACTCCGACGAATTCTCCTTTCAGCAACCTCACCTTCTCCGGTGAATCGACAAACTCCTTCAATTCCTGGTGAGTTCTCCATCGAGCTTTCACATTGAGATAAACTCGATCAACTTGATCCTTGGTCCTTCTCTCTTTTAAGTCTGGAATAGAGTTTTGTGGAATTCTTGATTGATTGATGTTCCAGTTTCTTCCTGGTTTGGATTTGAGCAGGGAATCGTTTCGGTAAATTACAGTGTACCTTGAAATAAGGATCGATCGAAGGACGGTAGACCGATTCTAGTTACTGCTGATCGATTGGAATACAAATCCTGGGTAAGTATTTTGGACCCAAATCCTTTTGCAGATTCTTATGAGTTGAGTATCAATTGGTCTGATGCATTGTTCTCTTTCATGATCTGGACCTGTTCGTTCAATTACCGCAGTGGAGCTCTTGAATGCTATTGAGTCCGAAGATTGTGTCCGACTCGTGGACGTATTCTTGATTCCACTGTTTTCCCCTTCCTTTAGGTATTATGCTATCACTCTATGAAATTATTGAATCTTTACTTCTATTCTTTGAGTATGGATGTGTTGGTCAGGATCGATCGGTTGTGGCCTGGATTGTGTTGGCGTGTATCCGGATGCTAGTCAGTGGTGTGGTTTGTGTCGACCGTAGCAGGATCGGTTGTATGTGTGTGACCTGGTGTCCGTGTCAGGTTCGTGTTGGCATTGTTCATATAGGAGTACGGGTGCGAGTTCGAGTACAACTTAGAAGGGGCTGGACCAGTTCAGTAGCTGGTGTTATAGAGATTTGGACTCGAGACTTAGCTTACGGTTTACAATAGCGATGTGTCGATCCTTTTGTCTCTGCAGCTACGGAATTTAACTGCTATACAGTAGCTTGACCTTGCAATATAGTTGTGTCATTTCCATTTGGATTCTTCAATTGTATTTTCTTCTGGCCAAACTATTATGTATAAACTGAGTTGTATATTCTCTCATTAATTTTGTATTTCCCTTTCAAATTTTCGAATTGCAACTGGGGACGACCTTGAGTGTGATTAACTTGCTGTTAGAATTGAATTGTGGAGTATAGATTTTACTTGCCAAACTTTTGTTCCTATTTATATTTGTGGAGGACTGGGGAAAGCATGTAGCAGTATTTGAGAGTGAGGAGCTGGGCTTGTTTGAGTATTAGCTAAGTTTTATGAGTATTATTTTTCAATTGCTAATACAATGTTCACAGGCCAGGTTACTCTAATGTTGTCCATAGAGTTTGAGATGCTTGAGTAAAGGAATAGAGGTTACTAGGCATGTGATTGCTTTTTCTTAATAGTGTATACTTTTGAAGTTTTGGCTCAAATTAGTACTTGTATAGTCATCTCCCTATGTGACTTTTAGAGTTAGCGATGTTTTGGGTGTCTGTAGAGATGCTAGATGCTGGGTTAAGTTTAATACTTGCCGGCCGTTGTCAGCTGGGTTTGGTCGAGTAGGAACCTAACTCCTTGTGAATCATTATCTTACAATGGGTTCTATTTGGATTTTTGTGTATAAATTTTTGAGTTGAGTTTTGTGTTGGGCATTGAGTTGGTTGTTTGTATATAACCAAATTGATGACTACTAACACTATGCTGGTGTTAAGAGGGACTGGTTTAGCAGGCTGAACTATTATAGCGTGGTTGTTGTGTAACCTATAGGGAGGAGTCTGGAATGGGATGGAGTTGAATTTGATGATTTTCTAAGGTTCTCATTTTTATTTTCAAAAATCATTATATTGGTTTAACTAATATCTACTTTGATATGTTAGGACAAGTAGCATTTTTCTAAGTATTATTTGGATAATAGGGTTATTTCTCAAATAATGAATCTAGTTCTAATTCGCATTTATAACCTAATCTTATTTTGTTAAAACTCTTTTATATCTAGTATTTTGTATAGTTATATATATATGTATATATAATTGGATCTTTGGTATCCCTAGATAAATAGATAGTTAGCAATATCTAGCCAATGATAAATTGTCCCTAACCAATTTGTACCTAACTTCAGATGGACTTAGAGATTACTATCTCCTTATTCCCGATCTTTCTGGAGCAAAGGCAAGTACTTTTCTACGGTTTTATACATTTACATTCTTGTACCCTTTCTTGTGACACGTGATGGCACGATATTTATGTACCCCTGTATTCCTGTACCCTTGTCCTTGTACTTATTAGTGTCGGGTGGGGAAATATACTAGCCATGTGACCAATCCCGGTTACTATATATTCCTGTACCTAGCTTAGGCCTCGTACTGTGCACGCGGGTCCTAAGTCGTACCATATTCATGTACTCCTGTGCATGCTCCTGTACTCACCCCAGCCGGTCACATGGACTAGATGTATTTCGATATTGTGCACATTCATGTCTGGTACTACAGGATTATAGTTTTATTCCTGTACATTATATTTCCTGTACTTTACATGTTTCATGTACTTTACATTCATGTACTATAGTTTCTGTACTCATTTCCTGTACTTTCATGTTCATTCTTATATTTTATTTCCTGTACTCCTGTACTCTGTTCATGTCATGTTCATGTTTCATTACCCAGAATTGTACTTTGCTCCGCTCCTGACTAGATAAGTTGCAGGTATACTTGCAGGATTATCATTCTACCTTATGGGCCAGAGCCCGGAATCTTAGCTGAGCAGGATGGTCATGACTTAGCTTGAGGTTTCAGGTTTAGACTGTTAGCCTTACTTTTAGATATTGATTTAGAATTCATAGTACATTTCATTCTTGATGACTCGTAGATTTATATACATAGAATTGTGGATTATGGTGATCATTCTGGGATACATTTTTAGATGCTGTGATTCTATACTTTTATGTTTATCTGGTTAGTTTTCCCTAGCTTGGTACAGCTTACTTCGTCGTGTCTAACGACGAAGGCTGGGCGTGTCCGACTTGTGTCCGATTATTCGGGAGCGGGTCGTGACATGTTTTTAGTGGTAGCCCATGCAGGCCTATCCTAATGGTACCTAGGTCTTAGTGTACTATTGGGGGACTTGATTACAGTAGGAAAACTTGATCACAGCATAAGAAAAATCAGGAAATAAGGGTATATCAGGTATATCAGGTATATTGATATTCTATAAACACTTATTGTATTTAGGTCTAGGTTATTTTAACAGTTTTCTATTTTTCAGATAGTTTAAGCACGCAACACCGGAACAGTTGATCCATCTACACTTGAAGGTTTCGAGCTCACACTTTCTATCGCCCTATATCCCCATGGGCAGTACGTAGTTGACGGAGACGCTTCAAGAGTTCCTTGACACCCAGAGAGAGCAGGCCATCATTTTTCCAAGCCAGATTTGTGGATATACTCTCCGAGCCAAGCAGGAATTCTGACTTCCAGACTCTCAAACCCTTGGACTTTTCTGACACCGAGCGCATATTTTGTACCGAGGAGCAGATCGAGAATCTGGAGCAGCCACTGAAGATCAACCAAGTCTCTGAGGACCCAACTCCTCTGAAAGATTGGAGCCACTAGCCAGGAGATCCAGAATGTAGCACAGACAATAGAACCCAACGGGAAGCTGAACCTCATGAGGAACATAAAGACTTATGATGAAGATAGCAACTAATATGGATCCGTAAAGCGTCAACACACTCAGACGACGCTTCTTCAGCCCAGCGGGAGATTCAGATTCAGATTCAGCCCGTGATCATTTGTATTTCTGTCGTAGCTCAGGACACCACTACGAAGAGTACTGCAAAAGACGAAGGCTATGCTTGTATTGCTAATCGCCTGTCCACCAAGTCAAGGACTGCTGGAGACCGCTGATCACACTGCCCAAGGACAAGCACGAGGATCACCAGGACCGCAGCAGAAGGACCTGCCTCTCCAAATTCAGCAGCTATATGGAGCATTACCGCATGGACCAGTCTACGTCAGGACAATGAAGAAGATTGAAGTGATTCCAGTCCTGGAGGAAACACTGAAGATAGATTGAAGACATAAGATTTCTTTTGCATGGTTGGAAAAACCATGTATCTTGATTAGCAATCCAGCCTCTCCTTAAAATCCTCTTAGCACCTAGATCATTTCTTCAAAACTTTTTGTTTTCTATTTTTGAAATCTTGATTGATGTCGAAACTTACTTTGAGATATTGTTTCCTATTTCGGTAAACTTGTTTCAGATCCACAAATCGATAATTGTTTGAAATTCATTATTCGATACCGTTTGCATATTCATCATTCCTGACCTTGTTTCCTAGTGATGGCTCCTATTTGCAAATTTTGTTTCTTTATCAAACTTCGTGTTAATTGATAATTAATCGTTTCTTGAGATTTTATTTCGAAATCCTGTTCCTCATTCGAAGTTTTGGTTGATTTTTGTCCTATTCAGGACATTGTTGAAGATTCCTTTGAAGGTTCTTGAAGATTCATTTACTATTCAAGATTGTGACTCATACTCTATTCGAGACTTGTTTCCTCATTCATGACTTTGATTTTCTAGTCGAGAGTTGTTGGTCCACTATTTTGTTTCGATCTTGTCTCCTATCCAAGATTTTGCTTGTTTCATGGATACTTGTTCCTACTCATTTATTGATATTCTGTTCGCAAATCGAACTTGTACTATTCCAGAATTATTCCTACTTGAAATATCATTCTGAAACCTTATTTGAACCTTCGCTTCTATTGATGCTTATTTGAGATTCTATTTTCTATTCTTGAATTTATTCGGGACTTGTTCTCTATTTACGATTTTGTTGCTATTGAGATTCGCTTGTTTCATATTTACGATCCAATACCTTGTTTCCTATTGAAACCTGTTTTCTAGTTACTATTCAAAATCTTGTTTCCTCGTTGAGATTTTCTAGTCGAGATTTTATTTCCTAATCACGACCTTGTTGATATTGGTTCTCTAATTGATACCTTGTATCCTATGGGAGGTTATTTTTCCTTCGAAATTTTGTCTAAGGTTTCGTTGTTAATTGAGATGTTGTTGAACCTTGTTTCCAGTACGGGATTTTATTTCTTATTTTGAAACTTGTCTCCTATCTAATACCTTGCTTTAGTTCATCCTTCGAGACTCTGTTATCCCTTCGGAATAGTGCCCCATATTTGGAATCTTGTTATCATTCCAGATATCAGTTGAAATTCTGTTATAATTTGAAACTTCGCTCCCTGTCTAAAATTTTAGATCTCCCTGATTGCCCTCTTATACTCACCGATGGGATCCCTTGTCGTCTCTTAGTACCTAATAAATCCTTGTATTCTAACAGTCAGGTAACTTCACCATTTCCGTGACTTGGACTATTGAAACTCATTTTGAATTCCTTGGAACTCTTTTGAAATTCCTAGGAATAAAGTCGAGAGGCTATTCGATGACCTACTATGGCATGACAGTTGCGCGCTGCAGCCATTAGCTGGATTATGGAGGCTGAGGGTTCATTGCAGCCAGTAGCGCACTGGCGAGGCAGGAACTCTAAGTTGAAGTAATTTCAGACACCCATAGGTTTTCGAGTATTGTCGAGACTTATCATATTCTTCATATCTTGATCTCTTGGGTTGTTTCGTCAATAATTGTTGGAAAATGGATAAGGTTGATAGAGTATTCGGAGACATATTATTATTTGAGTCACGAAGACGAAAGTCCACTGCAGTCAGATACATACTGGCAGGGTAGGGATTCTAAGCAAAGTGATTTCAGATACCAACATGTTCTTGGATATTCTGGAGACTATATTTCCTTTTCATATGATTATTGGTTTTCGAGAATCACAAATCCTTGCATGTTCACCCTAATTTGATACTAATATCTCCTGAGTATTTTGTACGTTCCTCAAATCAACCCTTGCTAATTATCTTCTAGTATTGTATCGTTAGATCATTGATTTCCTCAAATTATACATTGCCAGATTTTGATTCCATACTTCGTTTGTGTCTTGTCTAAATTTTGATCTTAAATCATGTCTGTCTGACCATGATTTTCCTATTGTGCTAGCCACTTGTGTTAAAACTATCAATTTTTTGATCATACTTAATAGTTGTGTCTTCATGATTTTGCTCCTCTGAGTTGTAATTAAAATTTCTTCCACTTCGTGACTATTTGATCCTCGATCTTTGTCAAAGCGTGATATCCCAAACTTCTTGTGTATACTTGGACTCAAGGCTTAGAGCATCATGGATCGACAAAAACACTAGGCGGACAACAATATATGGTCACCGGAGTTAGCAGTTAGAAGCAGAGTGTTCCTGAAGAATCTCGCCGACCAGAGGCACCATTCGTTTTGGCAAAGACAGAAGGTTCAGTCCGAAATTTAGCGGGCCTTTTGTCACCCCCAGTTTTCGAATTAGGGGTATTTTCATCATTTTTTTAAGTTTTATAATTTTTGGGAATTTTATTTGATTTTTGGGGATTTATTTGATTTAGTTTGAATTTTATCCAATTTGGACTTAAGATGGAGACCTGGGTAGTCTGGACCCTAGTGGGACCCACATACTAGCTGGACTTGGCCCACATACCATCCTAATTAGGCTAGAAACCAATAAACCATACTCCCATGGCTTAACCAGTCAATTAGAGGCTTAATTAGTCGATTTAGAGTTAAACCGGAACACACCGAACCAAACCAAATTCAATTTGAACCAAACTAAGTTTATTGGGTTGGGGGCCAAATGGGTCTCCACCCAAAACCCAATAGGGCCCCCCTTGGCCGGCCATGATAGGAGAGCCCCCCTCTATTCCTTCACTCCTAAGAAATCTTCCTCTCTCCATTTTATTCTTTTCTTTTTGGAGTTCTTCTTCTTCCTCAAAGAAAATCCATAGGTAAGCTCATAAATTCCCATTAATTCCTCTATTTCATTTATTCCCTTCACAATTAATGTAGAGGAGATGATTCTCCACACTTTGCCCATAGATTTCATAGGTTTTTCTAGAAATCTAGGTTAGAGATTAATTGGGGGTTTTCTTAATTAAAGTGGTATATATATATATATATATATATATATATATATATATATATATATATATATATATATATATATATATATATATATATATATGTATTTTTGTGTGTGTGTGTGTGTAGAGGAATGAGGGTGGTGATGGTGTGTGAAAATGGTGGTGGTGGTGTGTGAGAGTGGTAGTGAGTGTGAGAGAGTGTATGTGTTTGTGTGAGAGTGGTAGTGAGTGTGAGAGAGTGTATGTGTTTGTGTGAGAGTGGTGGTGGTGGTGTCATGAGAGGAGTGAGAGTGTGTATTTGTATATGTGTGCGTGTGTCTATATAATTATATGTGTGTATGTGTCTATATAATTATGTGTGTGTGTGTCTATATAATTGTGTGTGTATGTATTTATATATAGATAGATGGTTAAATAGTTATATATATATATATATATATATATATATATATATATATATATATATATATATATATATATATATATATATATATATATATATATATAGAGGGAGGGAGTGAAGGGAGAATAGGAGCAGCAGTGGCAGCTGCTGTGGGGGGAGGGGGGGGAAGGAGCTGCTGCCCCCCCCACAAGCCGACAGCAGCAGCAGCAGTATTGCCAGCAGCAGCAGCAGCATATAGGACAGCAGCAGCAGCATTTAAGCCCCCACATAGCCCCCCATATAACCCCCCCTATATACATATATAGGTATATATATATATGTGTATATATATGTATATAGATAGATAACTAGAGAGTTAGAAGGAGACTAGAAAAAGAAGTTAGAAAAAGATTTAAGAAGAAGAATTAGAATAGGAAGAGAATGAGAGAAAGTTAGAAAGAGAATGAGATTAGGAATTAGAAGAAGATTAGAGGAGGATGAGAGAAAGAAAGAATAGGAAGAAGGAAAAGAATAAGAAGAATTTGAATTAAGAGAAGGAAGAAGAGTTAGAAGGAGAAGAATTAGAAGGGTAAGAATTAGAAGAGGAATGAGAAGTAGAAGTATAGAAAATCAATTTAGAGGAGATCGAGTTAGAGGGAGAAATCGAGCTCCGAGTGTCGAAACGCGATGAAACTTGGAGGAGACTTAGAATACGTGAATTAGACTTTGCAGGTAGGCTCCCGAGTTGAAATCAAGGTTGTAGGGCGACGGTATCGCGCCGTACCATTGCGTATCGCGAGATATTCAAGATTTCGGCAATAGGCCGTAAGATGGACAAGACGTCCACTTTACCTAGGTATCTTGGTAGGTAACGAATGTATAGGCTAGTATCCTACTACCCTAGGGAGCACGGGTCGAAATACCAAGCGTAGGTAGGCTAACTTGATATTCACCTAGGCTAGAAATTTACCTTTGTAAAGGGTAAATTTAGGATATTGGCCCACGACCAAGATACGGGTTTCGGAGTCCAAGATAGACTTGGATATGGATTGTACGGGTTGGTAATGATTAGAAATAGTCGCCTAGACCTAGTCTTAACCTTGGTTGACCATAGTTGACTTTTTAGACTAAAAGTCAACTATGGGTCAACACTTTATTCAATTTAGTCCCAAATTCCATTAGACTTGAACGGTTGACCAAAAGTCAACTGTTAGTCACCATTGACCTATGATTGACCTAGGGTTGACCTAGAGTTGACCAGAGTTGACCAAAAGTCAACTGTAAGTCAACCGTTGACTCAAATCGACCTAGATTAATTTCGTTTGACTTGTATTGACCCAGTTTGACCTAGTTAGGCCTAAAATGACTTAGATCGACCATGTACAATCTAGTTTGACCTTATTTTACCTAGATTGACTTAGTTTGGCGTGTCATGACCTAGTTTGACTCAGTATGACTTAATTTTACTTCCAAAATATTATATTGATACAGTATTCCATCTATAGGTCCTCGAGGCACTGTTCTTGGACTCAGTCGACTTATCCATCACATAACAGGCGAGTATATTCTCTGATAATATTTTTGTTTTATGATATCGTCTTTGTTTCTAGTATTTAGTATAGATATCCTTGTTCTCTTGACACATGGTGCACACAGATTGATATTGTCTGGATCCCGTCATAAGATGTTATTCCTCTTATATATGGTATACACTGGGCAAGTCTTCATTGTTTATTGTTTATTGTATAGATACGATTCCTGCGTAGGCTCGCGACCTCCTCAGAGAATACGTATCATGACGTGTCATGACTGGATCCACTATATTAGTCAGGGATGGGGGGTGTTAGCGTAGATATGTGATCAATATCCCACAGTATTATATTGTATCATCATTGTATAGTGTTAATCATACACTCACGTATGATTAGCCAGGCCAAACATTATATCAAGTTCTAAGCCGATTACATGTTGAAACTAATACTAAACTCACATAGATATAGTTTCAGATTTTAGTACATGATATATACTGTTTTTTTGTTCTTACATTCAGTTACAGTCTTGACATGCCTTACCATGATTCATGTACACATTATTTACCTCGTATATTCTCTCTATTTACTGCTATATTTTCAATATCGTCTAACTAGAACTGTTATTTGAGATTTGTGCTCGTTCCATCCTGACTGGATATGTTGACAAAATTTTTACAGATTATGGCGAGGAGGATTGTCCTACCTACTACGATCCTCATGACGTAGTCGGTCTAGACTTGGAGACCTTGGTTCAGCAGGGCTTAGCTCCGTCCGACGAGCCTCTAGCTTAGTTTAGTTAGAATAGACATTTTGGACTGGACCATGTCTCCAGCTTGCTACTTATGTTATTATATTATATTTTAGATTGTATTAGAGACTTGGACTTAGACTTGTATATTATTTGTGTTTGGACTTGACATGTTTTATTTTATCGTCTTGTTGTCGTTATCTTTCAGTCTTTACCTTATTATCTTAGAGTTGTGATTGAGTATTCATATATTATCATTGCTTGTCCTCCGTTCGGAGTTAACCATATTCTCGACAGGTTTTGATATTATATATAAATTGTTGTTAGAGTAGAAAACCTACAGCGTTCCACGCCATTTCTACGGTGAGGGCTGGGCGTTGTTACGCACATGTGCCCTTATAGCGGATGCGGGTCGTGACACGTTTTAGTGTTGGCCCGTGCAGGTTGAGAGTCGCAATTAGTGCGATATCGTAGTGGCGCTCGACTTAGAGTGCTATTACGAGCCTGCGGTACGTATCTAAGATAGGCTATATGTTAAGTTACTCAATCACAAAATAGGAAAACTTCCACTTGCTGATCTTTTAACTGTCCTTTTTGATATTGATTTTTACATTCTAATTGTCCTCCTTGATATAATATTTCATATGCCATATTGATTTCCTTCCTTTATTCTATCTTCAGGATGGTGCAAACCAGGTCCCAACATCCTGAGTCCACGGACGCAGAGAGGTCTGCTATGACTCGCGGACCTGATCCAGACACCCCTGAGTAAGTCGGGGTGTCGGCCGCAGCTCTTGGGGGCGCTCCTCCGCCAGTTACGAGGGCTGACCCTGGGGTTGCTACGACTTTTTCGGCCGCAGTACCAGTGGTTGATACGGGCGCTCTTTCTCCTCCTGCGCAGCGGATTCCTCCGCTAGTTGCAGACATACTTCCACCTCCACCTCCTCTGCCTACAGATATGGGGCAGATGCTTACTTTCCTCCAGCAAATGCTTAAGACTCAGAGAGCCCAGGCCGAGGCTCAGTAGAGACAGACAGACGCGATGCGTCAGGGCATGGAGGATGCCCATCAGTTAGCCCTTGCAGCCGTGGAGCAGAGGGCTTCACATCATGGGACGCGTCCGAGGTACGGAGATATCCAGGACTTCAAGAAGCTCGGGCCCGTGACTTTAGTGGGACCGAGGGTGTGGTCTATGCAGATGATTGGCTCGAGGATATCGAGCGTCAGATGAGGGCCTCCCGCCTCGCAGACGACCTGAAGGTCGAGGCGGTGGGTTTGCAGTTGCTAGATATTGCACGCACCTGGTTCAGAAACGAGCCAGCCCTAGTTGGAGAGGGCCATACTTGGGCAGAGTTCAAGCTTCTCTTCAAGGAGAAGTTCTTTTCCCCCACGGACAAGATCAATTTGGTGCGACAGTTCCAGGATCTGCAGCAGGACAGTTTATCTGTGGAGGAGTACGCCGTGGAGTTCGACCGTCTGAGTCGATACGCGGAGTACATGGTTCGTGACCCGGAGATCAGGGCGAGCCATTTCAGAGAGGGACTGATCTGGGATATCAAGATCCTCATTCCCTCCTCGTGACCCGGAGATCAGGGCGAGCCGTTTCAGAGAGGGACTGATCTGGGATATCAAGATCCTTATTCCCTCCTTTTATGAGACTTATACCCAGATCTATGCGGAGGCCCGCAAGGTAGAGCGGGAGTGGGGCCTGAAGCCCAAGAGGGACCGTGATCTATTTTCGGGGACTACTAGCAGCGCGGGGGCTGCTAAGCGTCCTCAACTCCAGCATCATACTATTCCGCAACGCCCATAACAGATTCCTGCTCCGATTAGGGCACCAGTTCAGCAGGTGCCTCGGCAGCATCAGCAGGGACCGATGCAGCAGGCACCTACTTGCCACTACTGTAAGAGGTCCGGACATCTCTGGGAGGTTTGTGTAATGCCCCGCTCCGCACGGTGCATTATGCTGAGTCGTTGAATAAGAAGAGTTGCGTTGACCCGATTACGTATCGATGCGAATCGATACAAAGTGTTAAGTTGTCCCGAGCAAATGCATCGAACTAAGTCGATGCTAAGAGTTGCCTTGTCCCAAAGAATGTATCGAGTGAATCGATACGAAGCGTCGCGTTGCCTCGAAGAATAAGTGCATTGAGACGGCTCGAAGATTCTAAGAAATCGAATCGACCAAGGCGCAAGTCCAAATCGATGCAAGTAATGATTTTAGTTGGTTTCATATGCAGGCTATAGGTTTACGCTGAAATGTTAGAGGTCGATCTTTTGCCTTATTCAGTAAGGGGTCCGCGAAAGCAAATCGTCGCCTTGCGACAGACTGAGGCATTGGCACGGTAAGCCAAATCGGACGTACAAACTCAATAAGAACGAAGTGCTCGAATGGCTAAGTCAGGAGAGTGGCCGTGCAACAAAGTTATAAAATCGAGCCGCATCGGCTCGGCGAAACGACAAAGGCGTATCGACTCAAAGGTGGGAGGATTGACTTCTTTTTACTCCTTCATTCGATAAGTCAAATATATTATTGTATGCTAAGTTAACCTATCAACGCCACGGACGTGGCTCGATAGAGAAATAAACGTAGTGCGTGTCGAACACTAGATAGAACAATTGAAATGAATCGTACGGCAAACGTACGAGTCGCTATGGAACATTGGATATCGCAAAGGCGAGCGCCTCGATGCGCAAGCCGCAAGAACATGGGATAACTGTACTCGGCGAGTGCCTTAGTGCACGAACCATACCGTGCCTTCGCGCACGAGTTAGAACGGCTAGAACATTGAAAGACAATAGGCGAGCGCCCTAGCGCGCAAGCCACGGACATTGAATGCTAAATCATAGAACATCGGAATACGGTCGGAACGTGCCTACGTGCACGGGATAATAAAAGATGGCTTCGTTACGAAAGAATACAGTTGTGGCATGAATGTGGCAGAACTGTCGGATATGACATAATGCCTCGAAAGGTGTTCGAGACCTTCGGGTCGTTCGGTTGACGAGCATTGAGTTGAGGCATGATGCCATTGAAACATTGAAACGAAGAATGAAACGTAAGAACATAGAAAGTTAACGGAGAAATGCGAGATGATAATGCGGCATGGTGCCCTTCGAAATGTTCATGGCCTTCGGGCGTTCGTTGAGGACATTCGGGCGTTGTGCCAATTGAAATAGCGATAAGCGAACTTGCTTGGTTGTATGAAATATAAGATTCGTTGCATGGTCAAATGGTCAAATGGACTTAAAGATATAAAAGCCCGTGCATGGGTGTTCCCTCGAACGCGGCGCGCCAGGGCGCTGGGACCGTTCGGCCTAGGAGGGATTCGTTTGAGTATTGTTGGCGCCACTTCGACCAGACAGACTAGCGACCTTATGGTGGATGTGTTAAGCAACTTGCTACGATTATTTTGATGGCCTCTGATGTTGGTTAGCAATCGCACGGAGTTAACATCGTCTTATGTTTCGATTTGATAATATAAGTCCATTCTAGCCCGGAAAGCTAGTGACCTTCATATAGTTAAGGGCGATGGGTTTGGAAGTGCAAGGTATGCGTATATCCTGCATGGACGGATTCTGAATAGCGGGCACTTATAACATGACAGGGAAAACAGATAGGCGTATTCACCTTGCGTCGGTTGCAAGGGCGAGTGCGTCGATAAGCTAAGTTACGCCACGAATCAAACACGAGAATGCTTGCTTGCCTATTCAATTCGATAACATGCTTGCTATGATAACATGCTTTACGCTTTCGAATATGCCATGAAATTGACCCTAAGAAGAACATAGCAAGATCATAAGCTAAGTTGCATGATTCAACGTAAATGTTAAAATGTCGGTTTGGAAAGAAAATCTTTGCTTCAGTACATACGAGGACGAACGTACTGATCCCCCACCAGCTTTATGCAGGGTGCAGGGAATGGATTGCTCGTGGCGAAGCGTTGCTTGAACGCGTTAAGGCTTGGAATGCCGAAGCGTATTGAAGCGTGCGATCGTATTGACGCTCGGACTCACGACAGGATTGATGCGGCCGAGATATAGAAGGCATGATGTATGGAACGGCAAAATCCTTTGTGGGCAAGAGAGAACCTGAGTGTTGTAGCCAATCTGGCAAATTCCGTAGGGCTATCGAAAGCCTTTGTAATCTGATTTCGAATATCAATAAAGTGAATCGTTTTCGTATACTCTGTTTTGCCTTTCGTTGTTAACGTTTAATTCGAAGATAACCATTTGAGAACTTGTCATCTTGCCTTGCACGAGCGTAACTCCATGCTCGTGTGGCATCACGCCCCAGCGAGGACGATGATTCGGGTGATTCCGGGTCGGGGCGTGACAAATTGGTATCAGAGCTCTAGGCTCAATTTCCTCTGGACGTTTGCTTCATTTCAGTTCTAAAAGTTGCCCACCCCCAATCGAAATCACTCTTGACTCTACTCGATGCCGCACTGGATGTTCCATACAATAAGTGTAATACAAATCATGTAATTTTGCCGTGTGTTGTTTGGAAATTACATGGTGTTTGCTGGAAAAGTCGGAAAGGGTTTGTTGCTGCAACTGCAACGAGTTGCGAGATGTGAATTCAAGGATTTGTTGCCGCGGATGCAACACGTCGTGAATTGTAATTCAAGATATTCGTTGATTGTAACGAACGATACGAAAAATATTGGTTGTACTGATACAATGAAAATCGTGGAATGTTGCTGCAATACTTGCCACACGTTGATTGTAAATGATGCGTTGAAAAGAAAATGAAAGTTGATATTGAATGTGTCGAACAGATTCATATATCGATTTCGAATGTGCGTTGCGATGAAAAGCGATAAGTCAATATCGAATGTGTTGAACGGATTTGAGCATTGACTTTGAATGTCGGAAATAAAATCGTTGCACGATGTGCAATGCGTATTAAAAGTAAAATTATTGCACATGGTGCAACGCGTATCAAAGTAATCGTTGCACGTGGTGCAACGGATATCGAGAATGAATTTTGTACAAGATGCAACGGAAGAAAACAAACGTTATAAATCGAGAAACGAAATCGGTTCGGTTGCGCGCCGAGCTTGTGTTGGCAAATGAATGCATTGGCCGAGTTGCGTCGGATTCTGACTAATCAGAGTTACGGTTGTGATCAAGCACGATTACTGCAGAAATTGTGAGTCGGAAGAGATCGTTAGTTCGTAAAGAGTACGTTGCGACGGAAGTAACTTGATTTCTGGGTGGTATATGGCATACCACCGATACAATGAATGGCTCGATTTCGAGTGGTATATGCAATACCACTTGTGCGATAAATTGCATCGACGTTTTGTGAGAATTGCGGAAGGTTTGTCCGCAACGGACGGGATAGCACCGAGACTCGATTGAGAATTTGTACGACGGCATGTTGATGCAAGTGTTCTTCGATGATCGGTTAGAACGGTAAGGCGGGACTTGTAACATTGAATGATACGTCGATTGAAAATTTATGTGTCGATCGAATGACGGGAACTAGCAAAACGATTATGCCTTGAGGCAACAATCGGATCGACGGGATATGAAACTCGAAACGTTGAAATCGAACCGCACGACTTGCGATCCCGATTGAAATGTTGGGCGAGACGAATCGAATCGTACAATTTGCGATTTCGATAGAAATGTTGGACGATGCGAATTGTAATCGAATCGCACGATATGCGACTTCGGTAAAGAGTTGGTTGACAGGAGTAATCGTGCCTAAGAAATAGTTGGTTACGTTACGGCGAAACTCATTTGAGTACGACTGAAAACACGCGAAACTTAGAGGACGAGATCGTATGACTTGAGGGTTCGATGTTGGATAATCGGTAACTCAGTTACGCGATCAAAGTATAGCGGGATACGGGAATCGAAAAACGAGTCAATGCGTATGGAAAAGTTTTTGGCGAACTTGGATGTATGCGATGCGAGCTAAGTTGACGTTGAAACGGATTCAAAGTTGACCCTTACGTTATCGAAATGGATACGGCGTATCGAGATCGATACGTAAGGAAACGTAAACGATGTGAGAATACAAAATAGAGTGTGCCTCGTGCTATAAAATTTTGTAAGTAACGATACGAGAATGAACGAACTTGGTTGATCGTAAATTTTGTGATTGATCAGGGCGAGACTATAAGTCATCGACGATTGCTCGATGCGTATAGCATCTCGTGTGTCGACCGCGAAATAAGATAGACTCGAACTCAATGCGAGTAGATGCGTCATGAATAGCAGAATCATCGACGGAGTGTATGACTTTACTCGGAGGATAGTTGCGCATTAGTTGCACCGATAGAAATGGTTATGTACGGATTTGGATAGTCGCGTAGAAATCGTCGGAACGTGATTTGGCTCCGAAATAAGATATAGCATGGTTCGTAGTAAACTGTCCTTCGGTGATGATCCACAATTATCGAGCGTAGCTTCGGGGCAGCTGACCCTAGAAGACTTGACCGCCAAATTGAATTGAATGCTGCAGATCGTAAGATGACCCATGCGATATCGCATATGAGATTGCATCGATAACAAATACAATGTGGTGCATGTTGACGATAAGTCTAGGCGATCGAGAATTGTTGGAACAACTCTCGATTGAGAATAATATAGTTAGATTTGAGTATTCGTCGGATGAATATTTGAATGGTTATGTTGGTCGACGAATAAACTAGAAATTCACCAACGAACTTGGTGATTCGGATAGGCAATTGCGAAAATCGTGCTATGCACGAGAGGGAACGGTAAGGGAATGACTTACGAGGCATGTCATTAGATTCGGATTCACCTTGCAATTGAGCTTGTGTGAATTGAACTTATGTTCGATGTTGCGAGACGGATAAGTCGGGAATTTGGCTAGTGAATTTCCTACTCGATAGGAATCGAACGTAAGGCGCGTCGTAAAGATTTTCGTGTCAAGGCGGTCGTTGTCTTGAGCACCGTCGCCTTGATGTAAACTTTTGAGTCGAATAGATTGTGGCCTTTGTGCAATATCAATTTAAACTTGCGTCGGAAGGATTTGAGCACGGTGTCTAGGTAAGTCACCTAGCGGACGTAGTCCTGAATGTTGATGCTTTTGCAAGTCAACAAAAGAAAATCATGTCGAGATAGGATACGAAGTAGAACATCAGAAATCGTTGGATAGTGATGCCGAACGTAAGGCATTGCGGAGACTCGTTGTGATCGGATGCACGACGGCTTGATGCGAAGCGTAGAATTGATAGTCCTGATAAAACATACAAAGTGAGAAATGTGATTTTGAATCGCATCGTGTGCCTTAACTTTTGTTGGCGAATTGCGTATGTATCAATGTGCAAGTGTGCTAGAATTGCGAGAACAAGTAATAGAGCCAAGTCCTATCGAGAATACGAGATGGCAAGCTATTGAGAATAAGAGTTATGTGTTTGCGTTGTTCCGATATCTTACAACTGAGCTCGGCTGAAATGTATATATTGGTGGGACGCCTAAAATATGTGTATGATTCCAAACTAAGTTGTACGATCCAAACGATAGTGAGACGAGATCGTGGAACGATCTAATGAAACCCTTGGAAATTTAGTATTGGTTTCGGTTCGAGACGAACCTTATTTTGAGTGGTATATTCTGTAATGCCCCGCTCCGCACGGTGTATTATGCTGAGTCGTTGAATAAGAAGAGTTGCGTTGACCCGATTACGTATCGATGCGAATCGATACAAAGTGTTAAGTTGTCCCGAGCAAATGCATCGAACTAAGTCGATGCGAAGAGTTGTCTTGTCCCAAAGAATACATCGAGTGAATCGATGCGAAGCGCCGCGTTGCCTCGAAGAATAAGTGTATTGAGACGGCTCGAAGATTCTAAGAAATCGAATCGACCAAGGCGCAAGTCCAAATCGATGCAAGTAATGATTTTAGTTGGTTTCATGTGCAGGCTATAGGTTTACGCTGAAATGTTAGAGGTCGATCTTTTGCCTTATTCAGTAAGGGGTCCGCGAAAGCAAATCGTCGCCTTGCGACGGACTGAGGCATTGGCACGGTAAGCCAAATCGGACGTACAAACTCAATAAGAACGAAGTGCTCGAATGGCTAAGTCAGGAGAGTGGCCGTGCAACAAAGTTATGAAATCGAGCAGCATCGGCTCGGCGAAACGACAAAGGCGTATCGACTCAAAGGTGGGAGGATTGACTTCTTTTTACTCCTTCATTCGATAAGTCAAATATATCATTGTATGCTAAGTTAACCTATCAACGCCACGGACGTGGCTCGATAGAGAAATAAACGTAGTGCGTGTCGAACACTAGATAGAACAATTGAAATAAATCGTACGACAAACGTACGAGTCGCTATGGAACATTGGATATCGCAAAGGCGAGCGCCTCGGTGCGCAAGCCGCAAGAATATGGGATAACTGTACTCGGCGAGTGCCTTAGTGCACGAACCATACCGTGCCTTCGCGCACGAGTTAGAACGGCTAGAACATTGAAAGACAATAGGCGAGCGCCCTAGCGCGCAAGCCACGGACATTGAATGCTAAATCATAGAACATCGGAATACGGTCGGAACGTGCCTACGTGCACGGGATAATAAAAGATGGCTTCGTTGCGAAAGAATACAGTTGTGGCATGAATGTGGCGGAACTGTCGGATATGACATAATGCCTCGAAAGGTGTTCGAGACCTTCGGGTCGTTCGGTTGACGTGCATTGAGTTGAGGCATGATGCCATTGAAACATTAAAACGAAGAATGAAACGTAAGAACATAGAAAGTTAACAGAGAAATGCGAGATGATAATGCGGCATGGTGCCCTTCAAAATATTCATGGCCTTCGGGCGTTCGTTGAGGACATTCGGGCGTTGTGCCAATTGAAATAGCGATAAGCGAACTTGCTTGGTTGTATGAAATATAAGATTCGTTGCATGGTCAAATGGTCAAATGGACTTAAAGATATAAAAGCCCGTGCATGGGTGCTCCCTCGAACGCGGCGCGCCAGGGCGTTGGGACCGTTCGACCTAGGAAGGATTCGTTTGAGTATTGTTGGCGCCACTTCGACCAGACAGGGTAGCGACCTTATGGTGGATATGTTAAGCAACTTACTACAATTATTTCGATGGCCTCTGATGTTGGTTAGCAACCGCACGGAGTTAACATCGTCTTATGTTTTGATTTGATAATATAAGTCCATTCTAGCCCGGAAAGCTAGTAACCTTCATATAGTTAAGGGCGATGGGTTTGGAAGTGCAAGGTATGCATATATCCTGCATGGACGGATTCTGAATAGCGGACACTTATAACATGACAGGGAAAACAGATAGGCATATTCACCTTGCGTCGGTTACAAGGGCGAGTGCGTCGATAAGCTAAGTTGCGCCACGAATCAAACACGAGAATGCTTGCTTGCCTATTCAATTCGATAACATGCTTGCTATGATAACATGCTTTACGCTTTCGAATATGCCATGAAATTGACCCTAAGGAGAACATAGCAAGATCATAAGCTAAGTTGCATGATTCAACGTAAATGTTAAAATATCGGTTTGGAAAGAAGATCTTTGCTTTAGTACATGCGAAGACGAACATACTGATCCCCCACCAGCTTCATGCAGGGTACAGGGAATGGATTGCTCGTGGCGAAGCGTTGCTTGAACGCGTTAAGGCTTGGAATGTCGAAGCGTATTGAAGCGTGCGATCGCATTGACGCTCGGACTCGCGACAGGATTGATGCGACCGAGATATAGAAGGCATGATGTATGGAATGGCAAAATCCTTTATGGGCAAGAGAGAACCTGAGTGTTGTAGCCAATCTGGCAAATTTCGTTGGGCTATCGAAAGTCTTTGTAATCTGATTTCGAATATCAATAAAGTGAATCGTTTTCGTATACTCTGTTTTGCCTTTCGTTGTTAACGTTTAACTCGAAGATAACCATTTGAGAACTTGTCATCTTGTCTTGTACGAGCGCAACTCCAGGCTCGTGCGGCATCACGCCCCAGCGAGGACGATGATTCGGGTGATTCTGGGTCGGGGCGTGACAGTTTGCAGGAGACGTTTGGGTGTGTGCCTATACTGTGGCACCGAGGGACATCAGGCGAGGGATTGTCCTTCGAACCATCGCCGTGTAGCTCAGGAAGCACAGGGTAGGCCACCTATGGCACCGCATCACGCCCCCCACCAGCAGCGGGATATACCCCGCCAGGGCAGGGCTTTTGCGATGACAGTTGAGGATCCTGCAGGCATTGGACTATGAGGTAGGGTCTTGCTCTTTTTTTTACCTGTTTCTTTCCATCCATTGATTGTTGATTGCTTTCTTAGTACCTTTAGTTGCATATGTGATGATCATGCTAGATAAATAGAACACCACAATAAAGACTGCAATAACATAAAACTGTAGAGATTTAAAACTATGCATGTGTTTTGATTTCTTGGATTACATGTTATATAACTTAGGATAAAATTTAGTAGACCTTGATTGTTGGGTGCTTGACCTAGAGAAGAGTACGACCGTTTTGAATTTCGAGGACAAAATTTTTTAAGGAGGGTAGATTTGTCACCCCCAGTTTTCGAATTAGGGGTATTTTCGTTATTTTTTTATGTTTTATAATTTTTGGGAATTTTATTTGATTTTATATGATTTTTGGGGATTTATTTGATTTAGTTTGAATTTTATCCAATTTGGACTTAAGATGGAGACCCGGGTAGTCTGGACCCTAGTGGGACCCACATACTAGCTGGGCTTGGTCCACATACCATCCTAATTAGGCTAGAAACCAATAAACCATACTCTCATGGCTTAACCAGTCAATTAGAGGCTTAATTAGTCGATTTAGAGTTAAATCGGAACAAACCGAACCAAACCAAATTCAATTCGAACCAAACTAAGTTTATTGGGTTGGGGGCCAAATGGGTCTCCACCCAAAACCCAATAGGGCCCCCCCTTGGCCGGCCATGATAGGAAAGCCCCCCCTCTATTCCTTCACTCTTAAGAAATCTCCCTCTCTCTATTTCATTCTTTTCTTTTTGGAGTTCTTCTTCTTCCTCAAAGAAAATCCATAGGTAAGCTCATAAATTCCCATTAATTCCTCTATTTCATTTATTCCCTTCACAATTAATGTAGAGGAGATGATTCTCCACACTTTGTCCATAGATTTCATAGGTTTCCCTAGAAATCTAGGTTAGAGATTAATTGGGGGTTTTCTTAATTAAAGTGGTATATATATATATATATATATATATATATATATATATATATATATATATATATATATATATATATATATATATATAATTATATGTATTTGTGTGTGTGTGTGTGTAGAGGAATGAGGGTGGTGATGGTGTGTGAAAATGGTGGTGGTGGTGTGTGAGAGTGGTAGTGAGTGTGAGAGAGTGTATGTGTTTGTGTGAGAGTGGTGGTGGTGGTGTCATGAGAGGAGTGAGAGTGTGTATTTGTATATGTGTGCGTGTATCTATATAATTATATGTGTGTATGTGTCTATATAATTATGTGTGTGTGTGTCTATATAATTGTGTGTGTATGTATTTATATATAGATAGATGGTTAAATAGTTAGATATATATATAGATAGATATAGATATAGATAGATATGTAGGTAGATAAATATATATATAGAGGGAGGGAGTGAAGGGAGAATAGGAGCAGCAGTGGCAGCTGCTGTGGGGGGGGGGAAGGAGCTGCTGCCCCCCCCCCCCAAGCCGACAGCAGCAGCAGCAGCAGCAGCATATATGACAGCAGCAGCAGCATTTAAGCCCCCACATAGCCCCCAAAATAACCCCCCCTATATACATATATAGGTATATATATATATGTGTATATATATGTATATAGATAGATAACTAGAGAGTTAGAAGGAGACTAGAAAAAGATTTAAGAAGAAGAATTAGAATAGGAAGAGAATGAGAGGAAGTTAGGAAGAGAATGAGATTAGGAATTAGAAGAAGATTAGAGGAGGATGAGAGAAAGAAAGAATAGGAAGAAGGAAAAGAATAAGAAGAATTTGAATTAAGAGAAGGAAGAAGAGTTAGAAGGAGAAGAATTAGAAGGGTAAGAATTAGAAGAGGAATGAGAAGTAGAAGTATAGAAAATCAATTTAGAGGAGATCGAGTTAGAGGGGAAATCGAGCTCCGAGTGTCAGAATGCGATGAAACTTGGAGGAGACTTAGAATACGTGAATTAGACTTTACGGGTAGGCTCCTGAGTTAAAATCGGGATTGTAGGGCGACGGTATCGCGCCGTACCATTGCGTATCGCGAGATATTCAAGATTTTGGTAATAGGCCGTAAGATGGACAAGACGTCCACTTTACCTAGGTATCTTGGTAGGTAACAAATGTATAGGCTAGTATCCTACTACCCTAGGGAGCACGGGTCGAAATACCAAGCGTAAGAAGGCTAACTTGATATTCACCTAGGCTAGAAATTTACCATTGTAAAGGGTAAATTTAGGATATTGGCCCACGGCCAAGATACGGATTTCGGAGTCCAAGATAGACTTGGATATGGGTTGTACGGGTTGGTAATAATTAGAAATAGTCGCCTAGACCTAGTCTTAACCTTGGTTGACCATAGTTGACTTTTTAGACTAAAAGTCAACTATGGGTCAATACTTTACCCAATTTAGTCCCAAATTCCATTAGACTTGAACGGTTGACCAAAAGTCAACTGTTAGTCACCATTGACCTAGGATTGACCTAGGGTTGACCTAGAGTTGTCCAGAGTTGACCAGTTGACCAAAAGTCAACTGTAAGTCAACCGTTGACTCAAATCGACCTAGATTAATTCCGTTTGACTTGCATTGACCCAGTTTGACCTAGTTAGGCCTAAAATGACTTAGATCGACCATGTACAATCTAGTTTGACCTTATTTGACCTAGATTGACTTAGTTTGGCATGTCATGACCTAGTTTGACTCAGTATGACTTAATTTCACTTCCAAAACATTATATTGATATAGTATTCCATCTATAGGTCCTCGAGGCACTGTTTTTGGACTCAGTCGACTTATCCATCATATCACAGGTGAGTACATTCTCTGATAATATTTTTGTTTTATGATATCGTCTTTGTTTCTAGTATTTAGTGTAGATATCCTTGTTCTCTTGACACATGGTGCACACGGATTGATATTGTCTGGATCCCGTCATAAGATGTTATTCCTCTTATATATGGTATACACTGGGCAAGTCTTCATTGTTTATTATTTATTGTATAGATACGATTCCTGCGTAGGCTCGCGACCTCCTCAGATAATACGTATCATGACGTATCATGACTGGATCCACTATATTAGTCAGGGATGGGGGATGTTAGCGTAGATACGTGATCAATACCCCACAGTATTATATTGTATCATCATTGTATAGTGTTAATCATACACTCACGTATGATTAGCCAGGCCAAACATTGTATCAAGTTCTAAGCCGATCACATGTTGAAACTAATACTAAACTCATATAGATATAGTTCTAGATTTTAGTACATGATATATACTATTTTCTTGTTCTTACATTCAGTTACAGTCTTGACATGCCTTACCATGATTCATGTACACATTATTTACCTCGTATATTCTCTCTATTTACTGCTATATTTTCAATATCGTCTAACTAGAACTGTTATTTGAGATTTGTGCTCGTTCCATCCTGACTGGATATGTTGACAAAGATTTTACAGATTATGGTGAGGAGGATTGTCCTACCTACTACGGTCCTCATGACATAGTCGATCTAGACTTGGAGACCTTGGTTCAGCAGGACTTAGCTCCGCCCGACGAGCCTCTAGCTTAGTTTAGTTAGAATAGACATTTTCGATTGGACCTTGTCTCCAGCTTGCTACTTATGTTATTATATTATATTTTGGATTGTATTAGAGACTTGGACTTAGACTTGTATATTATTTGTATTTGGACTTGACAGGTTTCATTTTATCGTCTTGTTGTCGTTATCTTTCAGTCTTTACCTTATTATCTTAGAGTTGTGATTGAGTATTTATATATTATCATTGCTTGTCCTCCGTTCGGAGTTGACCATATTCTCGACAGGTTTTGATATTATATATAAATTGTTGTTAGAGTAGAAAACCTACAGCGTTCCACGTCGTTTCTACGGTGAGGGCTGGGCGTTGTTACGTACATGTGCCCTTATAGCGGGTGCGGATCGTGACACCTTTCGACGTGATGATGCGTATTGGCGATGTGGCATATTGACTAGCGCTTCCAGCTAGCTTGGAGGGAGTGCACGATGTTTTCCACGTGTCTCAGCTCCGACGTTACATTCCAGACCCGAGCCATGTGGTGGACTATTTCGAGCTGGAGGTAGGCCCGAGATTGACCTACGAGGAGCAGCCAGTGGAGATCCTTGATCGGAGGGAGAAGCGCTTGCGGAACCAGGCTATTTTTCTTGTTCGCGTCATATGGAGACACCACTCTCCGGGAGAGTCCACATGGGAGGGCGAGGACGAGATACGGGAGCGCTATCCCACTATGTTTGATTAATTTGATTGTACTCTGTTTTTATGGAATTCTATTTTCAATAAATGACTGGTGTTTGGACCTTTGTGATTTGCTGAGATTTGTTTTTGGTCCTCGGAATTTCGAGGACGAAATTTTTTTAAGGGAGGAAGATTTGTAACTCCACTTCCCGATTTTTAAAATAAATAATTTGATTTCTAAAAATTATACAATTGATATTATTAGCTTTAAATAATAAATTAGTTTTAATTTATAAATTTGGTAATTTAGTTTTGGAGGGAATTAATTTTGGACCACTTTTCAAATTTGAAAAGTTGTTGTAACAATTTTGGGTCCACAATGTGAATTCTTAACTGATTTTTAATCAATTCTTGAATTAATGAAAAGGGGGAGGGTTTTTCTACAAAATTTACTTAGTGGAAGGACCTATACAAAAAAAGAATAGTAGCGGGAGGGTTTTTCTGCTAAGTTGCATTTTCCTTCTTTAAAAATCAATTGGTGAAGAGGGAGAGAGCTCAGCTCATTTTCACCAAACTATTCCTCCCTTCCGAGAGTTCTTTCCCCAAATCTCTACACTCCCTCGACCTAGCCACCTCCTCGCTGACGGAAGAAAAATGATGGCGGTGGCGACCGGCGGTCTTCCAACCTCCGACCACGACGATGAGTCTGACCACAGCGACAACGTTCTCCCGACGACGTGTCAAGCTCTTTTCCGACGATAGCGATGACGAATGACGAGACAAGTTCCAACGGCGTCGGCGACGGGGGGATCAAGTCCTGACAGCAGCTAGACAATTTTCCTGTATCACGAGTACTACTACTCCGACGAATTCTCATTTCAGCAACCTCGTCTTCTCCGGTGAATCGACAAACTCCTTCAATTCCTGGTGAGTTCTCCATCGAGCTTTCACATTAAGATAAACTCGATCAACTTGATCCTTGGTCCTTCTCTCTTTTAAGTCTGGAATAGAGTTTTGTAGAATTCTTGATTGATTGATGTTCCGGTTTCTTCCTGGTTTGGATTTGAGCAGGGAATCGTTTCAGTAAATTACAGTATACCTTGAAATAAGGATCGATCGAAGGACGGTAGACCGATTCTAGTTACTGCTGATCGATTGGAATACAAATCTTGGGTAAGTATTTTGGACCCAAATCCTTTTGCAGATTCTTATGAGTTGAGTATCAATTGGTCTGATGCACTGTTCTCTTTCATGATCTGGACCTGTTCGCTCAATTGCCGCAGTGGAGCTCTTGAATGCTATTGAGTCCGAAGATTGTGTCCGACTCGTGGACGTATTCTTGATTCTACTGTTTTCCCCTTCCTTCAGGTATTATGCTATCACTCTATGAAATTATTGAATCTTTACTTCTATTCTTTGAGTATAGATGTGTTGGTCAGGATCGGTCGATTGTGGCCTGGATTATGTTGGCGTGTATCCGGATGCTAGTCAGTGGTGTGGTTTGTGTCGGCCGTAGCAGGATCGGTTGTGTGTGTGTGACCTGGTGTCCATGTCAGGTTCGTGTTGGCATTGTTCATATAGGAGTACGGGTGCGAGTTCGAGTACAGCTTAGAAGGGGATGGACCAGTTCAGTAGCTGGTGTTGTGGAGATTTGGACTCGAGACTTAGCTTACGGTTTGCAATAGCGATGTGTCGATCCTTTTGTCTCTGCAGCTGCGGAATTCAACTGCTATACAGTAGCTTGACCTTGCAATATAGTTGTGTCATTTCCATTTGGATTCTTCAATTGTATTTTCTTCTGGCCAAACTATTATGTATAAACTGAGTTGTATATTCTCTCATTGATTTTGTATTTCCCTTTCAAATTTTCGAATTGCAACTGGGGAGGACCTTGAGTGCGATTAACTTGCTGTTAGAATTGAACTGTGGAGTGTAGATTTTACTTGCCAAACTTTTGTTCCTATTTATATTTATGGAGGACTGGGGAAAGCATGTAGCAGTATTTGAGAGCAGTATTTGAGAGTGAGGAGCTGGCCTTGTTTGAGTATTAGCTAAGTTTTATGAGTATTATTTTTCAATTGCTAATACAATGTTCACAGGCCAGGTTACTCTAATGTTGTCCATAGAGTTTGAGATGCTTGAGTAAAGGAATAGAGGTTACTAGGCATGTGATTGCTTTTCTTTAATAGTGTATACTTTTGAAGTTTTGGCTCAAATTAGTACTTGTATAGTCATCTCCCTATGTGACTTTTAGAGTTAGCGATGTTTTGGGTGTCTGTAGAGATGCTAGATGCTGGGTTAAGTTTAATACTTGCCGGCCTTCGTCAGCTGGGTTTGGTCGAGTAGGAACCTAACTCCTTGTGAATCATTATCTTACAATGGGTTCTATTTGGATTTTTGTGTATAAATTTTTGAGTTAAGTTTTGTGTTGGGCATTGAGTTGGTTGTTTGTATATAACCAAATTGATGACTACTAACACTAGGCTGGTGTTAAGAGGGACTGGTTTAGCAGGCTGAACTATTATAGCGTGGTTGTTGTATAACCTATAGGGATGAGTCTGGAATGGGATGGAGTTGAATTTGATGATTTTCTAAGGTTCTCATTTTTATTTTCAAAAATCATTATATTGGTTTAACTAATATCTACTTTGATATGTTAGGACAAGTAGCATTTTTCTAAGTATTATTTGGATAATAGGTTATTTCTCAAATAATGAATCTAGTTCTAATTCGCATTTATAACCTAATCTTATTTTGTTAAAACTCTTTTATATCTAGTATTTTGTATAAGTTAAATAGTTATATATATATATGTATATATAATTGGATCTTTGGTATCCCTAGATAAATAGATAGTTAGTAATATCTAGCCAATGATAAATTGTCCCTAACCAATTTGTACCTAACTTCAGATGGACTTAGAGATTACTATCTCCCTATTCCCGATCTTCCTGGAGCAAAGACAAGTACTTTTCTATGGTTTGTACATTTACATTCTTGTACCCTTTCTTGTGACACATGATGGCACGATATTCATGTACCCATGTATTCCTGTACCCTTGTCCTTGTACTTATTAGTATCGGGTGGGGAAATACACTAGCCATGTGACCAATCCAGGTTACTATATATTCCTGTACCTAGGTTAGGCGTTGCACTGTGGACGCGGGTCCTAAGTCGTACCATATTCATGTACTCCTGTGCATGCTCCTGTACTTACCCCAGCCGGTCACATGGACTAGATGTATTTCGATATTGTGCACATTCATGTCTGGTACTACAGGATTATAGTTTCATTCCTGTACATTATATTTCATGTACTTTACATATTTTCTGTACTTTACATTCATGTACTATAGTTCCTGTACTCATTTCATGTACTTTCATGTTCATTCTTGTATTTTATTTCATGTACTCCTGTACTCTGTTCATGTCATGTTCATGTTTTATTACCTAGAACTGTACTTTGCTCCGCTCCTGACTGGATAAGTTGCAGGTATACTTGCAGGATTATCATTCTACCTTATGGGCCAGAGCCCGGGATCTTAGCTGAGCAGGATGGTCATGACTTAGCTTGAGGTTTCAGGTTTAGACTGTTAGCCTTACTTTTAGATATTGATTTAGAATTCATAGTACATTTCATTCTTGATGACTCATACATTTATATACATAGAATTGTGGATTATGGTGATCATTCTGGGATACATTTTTAGATGTTGTGATTCTATACTTTCATGTTTATCTGGTTAGTTTTCCCTAGCTTGGTACATCTTACTTCGTCGTGTCTAACGACGAAGGCTGGGCGTGTCCGACTCGTGTCCGATTATTCGGGAGCGGGTCGTGACAAAGATGTACTTGCCTAAGCTCTCCACTCTCTCAGGTTGATGGAGAAGTAATGGTGAAGAAGAAGAAGTAATGGAAAAGAATTAATGAGGAGAGAGAGAGAGGAGTGGGAGTTAATAAATGGTGATGGTGGTGGTAGGTAGGTAGGTTGGTTCTCCAACAAAACCGAACTAAGCCAACAAGCCGAACTGAACTAAGATAAACCCATCAATGAAATGCCAAAATAAATCAAGCAGGGAGACATGCAATACGAGTCAAAATACGTACACGTATTCCAAATACGTAATACGAGATTTGGATATTACACATATTGCAAGAGACCGGGACACCGTGTCGAGAAATGACGCAAGAAGTTAGAGCAGTGCTTGATTTGTGGATCTGCCACTTACCAAGTGAGAGATTGTCCTGCGGCTTTCACTCATCAGGAGCCAGCACCAGAGCAGCAGCAGGAGGACCCAGTCTTTGAGGATCAGTAGTAGCTGCAGGAGTGCAGTCGGATGGACCGTTATTTTTCTTACTTGCTTGTAGTAGCTGTATTTCTTTTATATTGCCTATTTTGAGGCTTGTCTCTGAGTTTTCCTGCATTTACAGTCTTTCGCATTTGTTTAGTGACTACTTGTTATTTTACTCCATAAATAAATCATTTAGTTTTTTTGTTGTCTTTAATAAATTTCAATTGATTTTGTACTCTATCAAAATCCTTAAAATTTCGAGGACAAAATTTTTGTAAGGGGGTAGATTTGTAACTCCCAAAAATCATATTCGATAAATTTTGGAAATTTTCTAAATTTTTCTTCGGATTTAATATTATTTTCTTATAAAAATCTAATTTTGATTGAATAGTTGATTTCGAGTGTTAATGAATTTTCTCAAATTGAAAAGTATTTTTGGATACTATTTTTGAAATTATTGATTCGATTTATTGTAGGAATTTTCTAATGCATAAAGGAATTGTTTTGTTATAATTAAACAAAGTTTTGTAGCTAAATTCTATTACTACATAAAAAATATAATTGATTTCATAATAAAAAGATTTAATTGTCTGTTAATTAGTTAATGATTATTAGTAGTATTTTTAGTTGGCAATTATTTAATTAAATTCATATCTTGTTTAATACTATTATTGGTTACTAATGTTTAGAGAATTCTAAATATAGGGATATCAGTTTTATTTGTATTAAACAGTTATTGCTAATTAGTTGGTAATTAGCTAGGTAGTTATAACTAAATGAATTAATTAATTAGGAGGTTAACTAAATTTGTTTTGGAATTTGAAATCTGTTTCTATTTATCTGTTCTTTTGAAAATCCGTTGGAGGAAAATATTAATTTTTGAGATTCTATTTTAAAAACTGTTTTTGAATTTTAAAATTCTGTTACCAGTATTAATTCCTACCCCCAGATCTGTTTTTAATTTCAAAACTGCCTTTGTATAATTACCCACAGATCTACTCCTAATTACAACTATCCACTACATCATTTTATTATATATACAGTGTAATATTTTATTATTTTTACACACATTCCAAGTCTGACAACTGTCGGTCAGTCCCTCTCTCTCTCTCTATCTCTCTCTCTCTCTCTCTCTCTCTTTCTCTCTCCTCTCTGGAAGAGGCTGAGCCCAGTCGTGCGCCACCGCGCCCTCGCCGGAGCATCACCGAGCTCGCCACCGTGTCGGTCGCCACTCAGCCATCACTGCTCGGAGTCACCTCGATGTTGTGGAGCTCGAGACAACCTCCTCGACTGCCGAGCCACAGTTCTGGAGACAGCACCTCCTCGATTTTCGTACGCTGGCCCTTCGATCTCCGCATCGACGCTTCGCTATCCGTGCCGTTTCTGCAGCTCCGTACTGCCCCTTCGAAGTTCGAGCCTCCGCCATCAGTACTGAGCAGGGAGTCTCGTAGACCGCACCCTCGTGCGCCGAGCCCGAGGAGACCCCGTCGCCGCCTCGAAGACGGTGCAGAGGCCAGAGCCGTCGCTGGAGTGCCACAGTCTCAGCCGCGACACACCAGCATCCTCCAGAGCCTCGCCGTCAGTGCTCGGATCTCGCCGTCGCGCCGTGGATCGACGTCTCCTTCAGGCCGGTGAGCCCCCTCTCGATCTACTCGTCCCTTTCTTCTTGTTGCTAGGATCCTAGAATCTAGGATTTTTGTGAGGATGTTGACCTAGAAATTAGGGTTTGGGGTTAGGAACTGATCTGAGTTTCGAGTGGAGTTGGGGATCTAGGGTTCGAAAGGAACCGTCGGGGAAGACGACCTAATAGACTTAGGGTTAGGGTTTCGAACCCAGAGAAGAAGACGAACTGGTGATGGAGTTAGGGTTCTGGAGTTTTAGGGTTTTAGCCATGGGAAGAATCGGGGAAGAGTGGGAGTTAGGGTTCCTCCTAGATGGAGTCGGCTGAGAAGAGACTAGGGTTAGGGTTTCCCGAGTATAGAAAGAAGAAGAGCGGAAAGAAGACGAAGAGCTGAGAGTTCTGATCGGCTGAGTGAAATGGGGTTGAGAAGAGAGAGGAGCATGGGCTAGGGTTTCGGAGTGGATGAAGAATTAGGCTTAGGGTTTCTCGGCCAGAGAGGACGAGAAGCAGAGGAGGAATACGAAGAAGAGAATGGGGTTTTGAGCTTGTCGGTTGAGTGAAAATGAGTTAAGGAGAGAGAAGAAGTGGGTAGATATTTGGTTATAATGGGCTGGGTCTGGAGAGAATGTGTTGGCCTGGTATTTGAATTTAAAGAATTAAGGTTTAAAATGTTTTGAATTTAGCAGTGAGTAGTTGGGCCTGGGCCAATCCAGGCCGGCCAGTGGAAAAAAATGTAGAATTTTGTTTAAATGTAAACCTGGACTGGACTGGGCCAGGCTTGGCCTGTGTTAGCTGGAAATTCAAGAAGAAAATTGTAGTATTTAGTTTAGGACTGAAACAGTGTGGGCTGAATTGAATAACTGGGTTGGGCTTTTAGTTTAGTTTGTAAATTAAATTGTTGGGATTAAGGTTTATAACTAGGATGGACTTGGGCTGGTTTGGTAATATCCATATTAATTTATCTATTATTGTGTCTTCCTATTTAAATTGTAATATTATTTTAAATGTTTTTACTAGTATAAATGTTTAGTAGAATTGTTGTCTTTGCTAAAATTATTACTAATCTTATTGAATAACTCTAGATTAATATAATTAGTAAATTGCAAAATATTTTAATAGCAAATGATTAGAAAATGTTTTACCATATATACTTTGTTATAAGTATTATCTGCTAATATTAGATAAATTATATTATCAATATTTTGTAATTTGTTAGCTATCAAGTGTTTCCTAAACATAAATGATTTTCTTACAAAATATAGTTAAAAATATTCAATCAATATTTTGATCAAGCTATATATTTATATTTCCAAAATTTTGGTAAACTAGTATTATTGTGACTGAATTTATAAAACCTATATATTTTCTATAAAAAATGGTTAACTAGTTATTGTCTAGAAATAGTTGAATTATCTAAGTTAGATTAGCTAATGTCATTATTTCAAACCCTAATAAAATTGTACAAAATATAACAGGTGATTTACAACCATGCAGTACTACTCACGTGCTTCCAAGGCGAGGCAAGTACACTGACTCGACTTGTACTCTGTATTTCTGTCTTACCTTCATGTGCCATGTTCTCATATTGGACACGAGATACACACGATTGCCTTGTACATTGTTCATTGCTTGTGCGTCATTGTTATTACGGGGATTGAAGAAATATTAGCTTTTGTGTGACCACACCCAACATAGGTAATTGTGGATAGCCTAATCGTACACTTCACGTACGATGAAGCCGGACCGTGTAGAATTGATTGACTCATTGCCTCATTGATTGATTGTGCTCCTAAGCCGGTCACACATTAGTTTTAATATTTCAAATTGTCACACTTGCATATTGATTGTCGTGTACATTGTCTTGATTCATTGATAGCCGTGTTCATTGTCTAGCATATTGATTGTCGTCCATTGCCTGCAGTTTTTACATTTTGTCTCTGGTACCGTAGTTTCATTTCCTGTTCTGGTATTCTGGTTTCACCTTGTATTTTGTACTACAAATTACATTGTATATTGTCTGGTCAGGTTGTACTTTGCTCTTTTCCCGACAGGATACGTTGCAGGTGAGTGGGAGGCCACATGGAGCATGTGATTGCTTGGATATTGCAGCTTTTATTTTATTTTATTTTCTGGAGATTGTATTTTGGATATTTATTATTGTATTTTTATTTTATTTGACCGGATTTGTCTCCGGCTGATTTTGTACTAAAACACTTGATGGATATTGTGATCTTTTTGGGAACGTTATAAAAGCTGTGTTTGTTTACATTACATTGTGACTTGGAGTTTTCCTTAGTATTGTACAGCTTACTTCGTCGTGTCCATCGACGAAGGTTGGGCGTGTCCGACTCGTATCCGATTATTCGGAAGCAGGTCGTGACACGGCAATACGATGACACATTGTGCCGAGGCGACGTACGCAGCCCCGCACACACGCGCGGCCTGCTGCGCGCGCGCGCCCGCATGCCCTCGTTCGTGCGGTTCGGCCTCCGTGGCTCGCTCGTCGGGCCACGCCGCGACTCGGGGTTGGTCCCTTGGGTAGTCTAGGTATAGGTCGACGCGTCCCAGGTCCTAGAACGGGTCTTCGTCGCGTCGAGAGCGCGTACGAAGTCCGTTTCAGTGACAAAAATTAGCCCGAGTGCACAGTGCGGCTGAACGATGCACGTCGGATTTCTCCGCACTCGCTCAACGAGAAGCCGTGAAATTTTAGGATCATGGGGGCAGAGGTTGTCTCCACGTGCTCAAGAAATTTCAGGCAAAAATAAGGTCTGTGCATCGAGATACAACACACTGACGGCAGGGCATGCATGGCCTCGTGCACGTGATCCGTGCACGTGCGTCCGATGCCCGAAACGCCGTTGAAAAGTCATCAATTTCAAATCTGTCTTCACAAAAGTTTATTAAAATGATATTATCTAAACATCCATGAAGACAGAATAAAAAAATAGCAACTTTCTATCCTAAGAGGTATTTCGTCGGACACGTGTTGTAAAGGACCGACACGTGTCCGATACCGCTATCAAACGAAGTCAAAAACCAACCAAACTCCATGGGCAAGTCTAGGGCACCTAAATGGATGCAAAAATGAAAGAAATTCCAGAATTACTATGGTAGAAAAGAGTTTACCTATTGAGTGTCGAAAACTCAATAAACGGAGTCCCTCGGTTGTCGTGTCGGCCAATTCCCCTCAAGCAATTGCCTCCGCCTCCTTGTTAGCAATGCTCCAACAGATCCTCCTCTCCTAGATGAGTGCAACGGAGTTCATTTGGGGAGAAACGGACTCCGGATGAAGAAAATGGAGTTTTTGGAGAAGGAGATCTCTTAGGGTTCACTTGTGGAGGGTAAACTTCACAAATGAAAAGAGGGGGGAGGGTGTACTGCTGTGGGCAGCCTGGATGGGGTCTCTAGGGTTAGGGTTTCACTTGGGCCAACTCCCTCTTAAGTAAGAATAAGGCCCAAGTCAAAAAGGCTAAAAAAGGCTACATGAAAAGGCTTAAAAATCATTTAAAAACCTTCAAAATTGGATCCGAGCCCTAAATGAATTCTAATAAGAAAAAAATAATTTTAAGGCATGGTTAGGCTTCTATATAATGTCCACTAAGGTTAAACCAGTTGCTAGCACAACACAAGTCAAAATATCTGGAAAATCACGAAATGGCAAAAATGGCTAAAATGACTAATTACCCTTCTACGAAAAAGTGGATGCTACAAGTCTACCCCCCTTAAAATAATTTTGTCCTCGAAATTAAAGACAAACTGCATGATTAAGAAAAGACAAAATCATACCTCAAGACTGGAAAAGATAGGGGTATCGTTCGTGCATCTCATCCTCTCTCTCCTAGGTGGACTCTCCTGGAGAGTGATGCCTCTAAGCTACGCGAACTAAGGGTATCGACTGGTTCCGTAACACCTTCTTCCGTCGGTTCAGAATCTCCATAGGCTGATCTGGATAACTGAGAGTAGGGCCCACCTCAATCTCGGAATGGTCCAGTACATGGCTAGGATCTGCCACATACCGTCTCAACTATGATACGTAAAATACATTGTGGACTCCCGCTAAGGAGGGGGCAAGTCCAGTCTGTATGACACGTCACCGCCCCTTCCGTTGATAATGAAAGATCTGACATAGCATGGGCTAAGCTTCCCTCCTCCACCGAAATGAATAGTGTCTCGAGTCGGTGAAATCCTCAAGAATACCATATCTCCAACCTCAAACTGCAAAGGTCTCCGGTGGCTATCGGCCCAATGCCGATGTCTGTCCTGCGCCACGCGAAGTCGATCCCTGATGAGCTTTACCTTCTCAGCTGCGTCAACAACCATCTCAGGTTCCAGTAAAGCTCACTCTCCAACATCATCCCAAGACAAGGGAGTACGACATCTACGCCCGTACAATGCCTCAAATGGTGATATACCAACGCTGGCCTGGTAACTGTTGTTGTATATAAACTCTACCAAGTGCAGGTGATCCTCCTATGATCCTCCAAAATCCAGAATACAAGTTCGTAGTATGTCCTCGAGAGTCTGAATAGTCCTCTCCGACTATCCGTCCGTCTGAGGGTGGTATGCAGTACTGAATTTGAGCTGAGTGCCCAAACTAGTTTGCAGACTCCGCCAGAAATGGGAAGTAAAGCGACTATCCCGATCCGAGACAATGCTCACCGGAACTCCGTGTATCCTGACAATCTGTCGTATTTACAACTCTTCCAGCTTCTCAGTAGACGTCTCCACTTTAAATGGCAAAAAGTGGGCCGATTTGGTCAACCTGTCCACGATGACCCAAATCGCGTCTTTTCCTCCTGGTGAACGCGGCAATCTATAAACAAAATCCATTGTGATGTGCTCCCACTTCCACTCCGGAATGGGCAATGGCTGCAACAGCCCTCCTGGCCTCTGCCTCTCCGCCTTAACCTGCTGACAGACTAGACACCTGGCTATGAAGCGTACTACCTCCCGCTTCATCCCATACCACCATACATGCTCTTTCAAATCTCTATACATCTTGTTGGCACCTGGATGCATAGTGTACTGAGAGCGATGGGCCTCCTGCATAACCTACTCCCAAAGCACTTCGCTAGGCACACACAGTCTAGAACCGTGCCTCAATGTGCCGTCCTCTGCAATGACGAACTCCTCATCCGCCAATCCTGTTCGAACCTGCTCTCGGATACACCACAGAGTAACATCGTCGAACTGAGCTAACTTGATCCTCTCTATTAAGTCTGACTGAATCTGAAGGCCCCACATCTGCATCTGAACTCCTGGCACAATCACCTCGATCCCCAAGCTCTCCAAATCTGCTAATAGGTGACGATCCATCGTCAAACACATAGCTACCGGATACCTACTCAAAGCATCGACAACCACGTTGGCCTTCCCTGGATAGTACTGCAATGAAATGTCGAAGTCCTTCATCAACTCCAACCATCTGCGCTGCCTCATGTTGAGCTCTTTCTGCGTAAACATATACTTCAAGCTCTTGTGGTCTGTGAAAATCTCCACACGCTCTCTGTATAGATAGTGCTTCCACAGCTTTAGAGCAAAGATAACCGCCGCCAACTCCAAATCATGGGTAGGGTAGTTTTTCTCATGCGGACATAACTGCCTAGATGCATAGGCAATCACCTTCCCATGCTGCTGTAAGACACAACCCAAACCTTTCCCTGAGGCATCACTGTAGATAGTGAACCCGCCTGATCCTGATGGCAATGTCAAAATCAGGACTGTCGTCAGTTGCTTTTTCAACTCATCAAAAGCAACCTGACACTCCTCTGACCAGATAAACTCTGCATCCTTCCGGGTCAGCCTAGTCAATGGCTCTGTAATTCAGGAAAAATTCTGAATAAACCTCCTGTAGTATCCTGCCAATCCCAAAGCTCCTGATCTCCGCGACTGAACTCGGTGCTGCCCACGCCTCAACTGCTCTGATCTTCTTCGGGTCAACTGAGATCCCATCTCCGGTCATAACATGGCCTAGGAAATCAACTCGATCCAAGAATAACTCACACTTAGAGAGCTTGCCGTACAGCTTTTTCTTCCTGAGAGTCTCCAGAACCACTCTTAAATGCTCCTCATGCTCCTCTGGTGTCTTCGAATACACCAAAATGTCATCGATGAACACCACCATGAACTTGTCCAAGTACTGGTGGAACACCTTGTTCATTGTCACGCCCCGATCCCGCAGAGTCCTTTCGTCCTCGCTTCGGACTCTGTGAGACCGTTCGTCCTCGCTAAGGCGTGATGTCGTACAAGCCAAAGTTGCGCTTGCACAAGGCCAAGACCTGGAACAAGACAAGATTGACAATACGCAGCGGAACGTATCGCAGATAATTGAAGCAGCAGCGGACATAATTCAGAATACATGCATTGAACACAATGGTAACAAGAAATAATTCTCTTTATTGATTTCATTTGAACAGATTACAAGCTCTCGATTCTCTCTGTTATAATATACATTCTCTCAGAACTTTACAGATTACAATGATCCCGTTCCCATACATTACATCCCTTTATATACAAAACCAACTCTTGCAACAGATGTCATCTCTTGGCATCTCTTCTGATTTCTGGGTCCTAAGGATGAGGCTCAGGCTATCGCTTCGGACTATCCTTTTTGATGCATATTGCACCTGCATGCAGACTGATGGTGGGTCAGTATATCAGCATACTGGTGAATTGTGGACAAAGGAGCTACATTTGTCTGAAACGATCACTGTTCAATTAGTGAAAAAACGTTTCTTGTGATGTGATCTTGCTAGTTTTACCTAGATTCATTCCATACATATAGAGTCAGTTTACATTCTTTTGAAAATATCTTTGAAAAGCCATATTTCATTTCATTTCATCTCAAGCATACGAGGGACTCTTTTGATTTCAAGCACGATGACTATTCATTTGTGTGGTGCGCAACGTATTTCATGAGCATATTTATTTCTCTATTCAAACAACTGATAGGGACAATGACAAGCATGATACATTATCTTTTCTTTAGTAGGACATATCATTTATGGCAAAAGGTTAATCTCTTGCAAGCATTTATATAGGAACTTAAGCAACACATGTATATCACTTTTCAGTGACTCTTACCATAGCCGACGGTTCTTCCCTGCACAAGATAAAGATTAGCATAACATGATAAAACCAATATTGTTTCATGTTCATCTCTGTATTGATAGCTCTCAACAGAACATTCTTGACACATGCAGATTGAAGTGGCAGCTGTGACTCTTGGGTTCAGCACATCGCTAACAGGCGTAACATTCCCGAGGTATAGCATTTACCTCATTCAATATTTCTGAGGTGTAGCATTTACCTCATTCAACATTTCCAAGGTGTAGCATTTACCTCATTCAATATTTTCGAGGTGTAGCATTTACCTCTTTCGACAGATCCGAGGTGTAGCATTTACCTCATTCAACATTTCCTGAGGTGTAGCATTTACCTCAGGGTACCCTTTCAATTCCCTTGTAACATATTCATGTCCGACTGTACATGACCAGCAATCACAATATCTTTGAGGGACAAGCAGTCATTTATTTCCTTGGAACGTAACAACAGTTCTATACAGATATAGCATATCATTTACCTTTGAAAGCATACTAGTTCGAGGCAATAAGTAATCTCTTTTCTTTTCTTATTAGCATGGCAACAGTTCATTAATTAAAGGCAACATCTCTATTTTAGCATACAGGCATCAGTTCATTTCTTATTAGCAGGCAATCATCTTCTTAGCATACAAGTTATCTCATTTCTTATTCTTAGCATAGCAACATGTGGATTCTCTAAAAACATACTCAATGATTTACTATCTTGTTATTAACAATAGCATTCAATCAAAAACTCAGATTCTTATTAGGCGTAAGCGAATCAGCAAATGAGACTTCGTCCACTCACCCAGATCATTCGTCTTCTGTTGCAGAGCCAGCAATCCGATCTTTCTGTCTATCTAGTGCCTTTGCGGAGCGGGCACTACATAATTATCCACCGAAAAGAAGTTTCGTCCTCGAAACTTAAGAAGAAACTTACGATATCCTTAGCAGCGATAGTCCTCATCCTTCACCATCATTAATCCATGAAATCATAATTCAGATCATATCAAAACTCTTGTTCAATCAAGCATTTCAATCTCAATCAATCAAATTGATAAAACATTTGCCGGCATCATAAAAATGTTTACGGACTTATTGTATGGAATGTTCATCTCATTGATGATATCAAGTAGGCAAGAAAATTTGATCAGGAGAACATATTTGAATTCAATCGAATCAATTGGCCAGAGGATCGTGTTGCTCTGATACCATTCTGTCACTCCCCGATCCCGCAGAGTCCTTTCGTCCTCGTTTCGGACTCTGTGAGACCGTTCGTCCTCGCTAAGGTGTGATGCCGTGCAAGCCAAAGTTGTGCTTGCACAAGGCCAAGACCTGGAACAAGACAAGATAGACAAGATTGACAATACGCAGTAGAACGTATCGCAGATAATTGAAGTAGCAGCGGACATAATTCAGAATACATGCATTGAACACAATGGTAACAAGAAACAATTTTCTTTATTGATTTCATTTGAACAGATTACAAGCTCTCGATTCTCTCTGATACAATATACATTCTCTCAGAACTTTACAGATTACAATGATCCCGTTCCCATACATTACATCCCTTTATATACAAAACCAACTCTTGCAACAGATGTCATCTCTTGGCATCTTTTCTGATTTCTGGGTCCTGAGGATGAGGCTCGGGCTATCGCTTCGGACTATCCTTTTTGATGCATATTGCACCTGCATGCAGACTGATGGTGGGTCAGTATATCAGCATACTGGTGAATTATGGACAAAGGAGCTACATTTGTCTGAAACGATCACTGTTCAATTAGTGAGAAAACGTTTCTTGTGATGTGATCTTGCTAGTTTTACCTAGATTCATTCCATGCATATAGAGTCAGTTTACATTTTTTTGAAAACATCTTTGAAAAGCCATATTTCATTTCATTTCATCTCAAGCATACGAGGGACTCTTTTGATTTCAAGCACGATGACTATTCATTTGTGTGGTGCGCAGTGTGTTTTATGAGCATATTCATTTCTCTATTCAAGCAACTGATAGGGACAATGACAAGCATGATACATTATCTTTTCTTTAGTAGGACATATCATTCATGGCAAAAGGTTAATCTCTTGCAAGCATTTATACAGGAACTTAAGCAACACATGTATATCACTTTTCAGTGACTCTTACCATAGCCGACGGTCCTTCCCTACACAAGACAAAGATTAGCATAACATGATAAAACCAACATTGTTTCCTGTTCATCTCTGTATTGATAGCTATCAACAGAACATTCTTGACACATGCAGATTGAAGTGGCAGCTGTGACTCTTGGGTTCAGCACATCGCTAACAGGCGTAACATTCCCGAGGTGTAGCATTTACCTCATTCAACATTTTCGAGGTGTAGCATTTACCTCATTCAAAATTTCCGAGGTGTAGCATTTACCTCTTTCGACAGATCCGAGGTGTAGCATTTATCTCATTCAATATTTTCTGAGGTGTAGCATTTACCTTAGGGTACCCTTTCAATTCCCTTGTAACATATTCATGTCCGACTGTACATGACCAGCAATCACAACATCTTTGAGGGACAAGCAATCATTCATTTCCTTGAAACGTAACAACAGTTCTATACAGATATAGCATATCATTTACCTTTGAAAGCATACTAGTTCGAGGCAATAAGTAATCTCTTTTCTTTTCTTATTAGCATGGCAACAGTTCATTAATTAAAGGCAACATCTCTATTTTAGCATACAGGCATCAGTCGTTTCTTATTAGCAGGCAATCATCTTCTTAGCATACAAGTTATCTCATTTCTTGTTCTTAGCATAGCAACATGTGGATTCTCTAAAAGCATACTTAATGATTTACTATCTTGTTATTAACAATAGCATTCAATCAAAAACTCAGATTCTTATTAGGCGTAAGCGAATCAGCAAATGAGACTTCGTCCACTCACCCAGATCAATCGTCTTCTATTGCAGAGCCAGCAATCCGATCTTTCTGTCTATCTAGTGCCTTCGCGGAACGGGTACTACATTCATCAAGTTCATGAACACCGCCGGGACGTTAGTTAACCCAAACGGCATCACCATGAACTCAAACTGGCCATACCGAGTCCTGAAAGCTGTCTTCGGAATATCCTCCTTCTCCACCTTCACCTGATGATAGCCTAACCTCAGATCAATTTTGGAAAATACCTTCGCTCCGCTCAACTGATCGAACAGGTCATCGATCCTCGACAGCGGGTACTTGTTCTTGATCGTGAGGCTGTTGAGTGCCCTGTAGTCGATACACATCCGTACCGACCTATCCTTTTTTGGTACAAAGAGTACTGGCGTACCCCACGGTGAAGAACTCGATCGGATGAAGCCCTTGTCCTGCAACTCATCCACTTGCTTCTTTAGCTCCACAAGCTCACTGTTGTTCACTCTATAGACATGCTGAGATATCGGCTCTCCGTCGGGTACCAAGTCTATAAAGAACTCCACATCCCTGTCCGGAGGCAACCCTGGCAACTCCTTCGAAAACACATCCATAAACTTAGCTATCAGTGGATGTGGCACGCTCTCCTCCTCTGCTGAAACTCCACAAAAAACTCTGCTGCTCTGCTCTGACTCCCGCCTGGTGAACTCGAACTCTGGCTCTCCTGGCATGCTGAAAAAACTCTACCCCCACGGCAATCTATACTGGCATGGTGCATGCTCAACCAATCCATACCGAGTACAATATCGTAGTTCAGTAATGGCATTACGAGCAGACTCACATCTAGTTCTCGGCCTCCCAAAACTACTCTCCGATCCTTGCAAACATCACTGACGAGGATAATACCACCCCCAGTCGTGATTGTAAAACCCCTTATAATTTAAAGGAGTATTTAAATTATTTTTGGATTTTATTTAATTCTAATTTATTTTTATCTTATTTATATTATATAAAAGGACTATGGCCATGGTTGAGTTTGAATATGCAAGACGACTAGAAAGTATGGCATGCCTAGCGTAGTCGGGTGCTTTAACTAGTATGCTAGCCATGTTAGGAATTTCATGGTCATATTGTAATCTCTTGCATGTTAACCATTCAAATTATGGCACAAGTTATATTTTTATTTAATTAATTAGTTAAGAAAGCCTTTATGACTTTTTAGGAGACCCGGTTGCACCAAACCTTCCCAAACCTCTTCTTAGCCAAACCCAACCTTATGTAGGTATGTTGGGCATTAATAAATATTAATAATTATATTTATTTGTATTTAATTCAGATTTTTTAGTGTAATTACATAGATAGAATTAAATAGTTCTATATTAGAAACCCCTTTTTAAATCCTCAATCCAATCAACTTGCCAACTCACCAAACAACCAAATCATGCCAAGTGGACCCCCACCATGCTAATTTCGACCAAGCAACCCTTCCATGGCCGAATGCATCAAATTAAATAGGATTTAAATCCTAGATTGCTTAAAATTTGTTTAAGGATATTTTTAAATATACCAACTTATCCCAAACCCTAACCAAATCCTAATCTTTCTCTCCCTCACCTTTGGCCGACCAAAACCCCTCTCCCTCTCTATAATTTTGGCAGCAACAAACTTCTCATAGCATCTATACATCATGATCTCCTCCATTGTACATCTCTCCATCCTTCACAAAAACTCATCTCCTCCACCATAAACAAACCCTAAAAACTCCATCTCCCCCATCCAATCCTCTATAGCCATTATCAACTCTCCCATACTCACCAAGAAAGGATTAGCAAACGAAAATAGCGAAAAATATTGGAACTTTGGTGAAGAGAAGTCATCATCACCCTTTCTAGCAAGGATCTTTGGTAAGAACCCAAATCTTTTCTTCTAAAAATCTTTACTAATTCTGTAGAAAATATGTTATTAATTCTGTAGAAACCATATTTTGATGGCTTTTTTTAGGTACAATCATCCACAAAGGTTTTATGAAATATATACGTAATATTCATGTGTCGGTAGGACCAAAATTAACCCCATTGTAAAGGAACTATGAGTTATTGGTGCCTATTTTTGAAACTAAATTTTATGTGTGTTTATATACATAAATTAGGATTTTTAAGTATTTTTCCATGATTTTAGCAACTCAAATCTGGTCGAAAAAATTGTAGGTCAAAACTAGCTAATTTCGGGTAAACGACTGACCTAGAATGTCCCAAACTTGTAGTATAACTCAACCCATGTACCTCTGATATTATTTTATGAAATAAATTATTTTATTGCTGTTTAAAATATATTTTTGGTTATTTTAACAATTTTGAGTCATTAACTATGTTCCGGACGAGTTTCGGGTAGACTAGCTGACTTATTAATCAACTAGTCATAAATGTCTTTAGAAATATTAATTCTGGAATTTTAGAGATAAATCTGTAAAAAATTAGTTTAAATATTATTTTTATGATTTTTATATGATTTTTAAGTATGTTATTGAAGTAGGGGCATAACCGACTAATTAAAAGTTAGAAACCCTAAAACTGTGTTTCAATGTCTCGAGGAACCTGTGTGTGATTGTATAGATCTAAATGGTTCCACGAGAGATTGAATATAATTTTAACGCATTACTTTGACTAATTAAGTCGTATCGTAAGTTTCATAAGTAGTGACTTAATTTAGTTAATTAATTATCTAGGAGCGTCGGGTTCCGGAGGCGTGGACCGGGAGCGACGTTTCATATTTACAGCACGGAATCAGGCAAGACACCTTGCCTTTACTGTTTAAATTTCTTGCTCAATATCATGCATGCTTTTTCTTATTTTTAGCAAATAAAATGTTGTTCTTTCAAAACTATATATAGATGCAAATTATTATACTTTATGCAATTGGCTTAGAGTTAAGGGACGACCATATGTTTAGAGCATCTCATAAACTGTCATAATGTGCCACGGGTTGTGTGTGAGTTGTGAGTCGCATATAGTTTCGGACTTGCGTACCGACCGTACATCGGTGCGTACAGGCCGTGCGTTAGGATATGACTGCTAATAGATTTGTGTAGAAGACTTGACAGTTATTAAGGATTAAACAGTATCGTGGAGTCGACACATGTATCGTATCATGGGGAGGGAGGAGACAGTTATTAGCGTAGGGGCTACATGTTCAGTATACACATAGATTTGGGCCGATAGTGTCTCGGATGAGCGCTACTTACTGCCCCGGGGCCGATAGTTCTCGTATGAGCGCTACTTTCTGTCCATGGTTGATAGTGTCTCTTACGGGCGCTACCTACTACCACTCTCTCTCCATCTATGCTGAACACCTAAGCTCCTGCGTAGAACGTTGTCTTCTAAAGTGCATTCCACATAGAATGGTTAGGAACCTTTACTCGTGCATACTTTTCTGTTGAGCTTTTATTATTCAGTTTATTGGCATGATATTATGTGTCTTGTTACGTCCCTCTGAGGACCTGGTGATCTCCCCAGGGGTGTGTTTTATGATTTCTTGCAGGTGCTCTAGCTAAGGCCATGTCTTCCTTTCTCCGTGATGATTGCTTTTGGACTCATCATTTGCTTCGCTCGACCAAATTAGTTATTTGTATATTTCTTTCTTATTTAAACTTGTTGGTAGTGGATATGTCTCCGCCCAACATTTGTAAAAATGACTTTAATAAGTCGATTTTATGATATATTGGTTTGTGGATAAGATTAGCTTCATGGTTACTACATTTTACAGCTTATGTGTACATACGAGATATCCATATATTGGAATATACTTCGTATGTAGACAGCTGACATGATACGTTTCTAGTCCTACATATTTTGGGACTGGGGCGTTACAGTAATCTTGCAAGTCCTAGGCAAAGGTTAAGAATAAAGCTGGTGTCAAATGGCAAAAGATACAGACACAAAGCTATGGGAAGCACCCGAATCAAATAATACGAATGCGAGAAAAGAGTCGATAAGAACAGAACCTGCTATCAGATCGCCTATTGCCTCGGTATCCTCCGCTGCCATGGCGAAAGCTCGTCCCTGCTGGCCTCCTCTAGTCTGCTGCTGGTGCTGGACAAACTTCTGCTGTTGGGTCGGCAATGGTCCCCTCTGCTGGAGCCTTGGTTCCTACTCCCTGTCCTTTGCTGTAGTGCCCCGAAATTTGTGATACGTATTTTATACGTGTTCGTATTTCTGACCCGTATTTCTTTTTTCTTTGATTAGTTAGTTGTGGTTTATTTTCATATTTAGCATTGTGGTTTAATTGTCATTTATCGTTCATGGATTAGCTCGGATTAGTGGAGCTTGGTTTTATTTGGATATGAGGAGGATTGGGTTGGCTCGGTTTGGCCTGGCTTGGTTCGGGTTGGGCTCGGATTGATTTGGCTTGGTTTGGGCTAGCATGAACCCCTACCTACCACCATCCCCATTTATTAACCCTTTCTTCCTTCTCTCTCCTCATTACTTTTCTTCTTCCTCCATAAACTTTCTCACCTACCAGGAAGGTCTAGGCAAGTGCATATTGCTTCATGGAGGAACCCGAATTTTTATTGCCCTATTTTATTCTTTGCAGTATTCTAACACTCTTTAGAACTTGGCATTTTTACTTTCTATGGCTAGATTATTGTAGATCTATATTTACATTATTTTTGGATTTTTTGGGTTTTGATCTACTTAATCTTGTTGTTTTCGAGTTTTGATGGTTCCATGTTGTAGAGAATTTCGTTCTACCCCATTTTGACCTATGGAAGTTTGGATTTGGACTCTGGATGAAAGATTCATGGAGCTTGGGAGCCATGGCTTGAAGGGTTCTTCTTCTCGGAAGGATGGAGAAGAAGAACAGTTCATAGCCGAATGGACTTAGCCGCATAGCTTTATGCAGCAAGTTTTATTCCTGACCGTATAAGCCTTGCTGTGTTACTTGGCCGCATGGCCTATGCCGCAGGAACTCAATTCTCCCAGCCGCATGAAGATTTAATCCTAGCCGCATGAGACTTACATTTCTAGCCGCATGAGTTTAACCCTGCCGCATAAGGCCCAGTCCTAACTGAGCCGCATGGGCTTCTGAGTCCGGGCCGCATGACCCAATTTATTCTAACCGTATATGTTCACCACCCTCCCCTGGCCGCATAAGCTCCTAACTGAGCCGCATGCACCCCCTTCATCTTCTGGCCGTATAGGCTCATGACCAGTCTGGCCGCATAAGGCTTTGCATCTTCAGCCGCATGGAGTCTTCTATATTCCCACCGCATGGACCCTCATTTCTGCGAGCCGCATGAGACCTGTCCCCGCCAGCCGCATGAGCTGCGCTTGTTTTGAGCCGCACGAACCCTTAGTTCCTCCAACCGCATGGATTTCTTTCCTAGTCGCATGAATCCAACTCCCAATTGAGCCGCATGCGCCCCCTCCTTTCCTGGCCGCATAAGCCTGAGCCACATGACTTTCTATAGCCATGTGTACTAGTATTTTATTATTAATTGCCCATGTCTTGTAACCTTTATTGTATATTTTTACGCCCATTTTATATCCTTACGTCTTTTGTCCCGAACTTGATAATCCTGAATTTATTTATTAATATTTGGAATGATAATTGGACATGCTTGATAGTGGCCCGCCGTGGTACACTCCTGACTTGATAACTTGACCTGATAACTTGACCTGCTACACATGACACGACAGTGACCCGTGGTGGTGCACTCTTGACAAGTACCCTGACATGCTTGATAGTGCCCTGTCGTGGCGCACTCTTGATAAGTAATAATGATAATGATAGTGGCCCGTCGTGGCGCACTCTTGACAAATCAATTCATTAGCCTGGACCCCGTGGGTGATTGTGCTTGTATAAACTACTAGTCCGGTTGTGTTTTACATCATGTCTAGGGCATGATCCCTGAGTACCACGGTCAGGGATTCATACTAAATCTGGCTAGGTTAATGACTAGATTGATCAAATAGTTCATAAAAAATTTCCCAGTTACCTGTTGCCCCTTTGGTCCCGGCCTTATATATATATATATATATATATATATATATACATGGGATTTGTTGCTATCCGTCGAGATGAGCGCACTTCCAGCCCGCCGTCGAGTGTGGTACCTTAGGACACATGTATCTTACTACAGTATGTCTGCTATATCCTGCTATCTTTTCCTTTTCTTGCTGGGATCACTCAGGTAGTAACAAACAGGTAACCGGACTTAAAATTCTCATTGTATTTTGCTAGTAACTAGGCCTGTAATAACCCTAGTTAGTTAAAGTAGCAAGCCGTACTTGTTGCTTGGCCGTGATTGTTGGATGGGGTTCAATCTGTCTAGTCTTGTCTTAATCCTGTACAAGATTGTTATATGTCTTGATTTCTTATATTTATCTTGCCGATAAATGGTAGGAGAAACCAAGTTCTGTTCAGACGAAGGGTTACAACCCCGGTCCTTGTTTGGTTTACGGGTTGTAACCTGGTTATCTGAATAGTCCCATGGTTAGCTCATCGTATATCATCCTATCATGCTTTTCCATATATTCTGTCTTTTATTGATTCTGTACAAGATTGTCTTTTATATTCACCTGTCATGCTTTTCTTAAATTACTGTCTCTTATTATGTAATTATATTATTGTGCTAATTTGCTGGTTTTAGTTCCTAAGTGAAGCCTCCTTTGTGGCACTTGCTCTTTCTGGGGTCTGACCCAGCTGGTTTTGTATGGCCAGATACCGGAGCAGCAGCAAAGGATCTACCTGCTTTCCAGCCCGATGGTGACCGCCAGGCGTAACCAGGGCAACGAGTGGGTTTTCTTTTTGTTCTCCCACTGTAATTGTACTTTATTCTTTTGAGGCGTTTAGCCGCCGAGCACTTGTTAGCTCGATGCACTTTAACTTCTGTCTGCCTACGGGCTGTAATCATGATTGGCAACTCGAGGTTGATCATGTATGACTTAACTCTTGCTAGTCCTTACATTTTGTACGACTAGCTTCATGATCATCTGGATATGTAATGTTTGGGACGCCTTACAATCGTATATTTGGTGGTCTGATATCTTGTAACTATTATTAGTTGGTTGAGATTGAGACAATAGGATAATTTATGACCTTAAGAGACTGATGGCTTGTAGATAAACCCTCACATATCTAGACAGCCGTGACCGTATGGTGAGATGGATTCCATTTTATTATACGTAGCTGGCTATGTCTGCCCCCGCTCTCCAGTATTCTGGTTCTGGGGCGTGACATTTACGCCCGAAAGCCTTAGGACACTCCCTCAACTGATGCTCCGATGAACCGCATAGTAGGCACTTTCCTAGCCTCTTCCTACACTCACTCCACCTATGCCCTGGCTTCTTGCAGAAGTCACAAATGGTGGCCTGTTGCTGTCTCGATGCCCGCTGACCCTGTCTCTGCTGTGCCTGCTGGAACGGCCTATGCTGCTGCTGGAAAGACCTATGCTGATGCTGCTGCTGGAAATGGGGCTTCTTGGCCGGTCCTCCACTGCCACCGGCTGCATGTGAATTATGACCCCGCTTCTGCTTCAGCTCCAGATCATCCTCTGCTGCCATGGCTCCCATCAAAATCTCCTCAAATGTAGCATTCTTGTTGCTCTTGGTTAAGGACTTGACTTCCTTAACCAAGCCCTTCCTGAATCTCCTAGCCTTTGCTGTCTCGCTAAGGCCCTCCACAAATCTGCCCAGGCGGCAGAACTCCCACTATAAAAATTTGTCAGATTAGCGACGTTCTAAAACGTCGCTAAACTCGATGAAAATGTCGCTAAGTGAATTTAGCGACGTTTTGGGCAACGTTTTGGAAACGACAGAAAAAAATGTGTCGCTAAACGAGAAAACGTTACAAAACGTCGCTAGAGCGACGTTATTTGGCGACATTATTAACGTCGCTAATTAGCAACGTTATTTGCGACGTTTGATCGTTGACGCTAATTAGCGACGTATAAGGCGACGTTATCGTGTGGTCGCCATTTAGCGACATTGTTGCAATATTTTGGCGACGACGAGCTGACATCAGATTATGGTGCCACGTATTGCCACTTCAGATTTTAGCGACACTGTTGAGACATTTTGGCGACGATGAGCTGACATCCACATAAGGCTCCGCTTGGAATGCTAAAGGTACAAGCTATCCGTGTGCGATCCATTGGTAGTAATTCGGAAGGAAACCCTTTGTGTATAAGTGATACGTCACATCCAATTCTGGTTGAAACTTCATGTTCCAACATTTTGCACACGGACAATTAATGTCCATGCCGTCCATGGATTGAGGAAACGCTTTCTCGAATTGGTAGAATTGTTCTACTCCGTCGATGTATTCATCTCGCACACCGCACCTGTCATCTCGAATGCGGTTGTACATCCACGAACGGTCTAGCAGATACATGGATATAGTCATTTCTAGATATCTGCAAATATGAATAAACTTCAAAACTAAAACGAATATACTACATAATACATACTACGGCCGTGACTCGGGACCATTCCTATGAGTCGGGACCATTCCTACTACATACTACATACTAAAACAAATAAACTTCAAAACTAAAATTTCAAAACTAAAACGAATATACTACAAACTAAAACGAATATACTACATACTACGGCCGTGACTCGGGACCATTCCTATGAGTATCGGGATCAAAGAAACTACGTGTTACAAATATCGGCACTATCGGTACGTGTTACAAATATCGGCACTATCGTGTTACAAATTAAATAACCAACAAAACTATGTGTTACAAATATCGGCACTATTGGTACGTGGTTTCGAATCGGAGTATCACATTTTTCGGTGTCGAAAAACAAATAACTATTACTAAATTATCAGATTTTTTGGCACTATCGGTGCCCCTGACCCAACCCCCCTCCCCCCTCCCCCCTCCCCCCTACACCACCCCTAACCCTAACCCGAACCCTATCCCTAACCCCTCTCCCACCAGCCCCCCTCCCCTCTCCAGCCCCCCAACCCCTACACCACCCCTAACCCTAACCCGAGCCCTATCCCCAACCCCTCCCCCACCATCCCCCTCCCCTCCTAAGCCCCCCCCCCCCCCCCCGTCCTCACCCCCCTCCGCCCCTCCCCCCTAACCCGAACCCTAACCCTCCCCTTCCCCCAGCCCCCCATCCTCACCCTCACCCCCCTGCCCCACCCCCAGCCACCCCCCAACCATTCCTCACACCAACCACCCGCACCCCCTGCCCCTCCCCTCGAGCCACCAGTACCCCCCCAACCACCAACAACAAATAGAGAGAGAGAGAGGGAGTCACGTACCAGAGGAGAGTCACCGGAGAGAGTGAAGTCGCCGGAGAGAGTAAGAACGAGAGCGAGAGCGCCGGAGAGAGTGAGAGCGAGAGCGCCGGAGGAAGGGAGTGAGAGAGTAAAATGATGGGGGAAAATGAAGGGGGAAGAATTTAATTTAGTTAGAATTTAGCGACGTTATTATTAACGTCGCTAAATCAGTCGTAATTAGCGACGTTGTAGCGACGTTTTGCGACGACTAGCTCACGTAACTAATATACGTCGTTTTCACGTCGCTATTTGTGTCGCTAGTAGCGACGGTTACCGACATTTCATTTATACGTCGCTAATGTCCACAATTTAGCGACATTTTGCTAACGTCGCTAAATTTACGTCGCCAATTAAACAGATTTTAGTAGTGTCCCCAGCGTACTCCTCTACAGTCTGGTTCTCCTGAACCAGGTTCTCAAACTGCGTCTCCAACGCGCCAAGTGCAGTGTCGGGAAGAACTTCTCCTTGAAAATCTTCTTAAAAGCCTTCCAAGTTTGCCCCGTAGTACCAACCCTGGGGTTGGTCTGGTACCAAGTGCGGGCAAGGTCCTGCATCATGCTGCCTGCTGCTTCTACCTGGAGTCTAGCCGGTATCTCTGCGAGAAGAAAAATCTCCTCTATGTACTCGATCCAGTCGTCCGCGTAAAGGATACCCTCCGTACCCTTGAAGTCCCGCAGCCTCATCTTCTGGAAATCCTGAATACCTGGAGTCCTCGGCTGGTATGGCTGGATCTGCCCTTCTTGGGGTTGGGCAGTCACCTTCTCCACTGCCACCATCGCTAACTGGTGGGCATTATCAATGCCCTGCCTCATGTCCACTGCCTGGCGTCGTTGCGTCTCCATCAACTGCTGCATGAAGGCGAAACACTACGCCACATCTACTGTCCACTGGGGCGGTGGTGGTAGCATCTCCTGAACTCCTGGGGTAGTCCTCGGAACTGGTGGAGAAGTACCCCAAAAGTTGTAGATGGGCCCACATGAGCTGAAACAAGAGGCACTGTGGTCCCTGGGTCCTGCTGAGTCGGACGAGAAGTAGCAGACCTCTCATTGGTATCCCTAAGACCAGAGCGCTGTGATCGTGTCTCCACCATCTTGAAGACAGATCAAACAAGGAATCAATTACTGAAAAGACGCGAAATCATCAAAGGATGACAATTGTTTTCAAAAGGAGACAATTAACAACAAGAATTTGATAAGAGTTTTCCTAATGTGATTGAGTACCTTAACCTTTATCTTATATCCTACTGCAGGCTGTAATGATACTCTAGTTCGAGTACCACTACGAAATCACACTAGTTGTGATTGTGGACCTGCATGGGCCACCACTAAAAATGTGTCACGACCCGCACCCAGTGAAAGGGCACGAGAAGTGAAGTACGCCCAGCCTACGCCGCAGTGTCGACGATAGAACGCTGTCCTGAGTCACAATATCTAACACAGTTTAGAATATGGTCCGAATGAAGAATAAAATAATAAGTAACTCAATCACAATACTAAGATGGAAAAAAAGAATAAATCTCAAGAGAGTCACAGATATAATAAAAGTCTAGGTGTAAACCACCAGAACAAATCTCAAGTACAACTCATAATGTCTCAAATAAAGACAATAAAATACTAAGTCTCAGCTAGACTATGGGAAAGTCCTCAGCGACTGCTGGATCCTCCTGAGGATCCATGTCACTAGTGTCATCTAAGCCAATGCCATAATAAGTAGGGCAGAACTCTTCATCATCACCTGTAAAATTTTCAACATGTCCAATCAGGATGGAACGAGCACATATCTCTCACAACAGTTCATATCAGGATTGGATATATAAAGCAAGCTATAGAAAATTATACATGAAATGCGATGTAAAGAATAATCAACAAGAAAGAGAATATCAAGACTAGATCTAACTATGATAAATAGAGAAATGTAACTATCTACGTGATTTAGAGCATAAATTGGTTATGTAAACGGGTTGGATTGCACATGGATAAACTATGGAGTTGCACATGGATACCTACTGGGGATAATGATCACATAACCAACTACACTCTTCCTGCCCCCAATCAATACACAAGGATCAAGACATGATATGTTATTGCACATGGATAACAACTACTCGTATACATGGACCTCATACGGTCATGAGTGTACATGAATAACATATGAGTATACATAGATAAATATGAATACATAGAGTACATGATGAACACGATAAAGTACATGAACATGATATACTCGATGTATCCGAGGGAATAACATCGCATGAAAAGATTCATAGGGTACTAATCCGTGTGAACATCGTGTCAGCATCAAGTATACTAGTCTATAACAAGAGAACATATCCAAACAAGTATGAAAAGATCAGAGAATGTACTCGTCTGGTAAATCGAACTGCTGATGATGAAGTGTAGCTAAACCGGGGCAATATAATCTATTTAAAGTATACACATGTCACAACCAAGTCTACAATATCAAAAGAAATAGGTACAATGCAAGACTACATGCTTCTAGGTCCCTATTGGTCAAAGTCAACCCTTGGTCAACTCTGGTCAAACCTGTCAACGCTGGTCAAACCTGGTCAAACATGGGTCAACTAGTCCGTCTACTAATTTTTAGGTCATACACAAAATTTTAGGTCATTCGGAGTTCGTTTGAGTCGATTTGGATCAAGTTTGACCCAAAGTTGACTTTTGTCAACTTGGTCAACTTGTCGGCCAATTCGACTAAACTAGGCACAAAATGACAAACCAAATCTGTCCTAAGACTCCTATGGTTACAACCACAACTATGATCTAATTCTAAAATGGGCTCTCAAGCATACAAACTATACACACATAGGTATATATACATACACATGTATTCACAACACAAGCCTACTCTTATTTCTAACAAATGGTTGTGTGTGTGTGTGTGTGTGTGTGTGTGTGTGTGTGTGTGTGTGACACATGTAGGTTACTGAAGTGAGTCAAATCTGAGATTAAAAACATCAAAACACAACCATGGTATGCCTCATTTTAATATACTATTATATACATATAAACAAATAGGAAAACTATATATATATATATATATATATATATATATATATATATATATATATATATATATATATATATATTTTTTTTATATATATATATATATATATATATATATATATATATATATATATATATATATACACACATATGCTCAATTGGAAGAAATGACAATGGTTTTGAAATAGTTCTAATGAATCAAAATCTGGGATTAATTCCCCTCGACCCATTCTCAATATATATGCTTGCAATGGGCTTCAACGGAGTCTTACTTATATATATAATTATATATATACATAGCTACAAAGAAAATCACATATGCTCATAATTGATAGAAAAATATGAAATAAATCCAAGAGTTTGTTCCCACAAGTCCAAAACCTCATATACATACTAAAAACTCAGATTTTATAAGTTAAATTATTGGAAATCAAAATATCATATTCAAACTCAAAATTTGCATTTAAAGAAAAAACTCATTTCTCACACAACGACCCAAAATGAGATATACACAAAATAAACCCACGAAACTCGGCATACACGTTGGTCTCAACCTACAAGATGCGCTCGTATACTCTCGGGTTCGAAATCATGTCCGTGTCGTGTCCGCAGGACGCGTATCGGAAAACCCGATACCGCGTGACAACGTGCACGTATGCGTACGTTCTCGCTCGATTGAGCATCGCACACACAAGGAAAAGCCCCGTGCTCGTGCACGTAGCTAGGGGGTCCTGGGGTAGGTCTAGGACACGGCAACACGGCGACACGTCGCGCCGAGGCGACGCACGCAGCCCCGCACACACACGCGGCCTGCTGCGCGCGCCCGTGCACCCTCGTGCGCGTGGTTCGGCCTCCGTGGCTCGCTCGTCGGGCCACGTCGCAACTCAAGGTTGGTCCCTCGGGTAGTTTAGGTATAGGTCGATGTGTCCCATGTCCTGGAACGGGTCCTCGTCACGTCGAGAGCGCGTACGAAGTCCGTTTCAGCGACAAAAATCAGCCCGAGTGCAAAGTGCGGCTGAACGATGCACGTCGAATTTCTCCACGCTCGCTCAACGAGAAGCTGTGAAATTTTAGGAGCACGTGCTCAAGAAATTTCAGGCAAAAATAAGGTCTGAGCATCGAGATACAACACACTGACGGCAGGGCATGCACGGCCTCGTGCACGGGATCCGTGCACGTGCGTCCGATGCCCGAAACGCCGCTGAAAAGTCATCAATTTCAAATCCGTCTTCACAAAAGTTTATTAAAATAATATTATCTAAACATCCATGAAGACAGAATCAAAAAACAGCAACTTTCTATCCTAAGTGGCATTTCGTCGAGCACGTGTCGTAAAGGACCGACACGTGTCCGATACCGCTATCAAACGAAGTAAAAAACCAACCAAACTTCATGGACAAGTCTAGGGCACCTATATGGATGCAAAAATAAAATAAATTCTAGAATTACTATGGTAGAAAAGGGTTTACCTATTGAGTGTCGAAAACTCAATAAACGGAGTCCCTCGGTTGTCGTGTCGGCAGGGCCGGCCCTGGGCCGGGGCGACGGCCCAGGGCCCCAAAAAAATAGGGGCACAATTTTTTTTTTTTTTTTTGGTTCAGTAGTTAGCCAATGTCCAAAGTTTAAATGGGGCCCAAAATATTTTGTATCCACTAATTGTTTGGAATTGCCAATGGCCCAAAGAATATACGTGGATTGAGGAAACGATTAGGGCTGTGAGAAAGGAGCGACTGTTCTTCTTCTCCCTTATTCTAATTCTCCACTTCTCAAAAAAATATAAAGGGATTTAAAGCCAGAGGTAACGTTTCTTCCTCTTTCCCAAAAAAAAAATCAAATCCCACAAACTTTTTCTTTTTTTTTTTATGGCTTATTCCATTCTCACATTTTCTCCATTCTTTTTCTCCTCCACTTTACAGTTCTATTTGTTTGTTCTTTAATTTGCAAAAGTCGGAGAGTTGAAAAAGTTTTGGGTGTAATCGAAATGGACAATAGCGACTTGGAGTCGAACGATTCTTCAGAGAAATTTGACAATGAATTTTCAACTCTTAAAAGAGGTAATATATTTTAATAATTTAAATCGCTTTTTTATATATTTTATTTCTCTTGCTTAATTTATTCAAATTATTTGTTTATATCAACATTGTATCAATTGGTTATTCATTTGTATGATTGTGTTGTTAATGTCTGCAAACTATTTGTTGTATTGTTGCAATAAGAATTTTGATTATTGTTGTTACTATCAATATTAGGATGATTGTGTTATTTGCCAACTATTTGTTGTATTGCTACAATAATAATTTTGATTAATGTTGTTATTTGGTTACTGTAAAGTACTTACAATCAGGGGCAACCCTGCTTCTACTATTACTTTCTAAAACTAAAATGTTTAGTGTATCAGCCTCCCCCAAATTTATGTGCTTATCAAGTTCTAGAACATAATATTCCATGGTTTCACATGTGTTGTTTAGAAGCACAGACCATGCATCTTAATTTGAAACAACAACAATAAAAATGCATGGTATGTTGACATATTTCTTCTTTTTTTGGTTTAGATTTTAAATTTGTTCATTTGATTAATCACTGGGTATGAAAGCATTGGTCATTTTTGACACTGAAGTTTCAAGTGTCATGCTCACCAAGATTTCAGGGGTTCCCAAGTTTCAAATATTTGGGAAGGACTTTATGCTTAAAGAAGTTAGAACTGTGACAGCAGGTCAAAGTGAATTTTGTGTTAACTTTAGGTATATACATTCTGGAAAAAAATGTAGAAGAGTATGTGCTGATCTTGAGGTTGCTGCAATATGTGCAAGGTCATTAAGAAGACACAAAGAAGACAACATAAAATAAAACATAATAATACGACACTTGTGAGGAATGAGTAAACGCATTTAGACTGCAGACTTCTTCTCCTCAAATTTCTGGACCTTAAACATATATTATGCTATACTAGTTGTATTGAAGCTTCACATTTTGCTAGTCTCTCAACTACTTCATTGCTCATTCTAAACCTACATACACAAAATAGGAAATATTAGGACATCATTTTTTTTTTTGTGAATGGCATTGAGCATGCATAACTGTAGAAGAAAACTTGCGCACAAATTTCCCATTTGGAGTCGAATATTTACATTGTTATGATTTTTTTGACTGTTCGAGCCAAATTTTTAAAAAAAGGCCTATTTTTAAATTTTTTCCCTGGGCACAAAAAAGCTCAGGGCCGCCCTTGCGTGTCGGCCGATTTCCCTTAAGTAATTACCTTCGCCTCCTCGTTAGCAATGCTACAGCAGATCCTCCTCTCCTAGACGAGTGCAAGGAGTTCGTTTGGGGAGAAACGAACTCCGGATGAAGAAAATAGAGTTTTTGAGAAGGAGATCTCTTAGGGTTCACTTGTGGAGGCTAAACTTCACAAATGAAAAGAGAGGGGAGGGTGTACTGCTATGGGCAGCCAGGATGGGGGTCTCTAGGGTTAGGGTTTCACTTGGGCCAACTCTCTTTTAAGTAAGAATAAGGCCCAAGTCAAAAAGGCTCAAAAAGGCTACATGAAAAGGCTTAAAAATCATTTAAAAGCCTTCAAAATTGGATCCAAGCCCTAAATGAATTCTAATAAGAAAAAAATAATTCTAAGGCATGGTTAGGCTCCTATACAATGTCCACTAACTTTAAACCAGTTGCTAGCACAACACAAGTCAAAATATCTAGAAAATTACGAAATGGCCAAAATGGCTAAAATGACTAAATTACCCTTCTATGAAAAAGTGGATGCTACATTCAGCACGGTAGCCTTACGGGGGACCGGTGCATAATCAAAGTGCTATGTGTATATGTATATTATATGGTTTGGCTAGCCCTGTTGGGTTGACACGATCTGAGGATTCCTATATATGCATTACTTGGATAACCTAGGCAAATCATAGAAAGCCGTATGATTGATTGGCCGCTTGTAAGCCGACTTGTTTGTGATATGTTTTCTTCTGTTAGCAACTGAGGAACATGGACTATCGTGGTGCGTGGTCCAACCCATGTCCTTGTTTGGTTATTGGGTTGGGCTACTGTGCTGCGATAGGCTATGGACCGAAGTCACGATCAGAAGCCCCTTATGTCACGCCCCGACCCGGAATCACCCGAATCATCGTCCTCGTAGGGGGCATGATGCCGCACGAGCCTGGAGTTGCACTCGTGCAAGGCAAGATGACAAGTTCTCAAATGGTTATCTTTTGATTCGATATTAACAACGAAAGGAAACAGAGTATACGAAACAATTCTTTTTATTGATATCTGAAACTGAGATTACAATGGCTTCCGATAGCCTAACAATATATGCCTGATTTGCTACAACACTCAGGTTCTCTCTTGCCCACAAAGGATTTCACCGTTCCATACATCATGCCTTCTATATCTCGGTCGCATCAATCCAGCTGCATAATCCGAGCGTCAATGCGATAGCACGCTTCAATGCGCTTCGGCATTCCAAGCCTTAACACGTTCAAGCAACGCTTCGCCGCGAGCAATCCATTCCCTGCACCCTGCATGAAGCTGGTGGGGGATCAGTACGTTCGTCCTCGCATGTACTGAAGCAAAGATCATCTTTCCAAACCGACATTTTAATATTGGTGTTGAATCATGCAACTTAGCTTATGATCTTGCTATGTTCTCCTTAGGGTCAATTTCATGGCATCTTCGAAAGCGTAAAGCATGTTATCATAGCATCATGTTATCGAATTGAATAGGCAAACAAACAAGCAATCTCGTGTTTGATTCGTGGCGCGACTTACCAAGTCGACGCACTCGCCCTTGCACCGATGCAAGGTGAATACGCCGTAATCCTTCCCTGTCATGTTATTGTGCATCTCTAAGCATGATCTCTATACGGGACGCATATGCGCCTACACTTTCAATCCATCGTTCCTTAACTATATGAGGGCCGTTGGCGTATCCGCGCCGGAATGGACTAAAGGAGTTCCTTTCTTTTCTCTCCTTCTTTTCTCTCTATTTGGTTGGGCTGCCCGGCGTTTCACGGGTTGGGTCACATCCCAAACAACCGAAACGTTCCCGCTACATGCCATCATTTGCGGCTTCTCCCATCTTGTTTAAGGATGTACGCCTACAAAGATTATCCATCCCTCCGCGGCCAAATCAGTTCCGGGGACCTCCGGCATTTAACCGTTTGGGGGGATACTCGTGCACGAGTTATTATCACATTAATCTCGAGCCCATTCCAATCGACCATGCAATGCCCTATCATTCAACAGTTAAATTCAAACAACCAAACATAGTCTTGAGTCCGAGACTCAGACTTATCGTCTCGCATTTCTTCCATTTAGCTTTCTATGTTCTTTCGTTTCGCACTTCGTTTCGATGATTCAATGGCATCGTGCCTCAACTCAATGCTCGTCAACCGAACGATCCGAAGGTCTCGAACACCTTTCGAGGCAACATATCATATCCGACAGTTCTGCCACATTTATACCGCAACTGTATTCTTTCGCAACAAAGCCATCTTTTATTATCCCATGCACGTAGGCACGTTCCGACCATATTCCCATGTTCTATAACTTAGCATTCAATGTTCGAGGCTTGCGCGCTAGGGCGCTCGCCTATTGTCTTTCAATGTTCTAGCCGTCTAACTCATGCATCAAAGGCACGGTATGGTTCGTGCACTAAGGCACTCGCCGATTACAGTTATCACATATTCTTACGGCTTGCGCACCGAGGCGCTCGCCTTAGCGATATCCAATATCCCATAGCGACTCGTGCATATTAATGCACGTTTCATTTCAATTGTTCTAACTTAGTGTTCGACTCACACTATGATTTTATCTCCGATCGGCCACGCCCGTGGCGTCGATAGGTTAACATAGCATACAATGATATATTTGACTTATCGAATGAAGGAGTAAAAAGAAGTCAATCCTCCCACCTTGAGTCGATATGTCTTCGTCGTTTTGCCGAGCCGATGCGGCTCGATTTCATAACTTTGTTGCACGGCCACTCTCCTGTGAGCCTCACCTAACTAATTTGTTAATTTAGCATTTTTTTTTAAATCCTCATTCCTGTTGACTTAGGCTTATGACCATTTCTTTTTCACCTAGCTAATAATGTCCATTGGTTTTGATAAAGGGGTCCACTTCAAATATGTAATGGTTAAGGGACCCTATGGTGAACTAGAAACATAAACCTTCAAACACCTAAGGCTTGTTTCTGATTGAGCATAGATTTTAAAGCCTAAGTGTTGGATATACACTTAATCTCTCTACCAGATGAGACCCTTGTCCAGAGATTTAGCCGAACACCAGGCAATGTCCACAGTCACTTGTGGATAAGGATAGCCCGGGGTTCCCAAAACCAAACTAATGAACCTTGTCCCCAAATCTGAGCCTAGATCCCCTCATATCCGAATAACACTATAACCATATCTTTTCCCTGTTTTCAAACGAGTTTGAATTCAAATAAGGATTCGAATCCCAGGGGGGAGGCTATCCCGTAATCCAACTCCCTCTTATCTACAATATATACATATATACGTAGAGTAGAGAGAAGGATAAACGATTTCCTAGAACCCTATATTTCCTCTCTGGCCGCTGTAGCAAGTTGGGAAAAATCTGATCGAGGACAGGAAGCTCGGGGGGAGAATCAACCTCTTCTCACAGGGACTCTCCATCTTCCGAGCGCCTGAACAACAGCAAGGTCTTGGGGTCATTCTCTTCGTGGCAATAATCGAACAACCGATCACAACAGGTAAACCCTTCGACCATATTTCAATTCATATAATTATATGAGGGAAAGTTGTTTGTTTTATTAATCCAAAGAAGTTTAGAACCTGAAGAACTAGATTACTTCTTACACGAGATCTCCATACCAATATGAGTAGGTAATGGTTGATTTCTCTGATACTTCTTTATGTATCAGAATATAGCATGGTTGGGGGGAAGGGAGTAACATACTCGATGAGAACTTGATCAGCACTTAGCTTTATAGTAAATTGTTCCTGTATGCTGAACCTGTAACCAGCATATCAAGTACAATGAAGAGTACCGTAGGTAACCATCTATGCACACCTCTATGTCTTCGACACACCTTAATGTGTTCAGTAATGAAAAACATTGGTATCAGAGAACACCAAATATGTCATACTGTTAAACCCAGGTATTCAGGTTTGTAAACCTATGCAATTGCGAGTTGGGGGTGCCGTATGGGTGAACCTGGAGAGTACTTCCAGGCAAGGGTTTTGGCCATATCAGTGACAGGTATTCTCTTGGGTCGATTCATGGATGAACACCATCCGACTGGACTTGGTATCAGGCAAACACCATGGTATCATGGAGATGCTTGACAGGAAATCCATCAGATAGAAATTCCTATATGGCATTGATCACTGTAGGTATCTTATTTGGCATTGTATCTGGTTTTAGATGGAAGTTCATATATGGCTTTGTATCCTCATCAGCCTGGAGGAACCAGGGACTGCTCTTAAGCCTGCAGGTTAGAGAAGCATCTCTGAGGTTAGCCCTGCTAAGCCTGAATTTCCATCCTGATCTGTTGTAGAATACCCTTAGGGATATATATATATATATATAGGTATGGAAGAGGAAAGAGACAACTAACAGAGGTTAGGGGAATACAGGCTGAGTGAAACCAAGGCAAGATAAATGGTTGGACAGGTTGTACCCTGTCTAAGGGAGATATGCCCAAATAGATATGGTGCAGGTTCAATATGGCAATATGCCAATTAGTGAGAAAACAGAGTCAATATGGGAGTATACCAAGCAATGGTGACACAAGGATTGACAGCCTGTGGTACACCAGGATACTAAGGGTGGAGTACCAGAAAAGGAAAAGAGGGTAACTTAGACCATGCACTAGGACAATAGAAGTAGTTATGGACTTTTCTTTACACATTCAATATGGTAGTTGTATACAAACCACAGTTAGGAACACCAAGTGTCGTGGGCCACATGTTTTTAAGGTAGATAACCTAAAAGTCTTAAATGACCAAGTAAGTTAGACTCTCTTTACTTACAGTTGATGTATTAATCCCATTTATTTACAATAGGTTACTTGGGCCTCAATTCGGACTCGGAGTTGTGCCAACAGCTCAGGACGCCAGGCGAGTACAGTTTGTTGTCTGTTTTCAATATTGAATTTCACTATATCTCATTGATTAGTCATCAATTATGTGGATTTTATTTTATTATAAAACAATTGAGTCGGGAATATGGAATACCAAAGATATGTGATCAGACCGTAGACATTGTAGATATTGTAGACATTGTAGATATTGTAGATATTGTAGACATTGTAGATATTGTAGACATTGTAGATATTGTAGACATTATAGATATTGTAGACATTGTAGACATCGTTTACTTTATGCAGTAGATCTCGTAGACATTGTTACTTTTATGCAGTAGATCTCGTAGACATCGTTTACTTTTCTGCAAGTAGATATTGTAGACCGTACGGTGTAGTGTCCCAGACCGATCACATATCAAGGTATTTCTAACAGTCGGGAAGGTATGGTTTATTCTATTTTACTGTCGATTTACGTTCTTTATTTTTTGTCTTTATTATTATTTTAAAAACTCATGATTGGTGCCTAACCTTTGTTTATAGTCATTTTCATATATTTGGAACTGCATTCGATGAATTGTACTCGTTCCATCCTGACTGGGTAACCAAACAAATTTTAGGTGATGGCGATGAGATCGTGTGTCCAGAGGAGTATGGCCCGTATTTGGGAGATGCCTTAGAGGCGGACCTTGTCTACCAGGAGGATTATGCAGCATCTGATTCCGCTGCTTTATCTTAGATGTGTTAGTTAGAGCTGAGACCTTGTATTGGTTTATGAGATGATTTGAGACATGTAGCAGAGATTACTTTGATTTTAGCTTTCATTTATTGTGAGACATTTCTATCTATATTTAGGACTGGCTGAGTTGAGATTTTTGGAGTTATAAATTCCTTGTGAGTTATATATATATTCCATGTACTGCGTGGTTGTTCATCATATTGTTACAGCGTTCTACCGCCGACTCTGCGGCGTAGGCTGGGCGTGTATGTGATTCGTGCCCAAATATTGGGTGCGGGTCGTGACACGTTTTTATGGTGGCCCATGCAGGTCGACGTTTCACATGACCAGCGAAACCGTGGTAGTACTTAAGTTAGTCGTACTACTGCGGGCCTGTGACTAGGATTAGGAATAGGGACTTAAGGACTATCTTCATGAGTTAAAATTTCGTCATTGACCTCTATATTCGATTTCAAATATCTTATGCATCCTGTTTGAATCATTCTATCCTCTAATGATTTCCTTTGTTTTCAGCAAATGGACCCACAGGACATGAACAACGTAGCACTGAACACACCACCGGTAGCTGGCAGATTTTTTACCTATGAGACTCCTCCGACTCAGGGAGGCCAGCTTACTCACCAGGGCGTACCAGCCCCTCCACAGTACTCGAGGTTCCGCAGGGATGACATACCACCTCCGCCACAGTTCCCTCCGCAGACGCCGGCACCAGTACCCATTCCTCAGCCGGCACCAGCAACGTATCCACCACCAGCCATGTACTCCACACCTATGATGCAGCAGGCACCCTACATGTATCCAGCACCTGCCATGCACCCAGCTCCAGCGATGTACCCAGCACCTGCTATGCATTCTGCACCAGCAATGTACCCGACACCTGCACTACCCCCGCCACCTGCCCTGGACAACATTACCATGCTGGGACTTATGCAACAACAGGCCAACATCATTCGCGATACTTTGCGAGAGGTTCTCCAGCAGAGGGACGCTCCCCGACAGCAACCGGGGAATCCCAAACACTTCATGGACTTTAAGCCCATGCCGTTCTATGGGACAGAGGGGATCGTCTATGCTGACGAATGGCTAGAGAACATGGAGAGGTACCTGAAGATGGCCCGAATCCCGGAAGATCTGAAGGTGGAGTCAGTCAGTGGACAACTTTTTGATATCGCACGGACATGGTACCAAGGCGAGCCCCGCTTTTCTGCTCCAAACATAACTTGGGAGGAGTTCAAGCGGTTATTCAAGAGGAAGTTCTATCCATATGTAGCACGAGAGGCGTTAGTGACCCAGTTCGAGCATCTGGAGCAAGGCCACCTCACCGTTGACGAGTACACAGCAGAGTTTTCGCGCCTCAGTCGCTTTGCGGAGAACTTAGTCAGCACCCCAGAAGACAAAGCACGGCGGTTCAGGAAGGGATTATCGCATGAGATTCGCCTAGCCATCGCCACCAGCCGAGCCTACACCTATGAGGAGATTCTGGAGGTCGCCCAAGCAGTGGAGGAAGAACTGAACTACAGACCGAAGAGGAGTCGAGAGACTTTTGGAGGAAACAACAACCAATCAGCCCCGGCGAAGCGTCCCCAGTTCCAGCCGAAGACCTTTCAGCACCATCATCAGCAGCAGTTCCAGCCTACCGGTAAAGCCCCCGCACCTCAGCAGCATCGAGCTCCAGCCCGAGCCCAAACTCAGCAGCCACAGAGACAGCTACAGCAGGTTCCGCACTGCACTCACTGCGGGAGGAACGGACACATTTGGGATGACTGCCGGAAGAGACTCGGAGCATGCTTATATTGTGGATCTCCATCGCATCAGGTGAAAGACTGCTCACGGACCCCTAATCAGACAGGACGCGAGACGGCACCGGCACAGAGAGGACCAGCAGCACCTCAGCCACGAGGCCCCCCACTACCCATTCAGCAGCAGCGTTTCGCTCAGCATCAGCAGCGAGGCGCACCCCAGCAGGGTCGAGCTTTTGCTATGGCTATTGAGGAGCCCGAGCCCACACCAGACGTGATAGCAGGTTCCATACTTCTCGATTCTATCCCCGCTGTAGCTTTGTTTGATTTCGGCGCATCCCATAGCTTTATCTCTGTAGCTTTTGTATTCAAGCATAGTCTAGTGTCTGTATCCTTGGGTGGTAGTTGCAAAATTATGACAGGCGGAGGCATTATCCTAGTCAAGGATATATGCATGAGGCGACGCATCACTTTGGGAGGAAGAGAGTTGCGCGCCAACTTACTCGTAATGCCTCTACCGAGTTTCGATATCGTCCTCGGTATGGATTGGTTGAGTAAGAATTTTGCCAGTATAGACTGCCACAGAGGATGTGTTGTATTCAGTCCTCCGGGGGTACCGATATTCGAGTTTGCGAGAGGAGCAGTCGAGCAGCAGCACGGAGCTATTTGCGGAGCTATGATCGAGGGAAAGGAGATCCCACATCCCATCATCACGGAGTTCATGGACGTGTTTCCCGAAGACTTGCCAGGATTGCCGCCAGACAGGGACATCGAGTTTGCTATTGATCTAGTGCCAGGCGCAGTACCAACGGCACAACCAGTATATCGGATCAACAACAAGGAGGATGAGGAACTGAAGAAGCAGATAGACGAGTTGCTAGAGAAGGGGTTCATCAGGGAGAGTTCGTCGCCATGGGGCTCTCCTGTACTTTTTGTGCCGAAGAAGGATGGTACGGTACGTATGTGCATCGACTACCGAACCTTGAATAACCACACTATCAAGAACAAGTATCCGCTACCGAGGATAGACGATCTCTTCGATCAATTGAGCGACGTGCGGGTATTCTCCAAGATAGATTTGAGGTCGGGGTACCATCAATTGAAGGTGAAGAAGGAAGACATACCGAAGACTGCTTTCCGGACCAAGTACGGACAGTACGAGTTCATGGTGATGCCGTTCGGGTTGACTAATGCCCCAGCAGTCTTCATGAACTTGATGAACAAGGTATTCCACCCATACCTTGACAAGTTCGTAGTGGTGTTTATCGATGACATACTCATCTATTCGAAAACACCGGAGGAGCACGAGGAGCATCTGAGGATCGTGCTAGAGACCCTCAGGAGAGAGAAGCTCTATGGGAAGCTCTCGAAATGTGAGTTCTTCTTGGACAAGGTAGAGTGTCACGACCCGCTACCCAAATTGTTGGGCCAGGCCGAGACATGCCCAGCCTACGTTGAGATAAAACGTAGTAAGCTGTTCTAAAGACAACAGGATAAGACTAAATGTGCTAACAGTTCTATAAGTGAAGAAGAATCATAAATGCTCCAAACACAAAAGTCGTCGTATATAATAAGATGTCCAAGTACAAGTAAACTGAAATGTAAAACTGGATACATGTCCAGTTACAAAATGATATAGCCTAATACATGTCTACTCTCAAGTCTAAGTAAACAAAAGACAGCTAGGCAAGGTTCCCCGCAGGAACATCCTCATAAAGCAGAGCCGGGTCCTCGGCTGTAACTCCATAGTATGAGTCGCAGAGTAACTCCTCCTCAGTAAGGACACCTACAACGTTATCCTGTCAGGACGGGAGCAAGTACTAAATCTAACAAACTAGCATATGAAACATGGAAATGAACATGAGAGGAATAACTGGAAAGCATGGCATCACATAGTCTATCATGGCAAGGATACATATGTTATAGAAACAGATGTATATGTAATGTTTAAAACTGTAGCAGGTACGTGATCGGTCAATAGGTGTACAATGTACTGAGGCACAATGTAAATAAAATGTACATACGTACAAGTCTACAAGCATAGGTGTACCTCCGTACAGAAATGCCGGGTAATGGCCTACGGCGCAGTAACATATAAAATGATACTTTGCTCGATACATATAAAGGGGCATGATCACGTACTCGGCTACTAGTTTCCCCATAACCCATATTCTATCATGTAAGAGATACATCAAGATGGTTCTAAACATAGTGGTAATGGAAAGTACAACATGTAACATTTTAACTTGCTACCCCAAGGATCAGCATTTAACATGGTGAGTTTTGCAGTTCATTTATGTAACAACATGTAAAGTTCGTAGAAAGTACTTGCCTCTAGCAAAGCAAAACAAAACAAGCTGCGATAACGATGCTATGGATGTCCAGTAACTCGTCACTGTAGAAATAAATGTAATAACTTAGCTTTTACACTAAGCTAAACTACTAGAACACTAAACTGGTGTGACACGACTTGTGACTGGGCACCTAGCCAAAATGATGACTTGGACTAGGAGACCAATGTGGGGGGTGACACACTATGTTAACTAACATTCCAGGGTCTTTACACTAGTGAGGGATGGGGTTTAATACGGCTAAAACTCAAATATAGCACAAAAGCTACAAGTCGTAATTAATCAATAAATAAATCCAAAGACTATTGTGTTCTAACAATTTTTAAAGTAGACAAAAAGCCTAGTTTTTCTTAAAGTAAAGTACTAAGGTGATCCTTGTTAATCATAGAAATTTATTATAATTTTTCTGGAATTCCTTATCCAGTACAAATATTTTATAAAAATCAGCTTTCCTAAGTATACAGAAAGTGAGTTTTGGTTTCATATGCCAAACTAGTGGCAAAATAGTAAATTAATTACTACAAAAATTATACTAAATTAGTCAACTTAACAAAGTATCTAAAAACTATTTTTCCACAATTTTAGCAATACTTTAAGTATTTTTAGAAAATCAAAAACAGCAATGTACATAATAATTAATTATCTGAGTATTGTGCCCATGTATATAATTTGAACCAAAGTTCAAATACAGGACCCAAGGCCATGAATCAAGTCCAATATGACTTGAACAGGTCTTGAATGTGTGAAAACACATTTGAGCCCAAATACCCATGCTAGGCTTGGACATCAAATGGTTGCAGTAATTTAAATACAATAAAATATAAGTTGGTAATAGTCAAAATAAATATTATTATTTTAACAAGGTAAAGTTTTACATAGTGAAAAATCTAAATATATGTGTTAAAAGTATATATATATTTTTGTAAGGAAAATACTTAATTTGTAAAGTATATATATATATATATATAATAATATATATACATACACAAGAAAATATATATATATATACATATACATATGTGTACATATATATATATATAAACACTAACATATATACATATAATTTACTAACCATAAAATATATACATATATACATACATACTGTTTAAAACAGTATATATATACCTATATACTAATATATACATATATATATATATATACATATATATATATATATATATATATAAAACAGTAAAAGAAAAAGAAAAGAAAAAGAAAAAGAAAAAGAAAAAGAAACTGAAACAGGGGCTCGAACTCAGCCCAGCGCGCGGGGGGGGGGGGGGGGGGTTTAAATTGTTCGGGCTGGCCAGTGGGTCAGCCCGCTAAGTCTGTTAGGGTTAGGTCTTAGTTAACATTTATTTAGGTTAGAAATTAAATAGGTTTTTACCCGTTAATCAAAGCCCAACCCGTTATTCTATTTCGCAGTTTGTCTCGTGTCCATACAGTCCAGGACACGAGAAGTCGAATCTGACACAGAGTCGACGTGTCCGTGCCCAGCACGACACGTACGACTCGGCTAACACGTGTCCAGCACCACAGTTGAGTCCCCCGTGTCCAGGCGAGTCTCGTGTCTCAGTTTGAGACACGTACGACACAGAGGGAAGAGAGTTACCCACGTGTCCGGCGGAGAAGAAGGGTTTCGAGAGGGCGAACGGGCGGAGGAGACGTCGGCGTCGTGGCGCTTGGGCGGCGCTGCGTCCAGCACGTCAGGGCGAACCGATGGGTGGTGGTGGTTCACGGCGAGGTCGTCGGGATGGGGAGAACGGGGTTCGTCGGAGCTAGGGTTCCGGCGAAGAAGATTGGGGAAGAAGGGGGGGTGGTCGGTGGTCGTGGGGGAGTTTTAGTGTTAGGGTTTGGTTCAGGGGGGAGAGGGGGTGTTTAAATAGGGGGTCGAGGCGGTCGGGGGCTGTCGCGCTGGCCGAAAATGGCGGGGGCAGCGTAGGTCGGTCGTCGGGGCAGTCGGGGCAGTCGTCGGGGGGTGGGTAGGTAAAATTGCAGGGAGACCCCTAGACTTTAGGAATTTACAGATAGGTCCCCGCTGTAACTAAATGCAAATTATAATTTGCATAAACAATTCATTAATTACAAATCAATATAAAAACAATTCTAATAATTGCAAAACCATATTAAAACAATTCTAATATTTGCAAAATGATATTAAAACATTTGAATAAATTACAAATTGATATTTTTAATATATAAAACTCATTTAAAATTATTTAAAAATTCTAGAAAAATTTCTAAAAATTCCTAAAAATTATTTAAGGCTATAATTGACATTAAAAATTAATTAACACTAATTAAAAATGAATTTGAAAATCAGGGGCTTACAAGTCTTCCCTCCTTGAAAAATTTTGTCCTCGAAATTCACAAGGATTGAAGACCCTACAATATTCTAACATAGCAAGCAATGCAACAAAAGACTAAGGCTGCAATCGAAACTAACCTCTAAGGTATCAAGCGGGAACGGGTGGTTCCCTCGCAGCGGTTGGATCGAACAAGTAAGGGAATCTCTCCCTCATGTCCGACTCTCTCTCCCAAGTAGATTCACCTGGGGAGTGACGGCTCCAAGCTACTCGTACTAGGGGTATAACCTTGTTCCTCAGCCTCTTCTCTCTCCTGTCTAATATCTCCACTGGCTGCTCAGAGACTGTAAGACTCGGTCCGACCTCCAACTCTGAATGATCTAGCACATGACTGGGGTCTGGAACATATCTCCTCAGCTGAGATACGTGAAAGATATCGTGAACTCCTGCTAGGTTGGGTGGAAGTGCAACCCTGTAAGCTACCTCTCCGATCCTGCCAAGTACCTCGAATGGCCCGATGTATCTGGGGCTCAGCTTCCCTCCTCGTCCGAACCGGATCGTCCCTCGAGTAGGTGATATCTTCACTAGCACCATATCACCGTCCGCAAACTCCATCGGCCTGCGACTAGCATCAGCCCAGTGTTTCTGCCTATCCTGAGCTACTCTGAGCCTGTCTCTGATCATCCCGACTTTCTCTGCTGCATCCGTGATCATCTCTGGCCCAAGCATGACTCTGTCTCCGACATCATCCCAAAAGAGCGGTGTCCGGCATCGTCGTCCATATAGCGCCTCGAAAGGAGACATACCAATACTGGCCTGGTAGCCGTTGTTGTATGAAAACTCTACCAAGTGCAGATGGCTCTCCCATGATCCTCCGAAGTCCAGCACGCAAGTCCTCAGCATATCCTCCAGCGTCTGTATCGTCCTCTCGGACTGCCCATCTGTCTGCGGGTGGTATGCCGTACTGAACTTGAGCCTACTGCCCAACTCCTCCTGTAAGCTCCTCCAGTAGTGGGATGTAAATCGGCTGTCTCTGTCTGACACGATGCTCACCGGCACTCCGTGTAGGCGAACTATCTGCTGCATGTATAGCTCCGCCAGCTTCTCGGTGGAAAGCCCCACCTTGAAGGGTATGAAGTGCGCACACTTCGTCAGCCTGTCTACGATGACCCAGATGGCATCCTTCCCTCCTTGGGAACGAGGAAGCCCTGAAACGAAGTCCATCGTAATATGTTCCCACTTCCACTCGGGAATGGGTAATGGCTGCAACAAACCAGCTGGCCTCTGGCGCTCCGCCTTGACCTGCTGGCAAACTAGACATCTCGAAATGAAGCGTGATACATCCCTCTTCATCCCGTGCCACCAAAGATGTTCCCGCAAGTCACGGTACATCTTGTTAGCACCAGGGTGAATAGAATATCTCGATCGGTGCGCCTCCTGCAATACTGCCTCTACTAGCTCTCCTCTCGGTACGCACAATCGGCTGCCACGCCTCAAGGATCCATCCTCCGCGATAGTGAAGTCATCCAGCAATCCAGCTAGTGCCTGGGGTCGAAGTCTGCGAAGGCTCTCATCTGTAGACTGTGCCTCCCGGATCTGCTCCATCAAACCTGACTGAATGTCAAGCGCCATCATCTGCATCACTGATCCTGGCCGAACTAGCTCGATACCGAGCTTCTCCAGATCCTCCCGCAAATGTCGATCAATCATCAGATACCATGCCATCGGATGCCTGCTCAGCGCATCTGCCACTACATTTGCCTTCCCGGGATGATACTGTAAATCGATGTCGAAGTCCTTCATCAACTCCAACCATCGTCTTTGCCTCATGTTCAGCTCTTTCTGCGTGAACACATACTTCAAGCTTTTGTGGTCAGTAAAGATCTCCACACGCTCTCCGTATAAGTAATGTTTCCATAACTTGAGTGCAAAGATCACCGCAGCTAACTCGAGGTCATGGGTAGGATAATTCCTCTCATGAGTCCGCAATTGCCTAGATGCATAAGCAATTACTTTCCCATGCTGCTGTAGAACACATCCTAGCCCCTTCCCAGAAGCATCACTGTATATGGTGAAACCTCCAGAACCTGAAGGTAAAGTCAGAACTGGAGCGGTCGTCAGCCTCCTCTTCAGCTCCTCAAATGCCGCCTGGCAGTCCTCTGACCAGATGTACTCCGCGTCCTTCCGCGTCAGCTTCGTCATGGGTTCAGCTATCCTAGCAAAGTCCTGGACGAACTTTCTATAATAGCCTGCTAAACCCAGAAAGCTCCTGATCTCTGAAACTGACGTCGGAGCCTTCCACGTCTCAACTGCAGCAATCTTCCTGGGATCCACCGAGATTCCATCTCCAGTGACCACATGGCCGAGAAACTCCACTCGGTCTAAAAAGAACTCGCACTTCGGCAGTTTGGCAAACAATCTCTCCTGCCTCAGAATCCCCAAAACTATCCGCAAGTGCTCTGCATGCTCCTCCGACGTCTTCGAGTATATCAGGATGTCGTCGATAAACACCACGACGAACTTATCCAGATACTGGTGAAATGTCTTATTCATCAAGTTCATAAAGACAGCTGGCGCATTTGTGAGACCAAATGGCATCACCAGAAACTCGTACTGTCCGTACTTCGTGTTGAACGCCGTCTTCTGGATGTCTGCTGGCCTAACCTTCACCTGGTGGTACCCGGATCTCAAGTCTATCCTGGAAAACACCTTCGCCCCGCTCAACTGGTCGAATAAATCATCTATCCTGGGCAGAGGATATTTGTTCTTGATAGTGATGGCATTCAAGGCCCGGTAATCAATACACAACCGGACTGTACCATCCTTCTTAGGTACAAAGAGCACTGGCGCTCCCCATGGAGAAGCACTGGATCGAATGAAACCCTTTTTCAACAGGTCATCAATCTGCTCTTTCATCTCTATGGCCTCCTTGGGATTCACTCTATAGCAAGCCCGGGATACTGGTGATGAACCCGGCACTAAATCTATAGTGAACTCCACATCTCTGTCAGGCGGAAGTCCTGGAAGATCCTCTGGGAATACATCCATAAACTCCCTAATGATAGGATGTGGCGGTGCTGCGTCCCCGACTGTCGCACAACAGTTCGGCTCTAGGCTGATCTCCGGCCCTGTCCTACTGACTCTGAACGGTGCTGTGCCTGGGGGACTGAACAAAACACTACCCTCATGGCAATCTATAGATGCATGGGCATAGCTAAGCCAGTCCATCCCCAATATGATATCATAACCGGGGAGTGGCATCACAAAGAATCGCCCCTCAAACTCTCTCCCGGCTATCAGAATAGAGCATTTATAGCTAGCTCTAATAGGCACTGGTCCTCCTCCCGTCATTACTCTACTAATCTCCGTCGTAGGTATAGATACTAAGTGATGTTCTTGCATAAACTCTAATGATAGGAAGCTATGAGATGCACCAGAATCAAATAAACATAGAGCTAGAAAAGTATGCAAATAAACATGACCTGTAATGACGTCAGCTAAGTAATCCGGCTCCGAAACCTGCTCCGGCTCCGGCTCCACTGCTAGACTATAGACCCTCCCCTGAGGTCCCTTCTGCTGCTGCAGATGCTGCCCGAACCTCTGCTGCTGAGTCGGGAGCGGTCCTCTAGCCTTCGCTACTGGGCACTCCCGATACTGATGGGTGGCAGACCCACAAGCTAAACACTGCCCCAACCTCTTCCTGCAGACGGAGAAATCATGCCCAGGCCTTTTACAGAATCCACACAGAGCTCCCTTCGGCTGCTGTCGGGGTCCCGGGGCTCTAACTGGCGGGGTCTGATGATGTGGTGTAGAGGGACGGTAAGTCTGCTGGGGTGGCGTCGGCGCTCTCTGCTGGAAAGCCTGACGCTTGGACGGTCCCTCATGATGTACAGGAGCCGGCCTCTTGCTAGACAGAAGACGCTCCTCAATGCTCCGGGCTAACTCTAGGCTCTGGTAGTAGTCAGTCGTACCGTTTGCCACTATAAGAATGCCAATGTCTGGAACTAGACCATGGCAAAACCTACGGGTCATCTCCTCTGGATCAGCAACCAGACTAGGAGCAAAACGGCTCAAGCGACTGAACTCTCCCGCATAGTCATCAACAGAACGGTTCCCCTGCTGGACGTTCTGGAATCGTAGCCCCATAGCTACTCTAGCAGCGGTCGAGAAGAACTTCTTCTTGAACTGGGTCTTGAACTGGTCCCAGGTGGCTCTACCTCTCGCGAACAATGGCTCATTCCTGAACCAGACTCATGCTAGGTCTATCAGCAGAAATCCTGCTGCCTCGACCTGAAGGTCATCCGGCATCCTAACTCCCAGAAGCTTCCTCTCTACAGAATCTAGCCAGTCATCAGCTACTACTATGCCCTCAGTCCCTGAGAACTCCTTGGGATTCAGACCCATGAAGTCCTTGACCGTCCCCGCTCTCTGCCGCGGCTCTACATATGGTGGGACCACGGGACGTCCCTCAGAACGCTCCATGCTCTGGCGAAGTAGGGTAGTCTGCTCCTGATGGGTTGTTAGGAACCCCTGGATCAGTGTGAGCAGCTGGTTCCCGTCGAGTGTGACGGAAGCCTGGGTGGGTATAGTGATAGGAGGTGGTGGAAGTATCGGGTCCTGCTGGGCCTGGGATGTGGAAGGTGGTATCTGGGCCTGTGGATCTGTGGAGTGGGGGAATGTGGTAGGTGGAGGTGCATCAGTCAACTGGTCGGCTGACTGGATACGGAGGGCCCCATTCTCGGGGGTAACATGCTGGGACGAACGAGTAAGCACCATCTAAATTACACATAAAAGACTTATAAGGACTTATTTAAAGTAAGCAATCATATGCAAGAAAGTCTAATTATAATAGCAAACATGTGTTGTATTTCCTATGTTGCAATCCTAGCATTCCTCTAGGTGTACTAAGCGTCTTTCCTAATGTTGTCTAATTACCTTAAGTTCCTAATTGCAGGTATGCTTGGTACAATAAAGTAACCAAACAGTTTAGTCGGGACCTGCATGGGCCACCACTAAAAACATGTCACGACCCGCTACCCAAATTGTTGGGCCAGGCCGAGACATGCCCAGCCTACGTTGAGATAAAACGTAGTAAGCTGTTCTAAAGACAACAGGATAAGACTAAATGTGCTAACAGTTCTATAAGTGAAGAAGAATCATAAATGCTCCAAACACAAAAGTCGTCGTATATAATAAGATGTCCAAGTACAAGTAAACTGAAATGTAAAACTGGATACATGTCCAGTTACAAAATGATATAGCCTAATACATGTCTACTCTCAAGTCTAAGTAAACAAAAGACAGCTAGGCAAGGTTCCCCGCAGGAACATCCTCATAAAGCAGAGCCGGGTCCTCGGCTGTAACTCCATAGTATGAGTCGCAGAGTAACTCCTCCTCAGTAAGGACACCTACAACGTTATCCTGTCAGGACGGGAGCAAGTACTAAATCTAACAAACTAGCATATGAAACATGGAAATGAACATGAGAGGAATAACTGGAAAGCATGGCATCACATAGTCTATCATGGCAAGGATACATATGTTATAGAAACAGATGTATATGTAATGTTTAAAACTGTAGCAGGTACGTGATCGGTCAATAGGTGTACAATGTACTGAGGCACAATGTAAATAAAATGTACATACGTACAAGTCTACAAGCATAGGTGTACCTCCGTACAGAAATGCCGGGTAATGGCCTACGGCGCAGTAACATGTAAAATGATACTTTGCTCGATACATATAAAGGGGCATGATCACGTACTCGGCTACTAGTTTCCCCATAACCCATATTCTATCATGTAAGAGATACATCAAGATGGTTCTAAACATAGTGGTAATGGAAAGTACAACATGTAACATTTTAACTTGCTACCCCAAGGATCAGCATTTAACATGGTGAGTTTTACAGTTCATTTATGTAACAACATGTAAAGTTCGTAGAAAGTACTTGCCTCTAGCAAAGCAAAACAAAACAAGCTGCGATAACGATGCTATGGATGTCCAGTAACTCGTCACTGTAGAAATAAATGTAATAACTTAGCTTTTACACTAAGCTAAACTACTAGAACACTAAACTGGTGTGACACGACTTGTGACTGGGCACCTAGCCAAAATGATGACTTGGACTAGAAGACCAATGTGGGGGGTGACACACTATGTTAACTAACATTCCAGGGTCTTTACACTAGTGAGGGATGGGGTTTAATACGGCTAAAACTCAAATATAGCACAAAAGCTACAAGTCGTAATTAATCAATAAATAAATCCAAAGACTATTGTGTTCTAACAATTTTTAAAGTAGACAAAAAGCCTAGTTTTTCTTAAAGTAAAGTACTAAGGTGATCCTTGTTAATCATAGAAATTTATTATAATTTTTCTGGAATTCCTTATCCAGTACAAATATTTTATAAAAATCAGCTTTCCTAAGTATACAGAAAGTGAGTTTTGGTTTCATATGCCAAACTAGTGGCAAAATAGTAAATTAATTACTACAAAAATTATACTAAATTAGTCAACTTAACAAAGTATCTAAAAACTATTTTTCCACAATTTTAGCAATACTTTAAGTATTTTTAGAAAATCAAAAACAGCAATGTACATAATAATTAATTATCTGAGTATTGTGCCCATGTATATAATTTGAACCAAAGTTCAAATACAGGACCCAAGGCCATGAATCAAGTCCAATATGACTTGAACAGGTCTTGAATGTGTGAAAACACATTTGAGCCCAAATACCCATGCTAGGCTTGGACATCAAATGGTTGCAGTAATTTAAATACAATAAAATATAAGTTGGTAATAGTCAAAATAAATATTATTATTTTAACAAGGTAAAGTTTTACATAGTGAAAAATCTAAATATATGTGTTAAAAGTATATATATATTTTTGTAAGGAAAATACTTAATTTGTAAAGTATATATATATATATATAATAATATATATACATACACAAGAAAATATATATATATATACATATACATATGTGTACATATATATATATATAAACACTAACATATATACATATAATTTACTAACCATAAAATATATACATATATACATACATACTGTTTAAAACAGTATATATATACCTATATACTAATATATACATATATATATATATATACATATATATATATATATATATATATATATATATATATATATATATAAAACAGTAAAAGAAAAAGAAAAAGAAACTGAAACAGGGGCTCGAACTCAGCCCAGCGCGCGGGGGGGGGGGGGGGGGGGGGGGTTTAAATTGTTCGGGCTGGCCAGTGGGTCAGCCCGCTAAGTCTGTTAGGGTTAGGTCTTAGTTAACATTTATTTAGGTTAGAAATTAAATGGGTTTTTACCCGTTAATCAAAGCCCAACCCGTTATTCTATTTCGCAGTTTGTCTCGTGTCCATACAGTCCAGGACACGAGAAGTCGAATCTGACACAGAGTCGACGTGTCCGTGCCCAGCACGACACGTACGACTCGGCTAACACGTGTCCAGCACCACAGTTGAGTCCCCCGTGTCCAGGCGAGTCTCGTGTCTCAGTTTGAGACACGTACGACACAGAGGGAAGAGAGTTACCCACGTGTCCGGCGGAGAAGAAGGGTTTCGAGAGGGCGAACGGGCGGAGGAGACGTCGGCGTCGTGGCGCTTGGGCGGCGCTGCGTCCAGCACGTCAGGGCGAACCGATGGGTGGTGGTGGTTCACGGCGAGGTCGTCGGGATGGGGAGAACGGGGTTCGTCGGAGCTAGGGTTCCGGCGAAGAAGATTGGGGAAGAAGGGGGGGTGGTCGGTGGTCGTGGGGGAGTTTTAGTGTTAGGGTTTGGTTCAGGGGGGAGAGGGGGTGTTTAAATAGGGGGTCGAGGCGGTCGGGGGCTGTCGCGCTGGCCGAAAATGGCGGGGGCAGCGTAGGTCGGTCGTCGGGGCAGTCGGGACAGTCGTCGGGGGGTGGGTAGGTAAAATTGCAGGGAGACCCCTAGACTTTAGGAATTTACAGATAGGTCCCCGCTGTAACTAAATGCAAATTATAATTTGCATAAACAATTCATTAATTACAAATCAATATAAAAACAATTCTAATAATTGCAAAACCATATTAAAACAATTCTAATATTTGCAAAATGATATTAAAACATTTGAATAAATTACAAATTGATATTTTTAATATATAAAACTCATTTAAAATTATTTAAAAATTCTAGAAAAATTCCTAAAAATTCCTAAAAATTATTTAAGGCTATAATTGACATTAAAAATTAATTAACACTAATTAAAAATGAATTTGAAAATCAGGGGCTTACATAGAGTTCCTTGGTCATGTGGTGACTGGCGACGGTATATCCGTCGACCCGAAGAAGGTGACAGCAGTAGAAGCATGGTCTACTCCGACTACAGTGGCAGAGATACAGAGTTTCTTGGGGCTAGCAGGATACTATCGGAAGTTCGTGCAGGACTTCGCCCGGATTGCAGAGCCGCTCACTAGGCTCACAAGGAAGGATGTGGAGTTCGTGTGGACGGAAGACTGCCAGGCTGCGTTCGATGAGTTGAAGAAGCGCCTGACAACAGCCCCTATCTTAGCCTTGCCATCAGGATCGGGAGGCTTCACCATTTATAGTGATGCCTCGGGCAAGGGACTGGGCTGTGTCCTAGAGCAGAATAAGAGAGTGATAGCCTATGCTTCTCGACAGTTGAGACCACATGACACTACACCAAAACAGTCATTTCCTAACGACTATAAGCGTTAGGAAAATTATTACTAACCGTTTTTTGCCGTTGGTAGTATGGCGTTGGAAATTTTACTAACGTTTATAACCGTTAGAAAAATAATTTTCCTAACGGTAAAATACCGTTGGGAAAATAATTTCCCTAACGGTTGAAAACCGTTAGAAAAATAAGTTTGCTAACATTGTTTTACCGTTAGGAAATAAAAATTTCGTAACAGTGTTTACCCTAAGGAAAAAAAAATTCTAACAGTTATAACCGTTAGGAATGGAAAAAATTTATTAAAAAAATTGTGGCTCTATTGAGCCTGAGAATTAAATTCATTTGCTTCATTCACATAGACAAAAACAAAATCTGAATTATACAAAAAATGCAAACAAAATTAATATCAACATTATTCCATTCAACCAGATCATACACAATTTTGTCACTTGAACAATATTACAATAGTAAGCAAGTTTTATTGCTAACCAGTTACAAAAGATGAGCACAACAAGACTGAGAAGATATTACATGTATTCAATCCAATAGCGAACATGTAAATTGAAAAAGGTGATGGAGAAGTACTACACTCCAAGACTCATACCAGCCAACATCTTTAATGAATGAACAATATAATGTTAGAAGCGGTGACTCCTTCCTTAAATCAATACCATCTTTTCTGTTCCCTTCCTTGGACTCTTCTTTCAAAGTCCATAGCTAATTTAGATGAAAATGGGACTACGCTTACGCGCATGAGCCTCCATCCTCCCTTGGGATCAATTCTGATCTCTTCTACTACAGGAAAGCAGAAAAACAAGAGATTCATGATAAGAATAGAAACCAAGAGAATTACAAATCCGCACTGCACCTCATCTGCTATACAGAGACCTCTACCTACCCCCTGTATACAGCAAACAAAAGAATTACAATAAGTGACATGATCGTATTAGTTGTATCATAAGGGAATGTCACCATGTCATGTAAAATTATATTTCTGACAAAACAAAGGAATATAATTGAATGGAAAAAATTTAATGAAGTGTATATAATAGCTTTAAATAGCATACATGTATGGCTTTAGAAATAAGGAGAGCAACCTTCCCAAAAGTTCCGAAGTCAATGGTTTTCTGAACGTCTCTGGCTTATTTTTCTCCATTAGAACCAAAAACACCTCTATATTTGTCCGGGTTTAGCGCATAGTGGACTCCAGTCTGAGAGAAGATAAACTGAAGTAAGACAGAGAAGCCACATCACCAATTATCATCTAAGCATTTTTCCCATCATGCAGCCCAAAAGCACGAAAGCGAAGAACAAAGCCTGTAGTAAACTTTGTTTCCTCCCATTGCATTTGTGCAATGTGCTTGGCATCTTAGTTCATATGAAATGTGTCCCTTGTATGGCTATATGGGTTAATCAAGGACTAAAAGTCAAAAGCATTGGTTCTCAATCAAAAACTTGTGAAGTCCCAAAGCAACAATTTAATCAGTGTCTACAAATAGAAAAAGAGTTGGAAAAATGATTACTAATGCTGACAATTTTGTACATTTTTGGATACTGAAAATATTCCAAATTTAAAATCAAGATTAGTTATATTGATTCTTTTGTTGCAAATTTCATAGTGCCAATGAATCAGACAAAATAGGCAATGCTATTGATGTCATGGTATGTGCATTTTTGTGGAAATTAAGCTGACCCCATAAGCTTGGTTCCCACTCAACTGCAAATTCGCAGTCCACATGCACATCCCTGATTTGGCATGTCGTGGAAGCCTTTAACATGAAGATTATACAAATGGAAAATATTAAGTTATTGGGAATAAATTAATGTCTAGGCTGAGATCTAAATAAAGGACCTGATGATCTAACACCATGTAGCTAGCCACTTAACCCCAAAAGCTTGAGCCAGTAGGTTGTGGCCCACAATTTTACTAATCCAAATTATAGTAAGATGGGCATACAGACACTAATCCAATAGATCAGGATATGGGTGATGGCAGATTGGAGGTGTAGTACAATAAGCATTTTCACATTGAGTGGCTTGATATGCATCAGTCTGCAATATCAGGAAAAAGAAGAAATCATTGCTTAACTTTGGTTATTAGAAATGTAATTAAGTGGCTTTATAATAGTTTAGCTTGTGTACTTACTGTCCAATAAGTGAAGAACCTCGAAAATTATCCCCATATAGCTATGGACTAACCTGGATTAAGAAACAAAAAAAATGAAGAAGAAAGTTCAATTATTATTCCAGGATGAACAAATGCATGTTTACTAGAGAATTAATTATAGCTAGAAATTATACTAAAATTAGAAGAAAAAAAAAGTAGTAGCAGTTGTTCCCTACTTGAGAATAGTTAAACTAGATCAAATGTTTAAACTAGCTTTCGCTCCGTAAAATTGATCCCCAACAACATAGCCAACTGTGTGTTGTCACCAATATAACCATATCAGTATCAGTATGAAGACAGACTGAACAATCTTCTCTGAAAAAAGAGAAAACAAGTTAAGGATATTGCTGAAGAAGAGTTATTAAGCATTACAAGTAACACAGTAACTGCATTTCAACATAGATGACTATTCATACTCCACGCAAAAATTCAGTAATTAGCATCAAAGGTTTTTCTCTATTATTGCTCCAATAAATTGGACAATGTTGGAATGACGCTATTTTACTATCAAGTTGACCTCATGCCTGAAGCCTTGGCTGAATCAAGAAAAGATGTAACGAGTTAGGAACTTCTGTTCCTTATTAGATAAAAACTTCTGATCGAACTGGTCAAACCAATTTAAGATAGGAACTTCTGTTTAGAAAATAGCAACGTCATCTAGGATTAAGTTCTACAAGGATTACCATAAGGTTCGACTATTTGGATCCTTGAAGATAACTACCACTTCCATAATTTTGTATTGTATATTCTGTTTAGTAAAGAAGTCTGATACAGGCATATTCTGCTTAAATTATTAGACCTATTAGCTAAAAAGTTTGCTCAAAACCTTGCTCAACAGGCTGTAGATAAGGTAGGCCAGGCTACATGAGGTCAAATTTTCTGCAGAAAGTAAAATAATTAACCCAGTGAATGTTGCGGTCAATAAAATAAAATCATATAACAAATATAAGCTATAACTATTATTAAAAGAACTTAATCATCATAAGACTCCATACACCAAAGCACATGTGACATGAAATTTGTTGGTGCCATCCTGCAATTAGACCACCTTCATATTATGTGAAACTAATATCGACCAACAAGATGGTAAATGAATATTAGCTGACATAGACAAAACAAAATAATGGCACATCCTTCAATTTTTGCTCACCTTGGTGATGATGATATTAGCTGACCTAGACAGAACAAAATAATAACACATCCACAATAATAATGAATGGTCCCATATTTTGATATCATTTCCTCTTCGATTCAGACCCCTTGTCACAACAGTAACTACCACATAGAGCAAGAAGGATAAGAACATACAAATGACACCATCAAATTCTTATTTTCTTTTAAATTTCAAGAGATCAAGAAGTAATATAGATTAAACAAAATATCTATAGACATTGACTAACAAAGATCAAAATCAATAAAAAAGAAGATAAAACACATCTTTTGTTGGATAAAGGGGTCTCTCAATGTCAATCCAGTCGTACGATTTCACATGCAAAGAATCGTACATTAGCTTGCTCGACACAGTAATTCCAGGATGCTTATGAAGAGGTATTACACATGTAGGAGGCATGAAAAATATTCCAATCTACACAAATGTTGAAAATAACATGATACTAATGAATGCTCCCTTTGATAAATGCCAGAGTTTTAAACCGATTTATATTCAGCAGTTCACATTAACCATAAAGCATTAGCAACGAAGTCTCTGTTACAATGAATTGAATGAAAAATCCACATATTCTAGCAAGAGAAATTTTAACGCTTAGAGAGAAGCTTTCACACTCATGTATGTGCAAATAGTTGATTGGAGGCAGATACTGGTTGCTCCCATTATGACCCACTATCTGGATAATTGGTTAGATAACCGCACAACTAAGAGCTTCATTGTAATAATTCCAATGCAAGCACCAGCTCCAAGCCGTAAAACAGGATGATGTTTGATTCAATTTAAAAAATGGTTTAGGCTTGTAAATAAAATAAGATGGTGTAAATGTATGGTCTGTGGAAATGTCACAATGATTCCCCTCAGTTTAAGTAGTTTTTTATCATTACAAGCATTCCAACTTAAAGTATTGCTATCCAAGCATTTTAGATTTTATTTTTTGTTCAAAGGACAAATAAACTATACAAAACCTAAAGTAGACACTTCAAGTACAGTTAATAAAAAATGTCTAAATAAGCAAGAGATGAGAAATCAAGTACAGTTAATAAAAAGATTTTTTTATAATTAAGACTTTGAATCTTATTTTGGAAGACTAGTTTATTATAATCATGTATATTAAATGATACAAACATAGTAGAAAAATTTCGATTTAGATATTTAACATCTAAATAATATAATGAATAGACTCAAGTAAAAGCATATGCTATTTTAAACTTTCAAGAGCCTGTATTCGACAAGGCATGACCAAAGAACTAGAATAATGTATTAACGAGCAGCAGCCTGTACTATAAACTACCAGATCTAGATTAAAAAAAACTAATAAAAAATCTAAGGTTAGCATTCTTCGTCCGAACCTCCGTGAGATTAACGAGCAGTAGCCTTGCGGCATCCCTGACGGTCTACATCCCATTCCCAAGCCTATCGACAATGGCGGGGACCAAGCCATGGAAGTACAACTTGAGGTGTTCGCTGGAGAGTACGGAGGCGAAGGAGACCTCCTGCGGAGCCCTTGGGAGACCAATAAGTTGTCGTCCCAAAGGAGATCCATGGAGGCGTCGACGAGGGATGTGACCACGGAGGATTCGAGGGTTCTGGTGGAGGACTCAAGGAAGTGTTGTAGGTGCTCGATGCCTTCGCAGCATTCATCCCCTCCATCTTCAGTGCTTCCTCCATTATTGGAGGAGGAAGGAAAATTAGGGTTAGGGTTTCGGGATCTAGCGGTGGAAGGAGCGGATCTGAGAGAAAATAGAGAGAGTGAGGAGGAGGAGGAGGAGGAGGAGAAGAAGAAGGTTTTCGAAACCGTGAATAGGAGTGGAGGAGAAGGCGCATGAGGCAAAGAAGAGTTGAGGAAAGAGAGAGAGAGTCGGGGGAGAGCTCGGGGAAGAGTGATGGAAATGAAAATTTTCGAAACCGTAAACAGAAATAACACTCCCCAATATCACGTGGAAGGCATATGAGCACTTTTTTTTTTCTTTTTCCTAACGGTTTTAAGGGTTACACAATAAAAACTATGCATTACTGGCATTAAAATTTATCTTTTGCTATTTATAGTAACAGTTTTTTTAGTTAGCAACGGTTTTTTAATGTTGGTAAATTGTAACGGCAAAAAATCGTTAGTAATTGAAAAAAATTAGTGTTGGAAAATTCATGTTTTGGTGTAGTGTGAGAAAAACTATCCCACTCACGACCTTGAGTTGGCAGCCGTAATCTTCGCCTTGAAGCTGTGGAGCCATTATTTGTACGGAGAGCGAGTGGAAATCTTCACTGACCACAAAAGCTTGAAGTACGTCTTTACGCAAAAGGAGTTGAACATGAGGCAGCGTAGATGGCTTGAGCTGATGAGTGACTATGACATATCACTGCAGTATCATCCGGGAAAAGCCAACGTTGTTGCGGATGCTTTGAGCAGTTATCCCGTGGCAATGTGCTTGACCCGAGATCGTCACTTGTTAGCGGATTTAGAGAGTTTGGGCATCGAGATCGTCATTCCAGGAGCCGAGATACAGATAATGGGCATGCAGATTCAGTCAGGACTGATGGACAGGATTCGGAAGGCACAGCATCAGGATGAACAGCTGAAGGAAATCATAGCACAAGCACGAGCTGGATCGCGGGATGATTTCACTATTGCAGAGGATGGTTCGTTGAGGCACGGGACGAGACTTTGTGTACCGAGTGGAGAGCTTAGAGAAGAAGTTATGCAAGAGGCACATCGCTCCCAGTATTCCTTACATCCGGGAGCCAATAAAATGTACAAGGATCTGCGCAACCACGTGTGGTGGTATGGTATGAAACGCGAAGTAGCTCGCTTCGTTTCTAGGTGCCTCGTATGTCAGCAGGTCAAAGCCGAGAGGCAGAGACCGGGAGGATTATTGCAGCCGCTACTGATACCCGAGTGGAAGTGGGAACACATTACTATGGATTTCGTTTCCGGTCTTCCACGATCATCGGGCGGAAAGGATGCGATTTGGGTCATCGTTGACAGGTTGACCAAATCGGCCCACTTTATTCCATTTAAAGTGGGGCTGTCTACGGAGAAGCTGGCAGAGCTCTATGTGAAGCAGATAGTCAGACTACACGGGGTTCCGGTGAGTATCGTGTCGGACCGTGACAGCAGGTTCACATCTCACTTCTGGGGGAGCCTACAGGCCAGTTTGGGCACAGCGCTCAAGTTCAGCACTGCTTATCATCCGCAGACGGATGGACAGTCGGAGCGGACCATTCAGACGCTCGAGGATATGTTGCGCACTTGCGTGCTAGATTTCGGCAGCTCATGGGAGGACCACCTTCATCTCGTGGAGTTCTCCTATAACAACAGCTACCAAGCTAGTATCGAGATGTCCCCTTTTGAGGCGTTATACGGACGGAGATGTCGTACCCCGCTGTCTTGGGACGATGTGGGAGAGCGTGCATTATTGGGACCAGAGATGGTAGTAGATGCTGCGGAGAAGGTCAAGATGATTAGAGAGCGGCTTCGCGTGGCTCAGGACCGGCAGAAACACTGGGCCGACAGTCACCGTAGGCCGTTAGAGTTTGAGGTATAGAATTTTTTTTCAAGATTTAATTGCTTGTGTAGTTATGAGTTTCGTGTTAACATTTTGTGCCACTAGGTCGGTGACTTGGTGTTTTTGAAGATTTCTCCGACACGTGGCACTATCCGTTTCGGTAAAGGCGGCAAACTCAGCCCACGTTTTATTGGGCCGTTTGAGATTCTCGAGAAAATCGGTGCAGTAGCATACCGGTTAGCCTTGCCGCCTGCACTGGAAGGAGTACACAATGTGTTCCACGTATCCCAGCTGCGACGATACGTGGCGGACCCCAGTCATGTCTTGGACCACTCGGAGATCGAAGTGGGACCGAGTCTCAGTTACCAGGAGCAGTCCGTGGAGATCTTGGACCGCAGAGAGAAGGTACTAAGGAATCAAGTGATTCCCTTGGTTCGCGTCGCATGGAGACACCACTCCCCAGGCGAGTCTACATGGGAGCGAGAGGATGAGATGCGCGAGCGCTACCCCTACCTCTTTGAGGACTGAGGTACAGCTTTTACCCTACTTTTTAGCTAAATTTCGAGGACAAAATTAATTCAAGGGGGATAGACTTGTGAGCCTCACCTAACTAATTTGTTAATTTAGCATTTTTTTTTTAAATCCTCAATCCTGTTGACTTAGGCTTATGACCATTTCTTTTTCACCTAGCTAATAATGTCCATTGGTTTTGATAAAGGGGTCCACTTCAAATATGTAATGGTTAAGGGACCCTATGGTGAACTAGAAACATAAACCTTCAAACACCTAAGGCTTGTTTCTAATTGAGCATAGATTTTAAAGCCTAAGTGTTGGATATACACTTAATCTCTCTACCAGATGAGACCCTTGTCCAGAGATTTAGCCGAACCCCAGGCAATGTCCACAGTCACCTGTGGGTAAGGATAGCCCGGGGTTCCCAAAACCAAACTAATGAACCTTGTCCCCAAAATAGTAATTTGAATCTGAGCCTAGATCCCCTCATATCCGAATAACACTATAACCATATCTTTTCCCTGTTTTCAAACGAGTTTGAATTCAAATAAGGATTCGAATCCCAGGGGGGAGGCTATCCCGTAATCCAACTCCCTCTTATCTACGATATATACATATAAGGATTCGAATCCCAGGGGGGAGGCTATCCCGTAATCCAACTCCCTCTTATCTACGATATATACATATATACGTAGAGTAGAGAGAAGGATAAACGATTTCCTAGAACCCTATATTTCCTCTCTGGCCGCTGTAGCAAGTTGGGAAAAATCTGATCGAGGACAGGAAGCTCGGGGGGAGAATCAACCTCTTCTCACAGGGACTCTCCATCTTCCGAGCGCCTGAACAACAGCAAGGTCTTGGGGTCATTCTCTTCGTGGAAATAATCGAACAACCGATCACAACAGGTAAACCCTTCGACCATATTTCAATTCATATAATTATATGAGGGAAAGTTGTTTGTTTTATTAATCCAAAGAAGTTTAGAACCTGAAGAACTAGATTACTCCTTACACGAGATCTCCATACCAATATGAGTAGGTAATGGTTGATTTCTCTGATACTTCTTTATGTATCAGAATATAGCATGGTTGGGGGGAAGGGAGTAACATACTCGATGAGAACTTGATCAGCACTTAGCTTTATAGTAAATTGTTCCTGTATGCTGAACCTGTAACCAGCATATCAAGTACAATGAAGAGTACCGTAGGTAACCATCTATGCACACCTCTATGTCTTCGACACACCTTAATGTGTTCAGTAATGAAAAACATTGGTATCAGAGAACACCAAATATGTCATACTGTTAAACCCAGGTATTCAGGTTTGTAAACCTATGCAATTGCGAGTTGGGGGTGCCGTATGGGTGAACCTGGAGAGTACTTCCAGGCAAGGGTTTTGGCCATATCAGTGACAGGCATTCTCTTGGGTCGATTCATGGATGAACACCATCCGACTGGACTTGGTATCAGGCAAACACCATGGTATCATGGAGATGCTTGACAGGAAATCCATCAGATGGAAATTCCTATATGGCATTGATCACTGTAGGTATCTTATTTGGCATTGTATCTGGTTTTAGATGGAAGTTCATATATGGCTTTGTATCCTCATCAGCCTGGAGGAACCAGGGACTGCTCTTAAGCCTGCAGGTTAGAGAAGCATCTCTGAGGTTAGCCCTGCTAAGCCTGAATTTCCATCCTGATCTGTTGTAGAATACCCTTAGGGATATATATATATATATATATATATATATATATATATATATATATATATATATATATATATATATATATAGGTATGGAAGAGGAAAGAGACAACTAACAGAGGTTAGGGGAATACAGGCTGAGTGAAACCAAGGCAAGATAAATGGTTGGGCAGGTTGTACCCTGTCTAAGGAAGATATGCCCAAATAGATATGGTGCAGGTTCAATATGGCAATATGCCAATTAGTGAGAAAACAGAGTCAATATGGGAGTATACCAAGCAATGGTGACACAAGGATTGACAGCCTGTGGTACACCAGGATACTAAGGGTGGAGTACCAGGAAAGGAAAAGAGGGTAACTTAGACCATGCAATAGGACAATAGAAGTAGTTATGGACTTTTCTTTACACATTCAATATGGTAGTTGTATACAAACCACAGTTAGGAACACCAAGTGTCATGGGCCACATGTTTTTAAGGTAGATAACCTAAAAGTCTTAAATGACCAAGTAAGTTAGACTCTCTTTACTTACAGTTGATGTATTAATCCCATTTATTTACAATAGGTTACTTGGGCCTCAATTCGGATTCGGAGTTGTGCCAACAGCTCAGGACGCCAGGCGAGTACAGTTTGTTGTCTGTTTTCAATATTGAATTTCACTATATCTCATTGATTAGTCATCAATTATGTGGATTTTATTTTATTATAAAACAATTGAGTCGGGAATATGGAATACCAAAGATATGTGATCAGACCGTAGACATTGTAGATATTGTAGACATTGTAGATATTGTAGACATTGTAGATATTGTAGACATTGTAGATATTGTAGACATTGTAGATATTGTAGACATTGTAGATATTGTAGACGTTGTAGACATTGTAGACATCGTTTACTTTATGCAGTAGATCTCGTAGACATTGTTACTTTCATGCAGTAGATCTCGTAGACATCGTTTACTTTTCTGCAAGTAGATATCGTAGACCGTGCGGTGTAGTGTCCCAGACCGATCACATATCAAGATATTTCTAACAGTCGGGAAGGTATGGTTTACTCTATTTTACTGTCGATTTACGTTCTTTATTTTTTGTCTTTATTATTATTTTAAAAACTCATGATTGGTGCCTAACCCTTGTTTATAGTCATTTTCATATATTTGGAACTGCATTCGATGAATTGTACTCGTTCCATCCTGACTGGGTAACCAAACAAATTTTAGGTGATGGCGATGAGATCGTGTGTCCAGAGGAGTATGGCCCGTATTTGGGAGATGCCTTAGAGGCGGACCTTGTCTACCAGGAGGATTATGCAGCATCTGATTCCGCTGCTTTATCTTAGATGTGTTAGTTAGAGCTGAGACCTTGTATTGGTTTATGAGATGATTTGAGACATGTAGCAGAGATTACTTTGATTTTAGCTTTCATTTATTGTGAGACATTTCTATCTATATTTAGGACTGGCTGAGTTGAGATTTTTGGAGTTATAAATTCCTTGTGAGTTATATATATATTCCATGTACTGCGTGGTTGTTCATCATATTGTTACAGCATTCTACCGCCGACTCTGCGGCGTAGGCTGGGCATGTACGTGATTCGTGCCCAAATATTGGGTGCGGGTCGTGACACTGACTTAGCCATTCGAGCACTTCGTGCTTCATTGAGTTATACGTCCGATTTGCCTTAGCGTGCCCAAGTCTTAGCCCGTCGCAAGGCGACGATTTGATTTTGCGGACCCCTTACTAAATATTGCAAAAGATCGACCTCTAATATTTTCCCGTCAAAGTATAACCTGCGCACGAAACCAACTAAAATTAATACTTTTATTGATTCGGACTTGCACCTTGGTCGATTCGATTTCTTAGAATCTTCGAGCCGATTCAACGCACTCATCCTTCGGGGCAACGCGGCGCTTCGCATCGATTCAACTCGATGCATTCTTTCGGGACAAGGCAACTCTTCGCATCAACTTAGTTTGATGTATTGCTCGGGACAACTTAACTCTCGTATCGTTTTGCATCGATACATTTCCTTTGCGTCAACGCGACTCGTTGAGTCAACGCTTCAGCGTAATGCGTCGTACGGAGCGGGGCATTACACCTTACCTGCCCATGGTTATAGGATATATCTTATTTCGGCACAATATTGGTACCGTTTGTCCTTATTTGGTTGTAAGGGTATCGTATTGTCTTGATGATATGCTATAAGCCTATAACTCATGAATCAGGACATATTTTACTCGTTGGATTTTATCTCACTTTTTTGTGCTCCCTTGTGGTACTTGCTATTCGGGGCCTGACCCCGCTGGTTTTGTTTGGCCAGATCTCGTAGCAGCGCCAGAGGATCCAGCCTTCTACCCGAACAATGGTGCTCACCAGGAGTATGGGCGCCAGGGACCATGAGTGGGTTTCTTTTTCACTGCCCTTATATCTTCTATTTTGTACTTGGTATTTAGCCACCGACACTTGTTTAGACGGCTGTTCTGGACATTGTTTCCTTTTACATAATTGTAATTAAATCAGACTGTAGCTGACTATAGTTATGTACTATTGACTCTCGGTACTAGCTTATCATTTGTATAGCTAGGCTCATAAATCATTTTGATGAAGCGTCGGGGACGCCTTACTGCTTTGTCTTATATGATCATTATTTACTACTTCTTGTTTTGATTGATTGAGACATAGATGCTCTGTGAGATCATAGGAGACTTGATTGTAGCATGTACCCCCTTATCTCTTGACAGCCACGATCGTCGTATGACGTTTATATACCTCATATGGAGTAGCTGGCCTAGTCCGTCTTAGTATTCCGGTACTGGGGCATGACAAGGTTTTCTTGGTGGTCCATGCAGGTCTGTTTTTCAGACTTGTGGGGTGTTACGATTATAGGAGTCTCAATCAAAACATGTTCTCCTTGATCTCATGATTCATCTTCTCTTTCTCTCACCTTGATTGCTAACTTGATAAATTATCCCTTTTAAAGGTCTAACTGCATTTTATGTGTAATGTTCTGTCACTCCCCGTTTCCGGAATACGTAAATTTTTTATTTTCTGTATATAGTATCTGGCACATGTATCTTGATTGTATGTATCCTATATTTGTAACTGGCCATGGTATAGAATAGTATCTCGTCGCGGATTAGTGTGCCACCCCTTGTCCTTGTTTTGTTGTAGGCGTGGTTCACTATTTTGATGATAAGATTTCTGAACCGTGTTGTGGTTAGAATTTTATTTAATTAATTTGATTAATTATTGCATGTAGAATTTAACATGTCATTAGTCATATGGTTTAGAGCATGCTTAAGATTAGGGTTTCTTTGAGTCAACCCAACCCCTATATATATTCTCTTCCTCACTCTCTCTCCTTATTCACTCTTTCATTTATTTTTCTCAAGCAAACTTTTAGGCAAGTACATCTTCCACCAAATGGAGAGATTCTTGCATTTTTCATTTCTTAATTTTTCTTTGATATGATTTATCTATATTGTTCTTCTCATCATCCTCTACAAGTTTAGTTCTTGGATTTTTTGATTTTAATTGCTAGTTTTGTATAGATCTAAGTTTCTAAAAATATGATTTTATGGATTTTTATGGTTTTGATCTATCAAACTTGGTTTTTTTTTCAAAAACTAATGGTCCTATGTTGTAGAAAATCTCATTCTACCCAATTTTGACCTTTGAAAAGTTCGATTTCGACTTGTTTTGAGAAAGTTATGGCCAAAATAATATTTGGATATTTTCTAGTTCATCTGTCCTGGTTCTGGCAGGGATGATAAATAGTGCCACAGGATTGCATAGTGCCGCATAGATGAATAGTGCCACAGGCATGAATAGTGTCGCATAGATAAATAGTACCGTATGGGATGAATAGTGTCGCAGGCTTGCATAGTGCCGCATAGATGAATAGTGCCGCATAGATGAATAGTGTCACAGGTATGAATAGTGCCGCATAGATAAATAGTGCCGTAGGCTTGTACAATGCCGCATAGATGAATAGTACCGCAGGTATGAATAGTGCAGCATAGATGAATAGTGCCGCAGGCTTGCACAATGTCGTATCGATGAATAGTGCCGTAGGTTTGCATAGTACCGCATAGATGAATAGTGCCGCAGGGCTTGCATAGTTGTGAATAGTGCCTATTTAGCTGTTTTTGACTGTTTTATGTCCTATTTGGCTGATTTGTGGCCAGAATTTCTTCCAACTCCCAACATAAAAGTTGTAGATCTTTGTCTTGGCTTCAAGAATCTTCATCTCTCACTTTAACCAGAATTCATATGTGACTTTTATGTCACGAGGGGTCCGTGTGACTTTCTGACTTGACCATATTTCTGACTTGGTTACTTATATATGTGCTGGTACATTTTCTATGTGTGTATTGAGATACAATATTAGTATGCATTGCGGTACTATTTAATGAGTACACTGAGGTGTGACTCTACGTGCTAAGTGATCATTCGTGTTATATGTCAATACATGTGTACCTTCCAGCACAGTCATGGTAATGGGTCAATAATAGTGTCATGGTATAATGATTGTTGTTTGATGCATTACACTAAGCATGGATCTAGATTTGGGACTCCTTGAGCCGATGTAGATTCATACTTAGGGTACACGTACTATGGTACGACATATAAGAGGATGACCATGTGACCACGACATGTAATTCCAATATCAAGATAGGGTTAACCTAAGCAACTTAAATCGGTAGTAGCAATAGGAGGGAACAAAATCTCGAGATCGTGCCATACTAGTGTCACGACCCGCACCCAGTGAAAGGGTACGAGAAGTGAATACGCCCAGCCTACGCCGTAGTGTCGGCGGTAGAACGCTGTCCTGAGTCACAATATCTAACACAGTCTAGAATAAGCTCCGAATGGAGAGTAAATAATAAGTAACTCAATCACAACACTAAGATGGAATAGAAGAAAGAATCACAAGAGAGTCACAACATAAATACAAGTCTAGGTGTAAACCACCAGAATAAATCTCAAGTACAACTCATAAAGTCTCGAATAGAAAGACAATAAGTACTAAGTCACAGCTAGACTATGGGCAAGTTCTCAGCGACTGTTGGATCCTTCCGAGGGTCCATGTCGCCAGTGTCATCTAAGCCAATGCCATAATAAGTAGGGCAGAACTCCTCATCATCACCTGTAAAAATTTTAACATGCCCAGTCAGGACGAAACGAGCACATATCTCTCACAACAGTTCATATCAGGTTTGGACATATAAAACAAGCTATAGAAAACTATACATAAACCGCTGTAAAGAAAATCAACAAGAGAGAGAGACTATACGAATGAGATATAATATGATAAATAGAGAAATGTAACCTTCTACGTGATTTAGAGCATGAATTGGTTATGTAAACGATTTGGGTTGCACATGGATACAGCTATGGAGTGCACATGGATACCTATTGGGGATAATAATCACATAACCAACTACACTCTCCATGCCCCCAATCAATACACAAGGATCAATACATGTTATGTTATTGCACATGGATAACAACTACTTTATACATGGGGCTCATATGGTCATGAGTGTACATGAATAACACATGAGTGCACATGGATAAATATGTATACATGGAGTACATGATGGCCATGATAAAGTACATGAACATGATATACTCGATGTATCTGAGGGGATAACATCGCATGAAAAGATCCATAGGGTACTAATTCGTGTGAACATCGTGTCAGCATCAAGTATACTAGTCTATAACAAGAGAACATATCCAAAGAAGTATGAAAAGATCAGAGAATGTACTCGCCTGGCAAACTGAACTGCTGATGATGAAGTGTAGCTAAACTGGGGCAATATAAACCTATTTAAAGTATACACATGTCACAACCAAGTCCACAATATCCAAAGGAATAGCTACAATGCAATACTACATGCTTCTAGGTCCATTTTGGTCAAAGTCAACCCTCGATCAACTCTGGTCAAACCTGGTCAACGTTGGTCAAACCTGGTCAAACCTGGGTCAACTAGTCCGTATACTAATTTCTAGGTCATACACTAAATTCTAGGTCATTTGGAGTTCATTTGAGTTGAATTGGATCAAGTTTGACCCAAAGTTAACTTTTGTCAATTTGGTCAACTTATCGATCGGCCAATTCGACTAAACTAGGCTCAAAATGACAAACCAAATCTGTCCTAGGACTCCTATAGTTATACACACAACTACAATCTATTCTAAGAGAGTTCTCAAGCATAAATATCTATATACATATAGGTATATACACACATGTGTATTTACAGTACAAACAAAACCTTAAATCTAACAAATGATGGTGTGTGTGTGTGTGTGTGTCCTGGAACTTGCTGAAATGGGGTGAATTCTGAGATTAAAAACAGCAAACACAACCATGGTATATCCCAAATTAATATACTATTATATACATATATACAAAATAAGAAAACTATATATATATATATATATATATATATGTATATATATATATATATATATATATATATATATATATATATATATATATATATATATATATATGGGTCTTTCTACAATACATTCCATGAAAAAAATTGTATCGATACATCCAAAATTTGAACCATTGGATGTTGATCCAATGGTTCGGATTGAGGTCAAAAGTTAAAATCAGCATTAAATGATATTTCCTACTCTATTAATTTAAATCAACATTAATGCTGATTTTGACTTTTGACCTCAATCCGAACCATTGGATCAACATCCAATGGTTCAGATTTGGGATGTATCGATACAACTTTTTTCATGGGATGTATTAAAGAATTTTCATATATATATATATATATATATATATATATATATATACAAATACTCAATGAAAAGATTGGCAATGGTTTGAGATAATTCAAAGAGTCAAAAATCTGGAATTAAATCCCCCTCGACCCATTCTCAAAAACTAGCCACCCCAGGTCCAGTCCTGACGTGTCGGGTTGGCTGCCACGGATATGGTTTCATTCGTCTATAGCGGATGACTATATTCGACTCCTACGTGCTATGTGTTATATGTTTCAGCACGGTGGCCTTACGGAGGACTGGTGCATAATCAAAGTGCTATGTGTATATGTATATTATATAGTTTGGCTAGCCCTGCTGGGTTGACACGATCTGAGGATTCCTATATATGCATTACTGGGATAACCCAGGCAAATCATAGAAAGTCGTAGGATTGATTGGTCGCTTGTAAGCCGAATTATTTGTGATATGTTTTCTTCTGTTAGCAACTGAGGAACATAGACTATCGTGGTGCGTGGTCCAACCCATGTCCTTGTTTGGTTGTTGGGTTGGGATAATGTGCTGTGATAGGCTATGGACCGAAGTCGCGATCAGAAGTCCTTTACCTGCCCATGATTATAGGATATATCTTATCTCGACACAATATTGGCACCGTTTGTCCTTGTTTGGTTGTAAGGGTGTCGTATTGTCTCGATGATATGGTATAAGTCTATAACTCGTGAATCAGGACATATTTTACTCGTTGGATTTTATCTCACTCTTTTGTGCTCCCTTGTGGTACTTGCTATTCGTGGCGTGATCCCGTTGGTTTTGTTTGGACAGATCTCGTAGCAGCGCCAGAGGATCCAGCCTTCTACCCGAACAATGGTGCACACCAGGAGTATGGGCGCCAGGGACCATGAGTGGGTTTCTTCTTCACTGCTTTGATATCTTCTATTTTGTACTTGGCATTTAGCCACCGACACCTGTTTAGCCGGCTGTTCTGGATATTAGTTTTCTTTTACATAATTGTAATTAAATCAGACTGTAGCTGACTATAATTATGTACTATTGACTCTCGGTACTAGCTTATCATTTGTATAGCTAGGCTCATGAGTCATTTTGATGAAGCGTCGGAGACGCCTTACTGCTTTGTCTTATATGATCATTATTTACTGCTTCTTGTTTTATTGATTGAGACATAGATGCTCTATGAGACCATATGAGACTTGATTGTAGCATGCACCCCTTGTCTCTTGACAGCCACGATCGTCGTATGACGTTTATATACCTCATATGGAGTAGCTGGCCTAGTCCGTCTCAATATTCCGGTACTGGGACGTGACATGTTCTTTGACAGTTTTCTTCTTAACCTCCCCCATGCCCATACACATTTTGAACCCCCACCGTTGGTTGACGTCCAACGATCATTTGAGAACCTAAAAAATGTCAAAAGGTTGAGCCTTTTTTGTACAAAAAATGTCGAACGGTTGAACATTTTTGGCACAAAAAAGTCGAATATATTGTATAACATTGAACAGTTGTGCATTTCTGTTGATTCTATTTATCTAAGATTCAAGAGAAATACCTTATTGCTATCAACAAATTTTTGTTGTTGGTATTAGCGAAATTAACTTATATCCAAATTTCTAAAAACATCCATAACAAATCCTAATAAAATATATTACAATCTTACTAAATTTATATATATATATATATATATATATATATATATATATATATATATATATATATATGTATATATAAATTATTATATATATAAAAAAATATATATATATATATATATAAATTATTATTAAAAATTATTTTACTTATTCTAATCTTTATTAAGAGCTCTTTGAAAGACTAAAAGACAACTATCTTAATTATTCTAAAATTATTATTTATATCAATATATCATGCAACAGTATTTAGGAAAACCAAATTACACCTCCCATAATTACCTAGCTGTCATTGATAACTCTAGTGAGTATTTTTAATTAATAAACATATTCAATGTTGTATTTGGAAAGAAAAATTTAACGGTGAAGTTCAAGTTTTTTCATTATATAGTAGTATAGACATACACACAGTCCTAAAATATATTTAGAAATATATTAAAATTATATTTATTAATATAATTTTTATCTAAATTTCAACAAGTTTATTTTTTTGTAGCGATCCTATTATCTTAAAAAACAAAGGTTTTCGACGAAAAATAGTTGTTTAAAAATACATATGCAACATACATGAGAGTGACTAATATGAAACAAAAACTATGTAAACTATTAAAGGTCACCAGTTTTTTGCTGGTGGTATTGTACCAATGGAATGTGACAACTACAAGTTAACGTTACCATGAACAAGAAAGTAAGGTATCATATTTCTGAATTTTACTTCTATGGTATCGAACACGTCAATTATGCATTACAAAATATAAATACTATATCAAGTGTAGTAATATGTAATTAATTTTTTTTTATACCAATCCCGAGCATAATGCATATATAAGTATAACAACTGTAACCTAGACTTCTTTATCTTCTTGTCTCGTGAAGATTATTACTGGTCACAGCTGGTTAACAAACACGAGTTCCACATGGATACCAATAATCATACACTTAATTAAACATTGATTATTGTATATACTAGCAATCGTGCATGTAATTTGTACATATATTTTATGCTAATTTGTTGCATAATAACTTTTTTAATGTGATGTTTCATAATAGGTTATTTATAATTATTTGGAGAAAATATTTTATTTTTTACCAACTTATATTAAGCTATCTTTTTTTCTTTTACAAAAGTGAAATATTCACAACGAAATATATTTTTGTGAAAAGTTTTCCTTTGTTGTGACATAATGAGATACTCGTAAATAACTGGAATTTATACCATTATATTTTATAAAATAAAAATAATTGTTGGAAGAGACATTATAATGGATATAAGTATTATTATGATAGTGGGTATTAATGATGGTAGTGGACATTAATAATGATTGTCTTATAATTACAATTAGTCAATTACATCCTTAATTATATTTTCAACTAATTAAGTAATGTAAGCTAAGATAGGATATTTTAGGAACTTTGAAAGTTTTACGATAAAGCCTTTCATGTTTTTCTATTATATAATAGTATAGATTAGTTACTAATATTTTAGGATTTGTGATGCTTTGTATTATGCTATTGTTGCAAGGAGTCAATTTTTGTTCATCCAAAACTAGACTGAATGTTCACCCTTTCACTAAATATTGCCATCTATGCGTCTAATTTGTACATGCGAAGTGCGGCATCAAAGTGTCACTTTGCGTTCTTCATCCATGTCTGGGGGTCTAGCTCCAAAGCAATTTCTCTAAAACAATATGTGACAAGAAAAATGTTTGTTATAGAATTTAAAACTTCCTCACTAGAAGAAAAAAAAAATCCACAATACAACTACCTGATCAGATAGCACATCTCATGTGTACAAAACAATAAGTGATAGCTCAGATATTGAAATACACATACTTAGGATTTGCCATAATACAGAGTAGTAGGACTGGGTCACCAATGACCAAATTCAAATAATTTCAATTAACTCTAGTACTTGATGTCCGAGCTAAGTTTCAAATATATGTGATAGTCTTTGAGAAAATAACTCCCTGTTAAGTGGAACAGTCACCAACAAGGACTGTTACAAAACTGAACAGTCCTGATCGATTATAGCAAAATTATGATGCTGAGACATGACAACAGTTCCTAGAAGCTACAATGCCAGATTACATGAAAGGTGTGATCATCCAACCAGTTTACAAGTGGTCGTGAAGTCGGTTCAGTATCGAGTGGTTCCAAAGGGTGCAAGTTGTTAAATATCTAAATTATGAATTATAATTTGTAATTTGTTGAGGGGTTGAATTGGCTAATTATCCAAAAGTCAACACACGAGATAACAAAGACTTTTAAAAGATCCGAGAAGCTGAAGACGGATATTGATTATTGACGAAGACCCGAGCAGAATGTAACTATAGTCCGCACCTTTTACTGTCAAATTGATTGAGCACAATCAATGGCACTGCCATATATTCATCCCTTGATGGGGTTGTTTGCTGATTTTAATTTACTCTCCTTCCTCCCTCCTTTCTCCTTGAGAACTAAAATCACCTCAATGAACACTTCATTATAATTGAAACATATTTGAAACTGAAAGATCAGCTAGTTAACGAAATGAAAATGTAGTGTAGAATTGCATAAATCCTAATTTATTCTGAATTATAAAGCCATATTTTGCGGGGATGATGAGGGGCGAAACAATGGAGACGCCGGTACGGAACTCCGACGATGGCTGTTACTGTGTAGGTTTTCTTCTAGATCATTCACCTTGGAGAATTTGAGAGTACTCTTCGGTTTCACCTTCACCAACACTCCCTTGGGCATGTCTGTCTATCTCGATTGTGCATTCGGCAGTTTTGCGTCACCAACAATCGTAGCGGTGCGATTAACCATCGCAGATGATGCTCCCCGGCCCGACGAGCTTGCCATTACAATATATGGACAATTCAGCTCTTCTTCTTCACTAATGCGACCGATGAGATATGCGATGTAATCGCTGGCATGCAAATCATAGACTAGGCCTGGGTCAGCAGCCTTAGACGGGTTGACATAGCCTGCATCTATGGCGAACTCGAGAGTCTTCGGATTTGTTGGCGAGACTAACCGACGAAGAATTAGTTATGAGTAATGTTGTAGGGACACATTTACCTTGACACACTCCATAACCACTATACAAGAAAAGTGTGTTCCCGTAGTATTATTGAAAGTAGAACTTTCCGATACTATACGAATGAATGTCAAAATCTTGTTGATCAGTTTTATCATTTCCGAGACTATATGGGTTGTTTTCCGGGTGTCAAATTTAATTACTTAACATTTTGTGATCGGAGGAATTTTCTATCTAGGGATACGATTTTGTGCACATGGGAAGGATGATATTGACGTGAAAGAAACCGCTAGACTATAAATAGTTTATAAATTCAACAGCTCTACTACACCATTAGGTTAGGGGCTCTTTCGGACATATCAAGCAAAGAAAATTGAATGTTGACAAAGACCCCCTTTGATATTGAACTCCAGTTAATTGTTGGTCCAGTTTATATTTTGACAAAGACCCCCTTTGACAAAGACCCCCTTTGATATCAAAACTTTATATGGATGTCAAAATCTAGGAGGACTTTTATCATTTTGGGAGAGAGAGACAGGGTTTAATAGCATTTTAGGAAGTAGACATTAATTAATTGTTGGTCCAGTTTATATTTTAGAAATAACTCCTCGATCGAATGGGTTGTTTTCCGGGTGTCAAACTTAATTACCTACCAAACTAACTATCATTGGAGGAGAGGAAAGCAGTTTTTGCCAAGGAAAAAAAAAAAAGTGGAGTGAATTCTATATAATTCCTAATTACTTCAAACGATTGATTTTGTGCATATGGGAAGGGGATATTGATGTCGACATAAAAAAGAAGAAGTTATTTTGTACAAGGGTACCAAATTTATGGCCAAATTAGACTTTGGGTATTCAGTTTGTCCATTAGTGATTTTTGGTACTATACCCTCAGTTGACTATGTTGACCGTTTCTAATTTTCTTTTTCTTTTGTTCGGCCCCTGTCTAATACGAGTTCTGGCTCATCCCCGGTAATCGTAACGGAATTGAGTTTCTAATGTAATTGAATTTGTAATATAATAGAATTACAATTACATTACTATATTTCGTTGAAACATGTAACCAAACCATGTAAGGTAATGTCAATTGCATTCATATGTTTGGTTTATCATGTTTTGTCTAAACAGAAAAAGACAAAAAATGACAAAATGAGCAAAAAAGACCAAAAATGCTATAAAAAAAAGGACAAAAAAGAAGAATAAGATCACAACGGAAAAAAAAAAACCGAAAAAAAGTGACAAAAAATGACAAAAAAGTCATAAATAAACCAAAAGCAAAAGCAAAAAGGATAAAAAATGACAACAAAAATTTTTTTTTTTAAAGACCAAAAAGGCCAAAACAGAAAAGAACAAAAAGAACAAAAGTGATCCAAAATGACAAAAAAAAAAAAAAAGACAAAACGAAAAAAAAAATACCAGAAACAAAAAAGGATCTAAGTGACCAAAAAAAAGACCCAAAAAGACAAAAAGAGATAAAAACGAAAAAGGGCAAAATCAGGGGAAAGAAATCAAAGGTGACAAGTCGAGCAAAAAACGAAAAAAAAAAGTGCAAAAAGACCAAAAATGGACAAACACGAGCAAAAACGACAAAAATGATAAAAGCGTGCAAGAGTGACAAAAAAATGACAAAAAAAAGGATAAAAGTACAAAACGAGCAAAAACGATAAAAATGTGCAAAAACAGCCAAAAAAGGACAAAAAAAGTTTACAAAATCGAATTAAAACGATAAAGTGCAAAAACGAAAAAAGGACCAACAAGGCCAAAAACCACAAAAAAATACCAAAAAAAATAAAAGAAACGAACATAAAAGAGCAAAAACGAAAAAAGATAAAAACGGACAAAACGATAAAGAGCGAAAAAAAAAAACGACAAAAAACAACGAAAAAAAAATCGAACAAAAATGATAAAAAAATGAAAAAAAAAAGGACCAAAAAAAAGCAAATGCGACAAAAAAGAATAAAAACGAACAAAAATTTAGAAATGACCAAAAAGGGGCAAAAACAACAAACAAAAAGGAGGAAAAAACGACAAAAACTTCATAAATGACCAAAAACATGTATCATATTGAAATTGTGAACAAGAAAATTTTGTTGAACTTATTATTAGGGATCTACCTCACTCAGATTGACTGAGGTAGTCGAGTCACATACTATTGTACTACAGTAGCTCAACTCTAGTCCAGATTACTCATCGGTGCTTCAAGTTAAGGCCAATATTTTACCTTGAGATACATGCATGCTTCAAGTATGAACGTGATGATTATTGTTCCCGCATTAGATGTGCAACCAAGGAAAGCTGTGGCCAAATATCAAAAATTTAGAAGGATGAAGCAAATGGCAGATGTGTAAAGCTCATGTCCCAAAAATTATCAATTCTTGTAGGTTTGAAAACTAATTATGTTTTGCGATACTTCTTTAATGGAATGGCTAAAAAAAACAAAGTATTTAAATACTAGATAAATTAGGGCAACATATTAAGCAAGAATTTATAAAATTATTGCAAGTATTGGTGAGCTATGAATTAATTATATGGTTAATATATATGGAATATGTATATAAATAAAGTTTTATAATATGCTACCAGAATTAAATGATAAGGAATAAATAAATTATATATATAATTACTAACAAAGTAATTAGTAGATTAATTAAATAAATAAAGCATAATATTAAATATAAACTTGATTATATAAAGACGTGTATGTATTCAAATTAATCAATAAAACATACAACTTTTTCCATAAAATTCAAAACATTATTTTTGGACATTACGGTTTCTGAGAAATGTTGATTGATGGGCACTTTGCTTCGTTCCGACGCGCGTCTTAACTGTGCCTCGCGTATCGGACGCTTTAGACTTTTCGCGTCTCAAGTGCGGCTATCTTTGACTACCTTGATATGAGATAACATGCTGCTCCTATGTATGGATTCCCCCATAGGAATTCTTTTAGATGAGCATTAAAATAAAGGTTCTAATTTTAGTTGCCTTTTATGTTTGGTATTTGTTGCTGGCGTCTAGAATGAGATGCTATAGTTCAATATGATCTTTTAAATATAATTAGGGATTTTATTGAAGTTGGCTCTTTTTTCTTGGTTCTTGTGCCATAATAATATTATGGTTGCAACTCCCTATCGCAAAGATTATATAGTATCATTGTAGTCTTGAGTATAGATGAACTTTGGACGATGGATTTTGAGTCGTAATAATGTGACCAATAGGCAGTGTTGATTAGCTGGTCGATGTCTAGGAATTTGCATCTCCCAAATTGGCAGCCAGTGTCATAAATGGGTTTCAAAGAAAGAAGATGGTCCTAAGCACGCCCCTCGTCGTCGCCAGCAAAATCTTGCTTCACAATCTAGAATGATTAATTAAGCTCATCATTGCCACCCAACGCTTAATTGACAAACTAAGAATAAATTAAAATTTGTGAAATTCTACACTACATTTTCGTTTTCGTGAGCTAGCTAGCTGCAAAGTGTTTTCAGTTTCCGAGCTAGTAGAATGAGTATTACTTTACAAAAATTAATGTGTATATTGCTGACCATCACGGGATTGCTGTAGTCGGAAATAGCTCGGTTCTAAAGAAGAAAGGAGGAGGAATAGCTAAGGTTCTCAATAAGAAAGGAGGAAGGAGACAGCAAGAAACCCATCACGGGATTGCTGTAGTCGGAAATAGCTCGGTTCTAAAGAAGAAAGGAGGAGGAATAGCTAAGGTTCTCAATAAGAAAGGAGGAAGGAGACAGCAAGAAACGAGGAAGGAGACAGCAAGCAACCCATCACGGGATTGCTGCTAGCTAGCAATCAATTTGACAGCAAAGGTTGCAGCTATATATAGTTACATTCTGCTACTCTTTTCTTTGAGTAGGCACTATATATAGTTACATTCAGCAAAGGATGCTAGCTAGCATCCACAACGTCGTAAGCCTGACGATATAGGACTACAAACTGAGTCTGCGTGGGACAGAATGAGGCGTCCGTGTAGCAAACTCAGTGCACGGTCGTCGTGCGACGGATCGAAAAATCGGCACCATTCGCCCACGGGTATAAGCGACAGGCCGACCACGCGGCCCGTCGTGCGGCGCTGCTGAGGGCGACGAGAAGACGTCCACCATAAACGATCGCAGGCTCGATCGTAAGGGCATCGGCGATCGTCGCCAATATGTACGTCGTGCGCATAGAACGGACGGCTGGGCGGAATCGGTAGTCGCAGGCGACAAGGAATCAGTGGCCGTCGTACGGGCGGTCACCCTTAGTCGTCGAGGACGTCTCTTCGACGTCATGGGCAAAGCGAGGTGTTGAGTAACTGCCGTCGAAAGACGGTGTGCTGCCGAGCGGAGCTCTGGAGCGCTCGGGGTGCGTGTGCACGGCGTTGATGACAAGGCCAACGGACTACGTCCGCACTCCAAAAGTCGTTCCATACGACAGGCCAAGAATCGTGTGCGTGGAACACACAATTATACTGAGTCCGCACGCGTTGGAGAAAAAAAAAAAAAAAAAAAAAAAAAGAGACGGCCCTGTCATTTTAGGAAGTATACATTAATAAATTGTTAATATAGTTTATATATTTCAGGAAGACCTCGTATGGGTTGTTTTCTGATGTTAATTTAATTACTTAGTAAAGGGACTAGAGAAGAAGTGGATTGATAGGGACATGAAAATTGATAAATTCAATTGAATGCTCGCAGCCTATGAACAGCAACAGGCTATACACCACCATTAGTCTGCTTATTAACAGCAACAGTAACAGCCTAAATTAATTTTCCAACTTCCTGATGGAGGAGCTAGCTACCCATAATTATATTCATATTATTAAATATCTAACATTTAAAAAAAAAGATAAAATTGTATATAAAAAGTTAAATTTATTTAGGATGAGGAAATCTAACTTTCCCACGTAACTATAAAATAAAAAAAAGAAAATAATTGGATGGCGCCACTTGCTAGAAAAAAAAAAAGAGGTTGGGCGCCATCTAAATATCTCTTTTCTTCTAAATATTGAAAACTTCTCATCTTTTATATAAATATACCAAAATTTATCATCCTATATGAAATAAGGTCTTTTGTTTTTTTCTAGCAAGTGGCGCCATCTTATTTTCTTTTTTATTTTATGGTTATGTCAGAAAGTTAGATTTCCTCATCCTAAATAAATTTAACTTTTTATATACAATTTTATCTTTTTTCTAAATGTTAGATATTTATTTAAATTTAATATTAGAAAAAATATGTTTAAAAAAATAATTCAAAATCTTAAATATTAGATTTTTAAATCTAATATTACCAAAAATATGTTTAAAAAATAATTGTAAAAATTAAAATAAATTTATCTTTAACGTGAGAAAGATGATTTATTCGTCCGTAAATAAATTTAACTCCTTATATACAATTTATTTTTAATTTGTTTCCAAATCTTAGATATTTGTTTAAATCTAATATTTAAAAAATATGTAAGAAAAAATCACTTAAATCTAATATTAGAAAATTATCTTAAAGATAAGTTAAAAATAATAATTTAAAACCTTAAATATTGTTTCTCAAATCTCAGATATAATTTAAAATCGTACATAGTTTTTTCAAATAAATTTAAAATAAAGATAAGTTCTTAGATATTCTTTCAAATATAATATTAGAAAAAAAACATCTTAGGTGTTGAAATCCTAAATAATTTGTTTTCCTACTAAATTAATTCTGTAAAAAAAATTCATGGAAAAAGATTTAAGAAATTAATTCAGGTGTTTGATTGTCCTTGTTTTCTATGAAAATTGATCTCTTTCTATGGGTTTGACCATTTATTTTAAATTTAGCTTAAATTGACATGATTTTCAAAGATAGAAAATAAAGATATGAAAATAAAGCATAAAAAATTATATTTGATACTTAATTATAAGATATTTTAATAAATTATGAATATTTTTATATTCTCATCTGATAACTTACAAAATATTTTTATATTCTTATATTATAAATTATAAGTTATTTTTTATCACCAAATATAATTTGTTTGATAAAATTATTACGATTTCAAGTTATATCTAAGACTTGAGAAAAAAAAAATTTAAGATTTTGAATTATTTTTTAAACATATTTGTTCTAATATTAAGTTAAATAAATATCTAAGATTTAAAAAAAAAGATAAAATTGTATATAAAGAGTTAAATTTATTTAGGATAATAAAATCTAACTTTCTCACTTAACCATCAAATAAAACAAAATAAAAAAAAAATTGGACATCACTAACAAAAAGAGGTTGGGCGCTGGCACCATATATCTTTTCTTGTAAATATTGAAAACTTCTCATCTTTTATATAAATATACCAAAATTTATCATCCTATATGAAATAAGCTCTATTATTAATGCAATGGAATGGAAGCTCAAAGCCTCCTACTTGAGACGACGCAAAGTCTATATAAGAGGCAGCAGTCGGATGCAGTGATCAGTAAACAAAACCCACTATTCCTCAATTCTATTGATATGCATCATCTATCATCCATCCCCATTGGTGTGTGATAAGCTTGCTTCTTCTCCTCCTCCTCCTTCCGACAACATAAGGCCTTATATAATAGAAGTCGAGCAGCACCGCTCTAACGATATGGAGGGAGTGGTGGTACAAATCGTTCTTGCCAAAGACAACCAGTTCCAACTCCGCGGAGGATCCTCGCATGTCCTTCAGTGGATTTGCTGCGAGGTAACCAAACAACAAGTCAAGGAGATGCCAAAAAAGAAGGGTTTGTTCGGGCCTACCCGGACCAGATCATTACCCTCCACATCACCCACACTCCGGACTTCCTTGGCCTCCGCGGCGAGGCGGCATGATGATGGTATGTCCCCTCCTCCAACCAGGTGGAAGGGGAGGTGTGAGATCGACAGCGGCTGCAACAACAAGATCATCGGCGCCACGACACATCTCAGCGCTGTAAAAGAACTTTTGTTCGACGAGAACGGTCATGGCACTCACACTGCAAGTACAGCCGCCGGCAATTTCGTCGAATGGCTCCTCATGCTCACCTGGCAATGTACAAAGTATGCGCCATAGACATGCGCTCCTCACGACGAGAATCTCTCAGCTAGCCTGTCTCCTCGCGACGAGAATCTCTCAGCCAGTCCTCAATGTCCTCCTTCCCTCGTGGCATGCAACAATGAGTATGATTGTCCTGATACTGAATACAGCTTTCCCCCTCGTCTACTCTGGCAGCCAAAGCTATAGTTTCACCTCTTGATGAGTATGATTGTCCTGATCCTGAATACTCTGCCATGATTGTCCTGATCCTGAATACTCTGCCAAAGCTATAGTTTCACCTCTTGCAACAAGGTGGTGGCATGCAACAATGAGTATGATTCACCTCTTGCAACAAGGTGGTGGCATGCAACAATGAGTATGATTATCCTGATCCTGAATACTGCTCAGATGCTGTAGGCACTCAACAATGACTATGATTGTCCTGATCCTGAATACTGCTCAGATGCTGTAGGCATGATTAAGATCAATACGATTGAACAAGATTATACTATAGCGGCCACTGTCCATTCTCTACCGGTGGTGCAAGTTACTAGCTCCGACGGAATCGACATCATATCCTATGCGAGGTCCGTAGGATTCTGCGGAGCTCGCATAGGATATGATGTTGATTCCGTCGGAGCTAGTAACTTGCACCACCGGTAGAGAATGGACAGTGGCCGCTATGGTATAACCTTGTTCAATCGTATTGATCTTGATCATGCCTACAACATCATCTGAGAGCAGTATTCAAGATCAGGACAATCGGATACTTCTGGTCTAGAGGCCCTAGCCTACAATTGCCTGGAATTCTGAAGCCTGACATCAGTGCTTCACATCAGTGCTTCTGGTGTCAACATTCTCGCATCCTGGAGCACCAACTTGAGCTCAGATCAATCAGATGGTAACAACGCCAACTACAACATCATATCCGGCACGTCCATGTCTGCACCAAAATGTAAATAACCATATATACTATGTCAAGATGTCATTTGCTTTCTCTCGAGTAATCTCCAATGTAAAATATAAAAAAGTTAAGATATGTGACATGGGTTGTCCTGAATCTTTGTTCATCTCCGATTACAGGTTTATATTGACACTACTAAACAAGAAAGTTAGCATTTCTGACATAAAACTTTCTGAATTAGTGTTTAATTTTTTTTTCACCTTAACCCTGGGTCCGGTTAATCTCTAACAAGAAAAATAATATTTCTTAAAATGACATTGCTAACCAACAAATAAAAAGATGCGGTTTTTATTTAGTAAGGCCTACTGGAGTCTGGAATAACTGAAGTAAAAGTGAATTTACGACATGGGGTTTTGCTTTTTCTTGGTTCGTTCATAATCAAAACTAGAGATTCTTTGAAGAATATACGATTAGGCGACAAGCATTTTACTTTTGTTAGCTCTTCCGTAACGAAAATTTGGTACTCTTGGTAGAATATAAGATTCCGCGACATGGTTTTTATTTCTCTCGGCTCATTCATAATTTACACTATTTATCCTTTCCATCATATAGGTTTTAATTTTTCTCATCTCGTGCTGTCAAAACAAGAAATTAACATTCTTTTTGAAATTAGGAAAGATGAGGTTTTTGCAGGTCCAGACAGTACGAAAATTGGCATTCTAAGAGGGATCTGAATGTAATTGAAGATCGTGTAAAAGATAATGAAAATTAACCTGATGGCAAGACTTCCCGTGCTCTGAATCGTAGATTCTCTTCCCGACGACCCTAACTCCGGGATGCTTCCTCCTCCTCTTCCTCTCTTGGCTTTCGACGTTGCTGCTCCCATTGCCGACCGCCATTGACGAAGAAGACTCCGGAGGAAGAAAGGAAGAAGAAGAAGACCAGCACAACTGAACGTCACTCATAAGTTGAAAAAAAAAAAAAAAAAAAAAAGAGAAATTTTGAGTTACCCCCCACTTTTATTACCCAAATTAACGGTGCACCCCACAGTTTTGCATTAATTAAAGACGGCCCCCACTTCTAACAGTTTCCGTTCCTCACTAACAGAAACACGCGTGGTAATTTTTGGACGTAATTACCCCCGTTTGGAACTTTGAAGTCTAATTTGTTTGCTAATTCCTAAAGTACCCCTCATAAATCCCTACCGCTCTCTCAACCTAAGAAGAAGAGTCGAGCCTGTAACCTAACCCCCAAAAACCTAACCCCCAAAATCTCTCCTCCATTTCTTCTCGTGGTGATATTAGGGTTCAGAAATGGCGACCTCTGCATGTCAGGTACAATGAAATTGCTTTCGAAATATTTTTCGTGAACATTTTGTTTTCTGGTTTGCCGTTTGCTCCTCTATATTCTCAGTCATTTTGGTGTTTCTTGTAGGAGAAATGTCAAATTTGCTCCAAGAACAACCACCTTGCTGATGAATGTACGTTCTTGAGCTCGCCTTGCAAGATGAAGAACTGCAAGGGGATTAGGCACTTGTTGAAGTCAAATACTAAGTCAAATCCTGGGAGAAATTTTTTGAAGTGCCCTGTCTGCTCGGATTTTCAATGGTTGGATGCTGCTATTTTGGATTCAAGCTTTGGAAGTTCTTCTTCGACAATTCAAATGGAGGGATGTTTCACTTGTGGTGACTTAGGGCATTGGAAGAAACAATGCCCTTGGGAAGAAAATACTTGCCCAAATCGACACTGTGGAGGGAAGAGAGCTGTCTTTATTTCAAGAAGGAGTCACAGCAAGGGAAGGAGATTCTTGCAATGCATGAGATGCAACAATGCATTCCAATGGTTGAATGATGCAGTTGCTATAGAGGAGAAAAAATGTGAAATTCCAGTTCAAATTGTAGTGAACACAACTTTAGACCAGTTGTGCCATAAATTTGGAAAAGAATTGGGAATGTAAGGTTGAAATTAGAGAACTCTTGAAATTATGTAGTTGAGTGGAAGTTCCCCTCTATGTAATGAATTGAAGTCGAATTTGTGTGCTTTTGTTACTTTGTGAACAACATCTTCTCTCTCTTTTATGAATGTTGAGCATGAACAATATATGCAAACAATTTGCAGTAACTTGAAAAGTGGAAGAAGTAACCTGAAAAGTGGAAGAAGTAACCTGAAAATATGCAAACAATGTTGAGCATGAACAACATCTTCTCTCTCATTCAAGCAACAATTTGCAGTAACCTCAACTTTCAATATATGCAGCAAAGTGGAAGAAGTAACCTGAAAATATGCAGTAACCTGGCAATATATAGCAGTAACCTCAAAATAGCAGTAACCTCAAAATATGCAGAGTTTAAATTGCAAGTAACCTCAACATTCAACAATTTTTGCAGTAACCTCAACATTCAACATACAACATACAACATTCAGCAATATTGTAACATTTCATAACAGAGAAGCTTAAATTTCATAACAGAGAAGCTTCAAAAAATGAAGCAAGCATACAGACAGTGCTTTAAGGATTACACAAAAGGGAAGCAAGCATACAAGTAGTTGCTTAACAGACTTCAAGGATTGCACAAAATGCTTTAAGGGTCAACATACAAGCAAGAATCCTTCAAAATGCTGCAGACTTTAAGGATTACACAAAAAGTGAAGAAAGCATACAGTTAGTGCCTCGTACAGTTAGTGATTCATACATTCATTACACTTAATCCAAGCAAGCAAGCATACAGTAGTTGCTGCTTCAAAAAATTGTAACATTAAACAAAAAATTGTAACATCAAACTCCTATTGTTGCTGCTGGCTCTTCCTGCTGTTGTTGAAGGAATCTTCAAGGATTGAAGGATTGTTGCTATTGTTGCTGCTGATGCTGCTTCCAATATTTACTCTGGCACTAGTATTCCATGGAGGTCTAAACACAGAATTAATTGGCCTCCTTGGTGGTAGAATTGCTGCAATGTTATTAGTCCTGACAGACATGCCCAGGTTTTGATGTATCCATTCACTCCCAGACTTGAAGGGAATGGTAGATGAGTGAGGAGGACTTGGAGTTGGATGCAGCAAAGTGGAAGAACCTGGAGTAGGATTGGAAGGACCTGGAGTTGGATGCAGCAGATTGGAAGAACCTGGATTTGGATTGGAAGGACCTGATTGTTGGGGTGAGGATGGTATTTGTGGTCCTCCTGGTAGATGTTGTGGTGTACCCATGTCACGCCCCAGAACCAGAATACTGGAGAGCGGGGGAATGACTCAGCCAGCTACGTATTACGGGTAGATGAATACCGTATAATACGATCAATGCTGTCTAAAGACGAGGGGGTACATACTACATGAAAGTCTCACTATGGTCACTTCACATCTATTGTCTCAATCATTCGAACAAGAAAACAGAAATAGAGAACATGTAAGAATAAGCAGTAAGGCGTCCCAAACGCTCAGTCAAAATGTTCTTGAGATCTGGCTTTACAAAACATAGCCAGATGATATAGCAAGGTGTACACAATTGTTATCAGCTGCAGTCTGACTTAATTACAATTATGCAAAAGTAAGTACAAGACAATCCGACTAACATGTCGGTGCCAAACGGCTACGGTATAAAGTAAATAACAAAAAGAGTGGTGAAGTAAGGGACCCACTCGAGTCCTCCTGCGATCATCCCTCTAGTGTTGACCATCTTGGAGGCGGAAGTAAGCTGGATCCTCGAGAACCGGCTCTAAATCTGGCCATGCAAAACCAGAGAGGTTAGACCTCTAATAGCAAGTACCACAAGGAAGCACGATATGAGGGAATTAAAACCAGTAATAAGAGAATATAATAATAGATCTCTGCTTGCTACTAGGATTCACATCACATCACGACACTTCGAACCAACCTCCCAACCAAACAAGGACAGAAGTTGGCCCGTCATGTCCTGACATTCTGATCATCCCAGTTAGACAACAGAGTAGGTACAGTACACAAACAAATTATCTTGTACGGCCAATCAAATCCTACGGCTTGCTATTGTGAGTCCCAAGTTATCCTGGAATTATGCAATTAGAAATTCCTCAGTTCTTACTATGTGCGAGCAAGGCTAGTCTATCCAGTCAATCAGGTGCGCCAAGCATGAATTAGACGAGTCCTAGCAGGACGTCCGTCATATATATACAATATACAATAATAATAAAAGCAGGTACTGTTCCCTGCCCGTGTGGCAGATTTACAGTATCTGTGGGAACCAGCAGGCCTGGCGGGCACTACTAGTCCCGGGAGGGCTGCCATGTAAGAACTCGGGAATCCATTCTCTCCATGCCATCATTATTTTATTTTACTTAATAGTCCCTACGTTGAGTGAAATCCCATGCCGTGGATCATGATCATTCAAATGAGTACTTTCGTACGGGGTACGATATGCGCAACTCTACAACGATACCAGTGCGGCTAGGTTGTAGGTTTTACATAGCGTAATGCAACAATCAAATCTAACCACGGGGTAATCATGCCTTGACCATCAAGTACACATGCTACTTTTGTAGAAAAACAAATAAATAAATAAATAAATAAATAGATTGAAGCTTGCATGTGCCTGTATGTCAATATTCGGGATCGGCTAATCGAGTACAATAGTTTATTACATGAACGTGTCTCATTCATTCATTTCAATAAGACGACTAGCCAGTCTCTTAGTTCCAACTAGGAACGCATGATCAATTTAGTCAAGATAACCATCGTTATTAATGGTGACAAGGCATGAAAGTCAATTAGCATTAAACATGGTCGAGTCCATAATTAGTACAAAATAGTTGGTAACATATTCTTGAAGCCAAGGAAAAGATCTACAAATTTATGTTAGGAGTTGGAAGAAATTCTAGCCACAATTCAGTCAAAATAGAACATATGATAGTCAGAAACAACCAAAATAGGCATATTCTGCGACATGATATGCGCCTACTGCGACATGCGCCTCATGCGGCTCAACTGCGACATGATATGCGCCTACCGCGACATGCGCCTCATGTGGCTCAACTGCGACATGATGTATGCCTACCGCGACATGCGCCTCATGCGGCTCAACTGCGACATGATATACGCCTACCGCGACATGCGCCTCATGCGGCTCAACTGCGACATGATATGCGCCTACTGCGACATGCGCCTCAATGCGGCTCATTCGCGACATGATATGCGCCTACTGCGACATGCGCCTTAATGCGGCTCATTCGCGACATGATATGCGCCTACTGCGACATGCGCCTTAATGCGGCTCATTCGCGACATGATATACGCCTACTGCGACATGCGCCTTAATGCGGCTCATTCGCGACATGATATGCGCCTACTGCGACATGCGCCTTAATGCGGCTCATTCGCGACATGATATGCGCCTACTGCGACATGCGCTTCATTGCAACATGCGCCTTCTGCGACATGCGGTGCGCCTTCCGCGACATGCTGTGCGTGCTGCAGATGAATATATAGGAACGAACCAAAATTCTTTTTGCCATAACTTCCACAAAATAAATCGAAATCTAACTTTTCAAAAGCCAAACTTTAGTAGAATCAAATTCTCTACAACATGGAACCACTTAATTTCAAAATCAACAATGTTTGATAGATCAAAACCCTAAATTCATATGAAGACCAAAACCATGAAAACCAAAACTTAAAACTTAGATCTACACCCAACCATCCATGGAAATCAAAAACTTCAAGACCTAAACTTGTAGAGGAAGAGAAGATGAACAACATAGACCAAAAATAAATGGGGATGCATGAAATCCCTCATGGTGTGCAAGATGTACTTGCCTCTCTCTAATAGCTAGGGTTTTGGTGGAGGAAGAAAGAAAGTGAGAGTTATGAGGAGAGAGAATAGAAGAGGGATTTAAATAGCAAGTCATGTTAATCTCCCACCATCCATTCCTTCCTACACAATCTAGACCATCCATGCTTATCGTGTTGAACCAAGTTAAACCAAGTTGGTTCAACATGAGCAAAATAAACCAATAGCTAGGTAAAGGCAGAAACAAATTACAGAAAAATAATTAGCATAAAATTAAAGAAATTAGACACGGAATAAATGCGTGATAAATATTAAATAAATGCAATATATATAGGGGTTGGCTTAAGAAAACCCTAAGCCCTAAACATGCGCTAACCATGTGACTAATGACATGTTAATTGTTACGTGATACAACTAATTAAATTAATTAAATAAAATCCTAACCACAACACGGTTCAGAAATCCTATCATCGAAACAGTGAACCACGCCTACAACCAGACAAGGACAAGGGGTGGCACACTAATCCGCGACGAGATACTGTTCCATGCCATGGCCAGTTACAAATACAGGATAAATGCAATAAAGATACAGGTGCCAGATACCATATACATGAAAAATCAAAAATTTACGTATTCCGAGAATGGGGAGTGACAACCCATTTCCTTAACAGACTTCTTCTTACCCCTTGATGTCTTTGGCCTCTTGTAAGTTGTGTTAGTCTTTCGTGGTACTCTTTGTTTTGGTTGTTTGGGTGGTCTAGGTGGCCTTGGTGCCCTTGGTGTTCTTTGGTTCCCTCCAACTGGTCCACCTTGACAACCTCTAGCATTATGGTCAGCTGGCAACTTGCACCTCCCACAAATCCTCTGTTTCTTGCCAGACCTTGGTAACTCATCAGCTTCCCTCCTCCTAACACCCTTGGGTCTTCCAGGTTGCCTTCTTGTAGCAGGTGGACCAACAAGATATGGTGGCTGCAATGGAACAAATATAGAAGATATGAGACAGTATCTGCAATGTTAACAGAGGATTTTTAAGAAATGATACACTATCTGCAATCTTATAGGTAATAAAGACACTAGTGCAGCTCAAGTATAAAACAAATGAGACACTAGCTATATCAAATATAGAGACAGTAGCCATAACAAATATAAAACAAGGGAAGGAGACAGTAGCCATATCAAATATAGAGACAGTAGCCATATCAAATATAAAACAAATGAGACACTAGCCATATCAAATATAAAACAATGTTAACTTACTTGCTCCCATAAGCTTTGCTGAGGCAATGGGACAATCTTCCCAGCATAAGTTTCCTTGTAGGTATTAGCATGGTAGTAGTGGCTAGTGAACCTATTCCAAAAACAAGTATTTTATTAGCAAAATTATATAAACTGCTATAATGTACCTATAATAACTCTATACTGCTATACCCTTTCATAAACTGCTATATGTACCTCTAATGTATTTATATTATTATACTTTTTCTATACTTACATTGTCCATGTGGGCCTCATAGGTAATAGTGCAGCTACAGCATGTACACATGGTATCCCTGTTAAATCCCATACATGACAGTCACAAGTTTTGGCTTTAATATCAACTGTCCATCTGTTTTCAATGGAGAACACACTTGTGACACAAAATAACCCCACATCAGCACCATTTACCTGAAACTGGTTCACTTGCTGAGACCTGTGCTCAATGATTTTCTTGGCTTTTGGGGTCAAGTCATTCTCATCCCAGGCTTTACAAACCATCTTTCTGTCATAGATCAATTGCATGACCATCATATGGTACATCTCCACAATCATAGTAATGGGCCTCCCTCTGATGTTCCTTATCCAACTGTTGAAGCTCTCAGAGAAGTTGTTGGTTATGTGCTCACACTTGGATGTCTTATCAAAGAATGCTCTGCACCATCTTCTCATGTCCTCTTCCATCATGTAGAGAAGACCCTCTGGAGATTGTTCAGAAAGTGCTTGGATCCATTTAGCAGTGTCAACCTCTCTATAGGCCCTAGCTGCACCCCAGGTTAGATGCTTCAACTGTAGGCTACTACTAATACGAGACTTGAAGTTCTTATAAAAATGTCTGAAACAAAATCTGTGGGGGTGTCCATAGAATTCAGTGTCAACTGCACTCCCTAGGCCCTTCTGCCTGTCAGATATGAATGTTATCTTCCCTGGATGTTGCAACAACTTGTCTTTAATAATGGACAGAAAATGGCCCCATGTAGCTTCACACTCTGAAGTGCAAAGATAGATGGCAAGGGGAAACAATCCATTGTTTCCATCTAAAGCAGTGGCTGATAAACACACACCTCCATGCTTTCCTTTCAAATGACATCCATCTAACCCAACTAATGGTCTGCAACCCTTTATGAACCCTGTGAAGCTTGCATTGTACCCTATGCATAAGTAGCCAAATTCAGTGGTCCCTGCTATATTCCCACAGTATGCTACACTCCCTGGATTGGATTTCATGACCTGCTGTGCAACCTGAGGACATTTCCTATAACTTTCATCATAACCACCAAACAATTTCTCCTTCACTTTAAATATTGCCATATGTGCAGTCCAATAGGAGACCTTAACTGTAAACTTGGACCACATTTGCTTCTGAACATCCTTTGCTTTCCAGGATGTGTGGTGTGCTTTAATGTCATCTTCCAACACATCAGCTATGAACTTGCTGTTAGCCATTTTGTTGGAGAGCTTTGAGGTATGCTTGCAAGTGTGGCCATCATTGAGCTGTCTAAGTGTACATGTAGTCCTGTCAGGTGAAATTCTGACCCTGCACAACCATGGACAGGTCTCCTCTCCACACACACCCCATATCCTATTTGATTCATTCTTTACAAATTTGATTTCAAACCTGTTTGTTATAGCAAAAGTCCTTAAAAATGTTCTGCACTCACTAGGATGCATCCACTGTTGACCTAGGACTAGTGCACCCACAGTTGGAGCCCTGTATTCCTCCTCACCCATCTCACCCTCACTGTATAAGTCATCAAAATCAGCAGGCCTATGATCACATTCAGAGGCAGATGATGGACAACTATGATATTCCTCTTCAGGCTCTACTTCATCAATTTGAGCTTTCTTCCTTCTCAGAAACTCTTCCCTCTGAAACTCTGTTTCTTCCCCCCATTCTTCATCCCTGTTTTCTGAAATGTGGTCATCACTGCTTGGTACATACTCCTCATCCCCCTCCTCTGTTTCTTCCTCTGCATCAGGTATTTCTTCCTCCACTGCCTCCTCTGCATCATGTTGCTTTCCCTGCACTGCCTCCTGTGCATCATGTATTTCTTCCTCCACTGCCTCCTCTGCATGTGTTCCCTCTGCAATGGGACACTCTGCCTGTGTAACCACTGCCTGTGTACCCTCACCATCTGATTTTGAACCATCACCCTGCTTTGCAACCTCTGCTTGACCATCTTTACCACCAATATTGAAGACCCTTGATGTCATTGCATCCAACTCCTCCTCTGGGAGGTCCACATCACTATCACTAGGTAGAGGTTCAACATTCTCATGTTCCAATTGAACAACAGGTTTTCTAGGTGATTTATATGCTACTCTCTTTACAAGTCTTCTCCTATTGATAACTGGTTGCATGGTAATTGATGCTTGTGTCAGAATATGTTGTTCTTCTTGGCTTGTCTCTTTACCAACCTCTTCTAAGAACAAGTGTATTTCTCCATTCTTGTCAGGCAATTGCTTGCCAATCATAGCCAGCAACTCAGCATCAGTAAGAACCTCCACTCTTTCACCATTGTTTGAGTCATCAACCCAGTGGTACTTATAACTAGCCTCCAAAGTATTACTGTTAATTATGTAGGGTATATCCAATAAACTAACCAAGTCTGGGTCCACTTCAACAGCTACAGAACTCCCATTCACATGGTGGACCCTAAGCATGACTTTCCTACATAATTATACAAGTATAGTGAACTACCATGCACACATATAATAACATGCTTACAAACAACATACTATAGTGGACCCATTCAGAAAGCTAAACATTGAATAGACTAAACAATGAATAGACTAAACATTGAATAGAGAGGAAAGTAAAAGTTATGAAAGTATAACTTACAGTGGGAGACTGGCTTTCATCATATCAGTGGTCCAGAGGAAGCTATGTACGAGAAAGGGTTTTTTTTTGGGATTGGAAAATTTAGGACTTAGCCACGATCTGAAAAAGGAGAGACACATGTCGAAGGTGCTCAGAAGAAAGAAATACATAATCAAACTTTCATATATTAAAGGAAAAATTGCAAATAAACTGAATATTACCTAACTTGCAGACTTTGGCATGGGAGCTGGACGATCTTCCTGTAAACACGACGCGATCGAATGGAAGGGACGTGATCGAATCGAAGGGGGTTAGGTAAGAGTCGATTACGGAATGGAAATTGGGGATTAGGTTAGGGAAGGAAATTGGGGACCAGGTTAGGGAAGGAAATTGGGGATTATTTGGGGATTAGGTTTTCGAGTGAAAAGAGAGTTTGGGAGAGAGAGAGAGGCGGTTGGGGGATTATTAACGGGGGGTAGTTTAGGAATTCCATGAGACTTTTTTAAGGGCTGTAGGTCAACAGTTCCAAACGGGGGTAATTACGTCCAAAAATTACCACGCTCGAGTGTTTCTGTTAGTGAGGAACGGAAACTGTTAGAAGTGGGGGCTGTCTTTAATTAATGCAAAACTGTGGGGTGCACCCTTAATTTGGGTAATAAAAGTGGGGGGTAACTCAAAATTTCTCAAAAAAAAATCATTGGGGGGCCATTGGAATGGTAAAGTACTAAAGTAGGACAGTAGGAGAGCTGGTAAAAGGGCTTGGGCTAGATAGCTCTAGTTTGGTCACGTTTGACTAACTCCACAAAAAGCCAAGCCAAAAGTTGCAAAAATGAAATCTCTGCTATTACAAACAATAATTCAAAAATTTGAACCGTCTAATCCGTGTATATCATTAACTATTTTTTTAAATAAATTAAATTATATAAAAAATTGTTGAAAAAATTTAAATTTGTTATATATATTCAAAATGGAGAATTAAACTCAACCAAACAAGAAAAATTCTTCCACATTAACCACATGAGCTAGAAAAGATATTTGACCATAATTGAATAATATTTTTATTATACGTTATCACACGTGACGTACATTTACTAGTGTATGATAATATTTATGTGACAGTTTTCTTTTTCTTTTTTCTTTTTTTTTGGGTTATTTATACTAACATCTCCTACATTTTATGTTTATTATACGGTTCTATGTTTATGTTTATTACACAAATCTTTCATATATTTTATGTTTTATGTAAAAGGTTATTACACTAATATTCTGCGACGTCTGTAAATACGTCGAAAAGTTAGCGGGAATGATCGAACTTATCATTCGAATCAAAATCAACGTTGATTGTCTAATCCGTGTATTTACACAAATCAACGTTATTACACAAATATTCTGAGACAATCAACTTATCATTCGAATTACAAATATTCTAAGACAATCAACGTTATTACACAAAGTAAGGTATCATATTTCTGAATGAATTTTACTTCTATGGTATCAAACACGTCAATTATGCATTACAAAACATAAATACTATATCAAGTGTAGTAATATGTAATTTTTTTTTTTTTACCGATCCCGAGTATAATGCATATATAAGTATAACAAGTGTAACCTAGACTTCTATATCTTCTTGTCTCGTGAAGATTATTACTGGTCACAGCTGATTAACAAACATGAGTTCCACATAGATACCAATAATCATACACTTAATTAAACATTGATTATTGTATACTAGCAATCCTATATCTGCTTTGTACATATATTTTATGCTAATTTGTTAAATAATAACTTTTTTTATGTGATATTTCATAATAGGTTATTTATAATTATTTGGAAAAAATATTTTATTTTTTACCAACTATTATTATGCTATCTTTGTTTCCTTTTACAAAAGTGAAATATTCACAATGAAATATATTTTTGTGAAAAGTTTTCCTTTTTTTATGAGATAACGAGATATTTGTAAATAACTGGAATATATACCATTATATTTTATAAAATAAAAAATAATTGTTGGAAGATACATTATAATGGATATAAGTATTATTATGGTAGTGCGTATTAAGGATGGTAGTGGACATTAATAATGACTGTATTGTAATTACATTTACACCCTTAATTATATTTTCAACTAATTAAGTAATGTAAGCTAAGATAGGATATTTTAGAAACTTTGAAAGTTTTACGATAAAGCCTTTCACGTTTTTTCTATTATTAGTATAGATTAGTTAGTAATATTTTAGGATTTGTGATGCTTTGTATTATGCTATTGTTGTAAGGAGTCAATTTTTGTTCATCCAAAACTAGAGTGAACGTTCACAATTCCACTAAGTGTTGCCATCTATGTGTCTAATTTGCACATGCGAAGTGCAGCATCAAAGTGTCACTTTTAGTTCTTCATCCATGTCCGAGGGGGCCTAGCTCCAAAGCAATTTCTCTAAAAAATGTGACAAAAAAAGTTTATTATAGAATTTAAAACTTCCTCACTAGAAGAAAAAAAATCCACAATACAACTACCTGATCAGATAGCACACCTCATGTGTACAAGACAATAGGTGATAGTTCAGATATTGAAATACACATACTTAGGGTTTGCCATAATACAGAGTAGCAGGACTGGGTCACCAATGACCAAATTCAAATAATTTCAATTGACTCTAGTACTTGATGTCCGAGCTAAGTTTCAAATATATGTGATAGTCTTTTAGAAAATAACTCTGTTAAGTGGAACAGTCACCAACAAGGACTGTTACAAAACTGAACAGTCCCGATCGATTATAGCAAAATGATGACGCTGAGACATGACAACAGTTCCTAGAAGCAACATGAAATGCCAGATTACATGAAAGGTGTGATCATCCAACCAGTTTACAAGTGGTCGTGAAGTCGGTTCAGTATCGAGTGGTTCCAAAGGGTGCATGTTGTTAAATATCTAAATTATGAATTGTAATTTGTAATTTGTTGATGGGTTGAATTGGCTAATTATCCAAAAGTCTAACACACAACACAACACGAGGTAACGAAGACTTTTAAAAGATCCGAGAAGCTCGTTGGACCCGAGCTGAAGACGGATATTGACGAAGACCCGAGCAGAATGTAACTATAGTCGGCAGCTTTTACTGTCAAATTTATTGAGCACAATCAATGGCACTGCCATATGTTCATGTCCTTGTCTATATTGCTAGCATCAATTCCTTGATGGGGTTAGTTTGCTGATTTTAATTTACTCTCCTTCTTCCCTCATTTCTAAACCCATTTCCGACTACAACAATATACACATTTTTTAAAAATAATACTCGTTCGGAAACTAAAATCACCTTCACAATCACTCCCTTGGACATGTCTGTCTATCTCGATTGTGCATTCAGCAGTTGCGTCTCCAACAATCGTAGCGGTGCGATTAACCATCGCAGATAATGCTCCCTGGCCCAATGAGCTTGCCATTACAATAGATGGACAATTCAGCTCTTTTTCTTCACTAATGCGACCGACGAGATATGCGATGTAACCGCCGGCATGCAAATCATAGACTAGACCTGGTTTAGCAGCCTTAGACGGGTTGACATGGCCTATGTCTATGACAAACTCGGAAGTCTTCGGATTTGCTGGCGAGACTAACCGACGAAGAATTAGTTATGAGTAATGTTGTAGGGACACACTTACCTTGACACACTCTATAACCACTACGAAGTGTGTCAAGAAAAGTGTGTTTACTTGGTATTATTGAAAATAAAACTTCCCGATACTATATGAATGAATGTCAAAATCTCGTTGATCAGTTTTATCATTTCCGAGACTATATGGGTTGTTTTCCGGGTGTCAAATTTAATTACTTAACATTTTATGTTCGGAGGAATTTTCTATCTAGGGAAGCAGTTTGTGCCGAGAAAAGAAAAGTGGAATGAATTTTGTATAATTCCTAATTACTTGAACGATTTTGTGCACATGGGAGGGATGATATCGACATGAAAGAAACCGCTGGGTCCACTTTGTATAGTTTATAAATTCAACGGAAAATTTTATAGAAAGCATAAAAGTTTAAAACAATTGCGCAAAAGACACAAAGTTTAGAAAATTTGTATTAAGAGCATCGTTGCGCCTTAAAATAGGACGCCAAAAAAAATGCCCTATTTTAAGGCGTCATAATATTTGTACCATCACCTTCTCCCCAAATCCCTTAAGCACGGCCCGTTAGGAAGCTAACCCAAAATTATTATCAATTAATTTTAGGCGCCCAAAATATGGACGTAGAAAAAATTTTGGCGCCCTTAAGTAGGGTGTAGAATTTTTTTTTAAAAAAAAACACGTCTGAAAGATTTTTTTTTTAGCCGTTGGAATAACCGTTGTTAAATAAATAGCCGTTGAAAAATAGCCGTTCTTTTAGTCCATGGAGAAAAAGAAAAAGAAAAATTAAACGCCCAAAAAATGGACGTACAATCTCAACCCACACCCAAAAATAGGGGGCACATTTCAATCCTCTCTACCTAATCCTTTGTTCCTTTTTCACTAATCCACTTAGTTCATACACTAATCCACTTAATTCATCCACTTAATTCATAAGAGTTGGTGTTGAAGTGATTTACAAATTTTTAACGTCCAATTTTAGGACGTCAAAAATTGACGTCCTATTTTTTCGGCACAACAATGCTCATGTTACAATTTTGATAAAGTCAAACTTTATTCCTTTTACGAAATAAATTGAAAGTATGATGCTTGTGGTAAAATTTTCCGTAAATTCAAAGTTGTATGCTCCATCACCATCAGGTCTACTACACCATTAGGTTAGGGGCTCTTTCTGACATATCAACCAAGAAATTTTAATGTTGACAACTGACAAGGACCTTTTACCTATACACCATTAGTGCTACCCAAATATATCCATATGATTAATGTGGGAATGTGGGTAGGCTTGGAAAGCTGAATGGAATCCAAGCTCAAAGCCTCGTACTTGAGACACGAAAGCTACACAAGAGGCAGCAGTCGGATGCAGTGATGAGTAAAGAAAACCCACCATTCCTCCTTCTCTGGCTTGATATCAAGCAGCAATGCGTTCCTTTTCCTTTCTCGTAGCCTCTTTCTCTTGATATGCATCCATCCATCTCCATTGCTGTGTAATAAGCTTGCTTCTCCTCCTCCTCCTTCCACCAACGAAGTCAACCTAAGCACGTACATAATACAAGTCAGTCGAGCACCACGTCCTCCTAACCGGCGGCTCTTACGATATGGAGAGCTGGTACAAATCCTTTTTTGCCACAGACCACCACTTCCAACTCCGGAGAGGAGCCTTGCTTGGTACACATTTACAGCGAGGCCTTCAGCGGATTTGCTGCGAGGCTAACTGACGAACAAGTCAAGGAGATGACAAGAAAGAAGGGTTTGTTCGTGCCTACCCGGACCAGATCTTGACCCTCCACACCATCCACAACCAAGACTACAGTGGCTGCAACAACGAGATCATCGGCGCCATGACACATCTCAGTGTTGTAGAAGAAGCTAATTTGTTCTACGATAACCGTCATGGTACTCGTACTGCAAGTGAAGGCAAATGTTGTAGAAGAAACCACATTGTTCTCAAAGGCAGTGCCATAGTTGCAAGAAGTGAAAGTATGGCTTTGGCTGCCAGAGTAGACGAGGAGGGCCGTGAGAGGTTCTCCATTAATTTCCTGCCTGCCGTTCCGATCTTCACTATTGATCGAAAGTAGCTTCGGTCGACGGTGCAGCAACGACGGTGAGGATCCATGGGGCATAATCGATCTGGGGCTCGGTCCGTCATTGCCTGCGGTGCAAACAACAATTATTCCTTTGTGTGTCGCTCTCAAAGCCGCTATGGCCACGGGATCCTCGTCGTGAGGGGTGCCTGAACCTACACCAAGTGAGATTGAGATCACGTCGACTCCGTGGGAGGATATCTGGCGCATACTTTGTACATTGACAGGTGAGCATTAGGAGCCATTCCAGCAGCCGTGCCGTCGCATAGGCCAAAGACATTTGCCTTCTTGACGAAATTGCCGGCAGCTGTACTTGCGGTATGAGGTTCGAAGCCTGCAGTAGCCTCTCTGAGTCGGAGGCCAAGGAAGTCTGGGCTGTGGGTGGTGTGGAGAGTCAAGATCTGGTCCGGCTAGGCCCAAACAAATCCTTCTTTCTTGCCATCTCCTTGACTTGTTCTTCGGTTAGCCTCACAGCAAATCCGCTGAAGGCCTCGCTGTAAATGTGTACCAAGTGAGGCTCCTCCGCGGAGTTGGAAGTGGTGGTCTGTGGCAAGAAGGATTTGTACCAGCTCTCCATATCGTTAGAGCCGCCGGTTAGGAGGACGCGGCTAAGGTTCTGCTTATCACACAGCCAGCAATAGAGATGGATAGATGCATATCAAGAGAATTGAGGCTATGAGAAAGGAAGAGGAAGGCAATGCTTGATATCAAGCCAGAGAAAGAGGAATGGTGGATTTTTTGTTTCCAATATATGGCGTCAAACTAATAAGGATAAGGACAATCCACCTTATACATTCCAATAGAATGGTTGTTTAATGGCTATTAAAACCATCAAATTAAAAAGATTTATCCCGTTGCCAGCAATGTTCAAAAGACTAGAAATTTAAATTATATATCAAGGCACCTTAGGTTGTATGTAAGAAACGATAGTTCTGTTGCCATAATTTGATATTATTTTGTATTGTGACAGTGCATAATGTTAGTTGCTACTATCTAATATTAAGTTACAATTACCAAATTAATGTCTCTATTATCTTTATTAGGATGTTTAATATGGTTTCTCATAACCAAATTAAGTCTGGGCACCCTTTGGTTGAGGGTCTTGAGATGGCTAGGGTCTAATTTTGCTCTTGCTTATGCTATAGATTTATTGACATGATTCCATGCACTAAAGTCCTTTAACATATTCTACAAAATAGATCTTATTTGAGTTGAAACAATGTCTTTATGTTGATCATACTCATTTGCGCTAGGAGAGGACTTATTCTTGGTATACTCTGTAACAGTTCCATTTTATCAATAAATATTATTAGGCTTGAGGGGGAAAAAAAGGCAATAAATCATTTTAGGGCATGATGTTGGAATTTATGTTTCTAACCTCTCTATGGCTTATAGCATCTTTTTCAGCAATTATTGTAGCCTTAATCATATATACACAGTTACTGCAAAATGTGGTCATTAGCAATTTTTGATGATTTTGAGACTTATGAATTAGTGGTGGCCCATGCAAATTACTTTGGACTAGCATTGGAGATGGTACCATTTGGGGATAATAGTAGGCTGTGTTTGATTGGGCTTTTTTTCCATGGAAAATATTTCCATCACAAATTTTCCACCAATTGTAGTGTTTGATAGCATATATTTTTCATGGAATTATTTTCCAAAAAACTATCATTTTCCATATTTTCATCTAAAATAGTGGAAAATGAAACTTGTCCAATCCATAGGAAAATATCATTTTCCATGGAAAATAATTATTTTCCGTAGAAAATAATGGCAATCAAACACCCAAATTAAGTTTTCCATGGATTTTTTTTAAATTCCATGAAATTTTTTTCCTAGGAAAATAATTCCATGGAATTAATTTCTTTTCCACATATTTTCCACCTTGCAATCAGAGAAAATCGCCTAACTTGGTTTGGGCATGTGCAAAGGGTTCCAATATCTGCACCACCTTATATTTTTAGGATCATAGATAAATGAGATCCTAAAAAAAATTGGTGTTCCCAAATGAACTTCAATCAAGGGCCATAATTAAAACATATGTGGCTTGAGCTAATGTTCGAGGAAATTACCTTTAACTGTGCATAATAGGAGCAGTATAGAAGAAAATAGTCGTGTAGGTGACCATAAAATTGGAAAACAACTTTATTATTGTGTTCATTAGGAATCCAATTAATGGGGTAAATGTATCTATTTTGTATCGCCCACAATTAACAAACTTTTAGAAATTTTGATTAGTAATCGATGATGTGTTTAATGCTCGTTTGATGATAGGATGCTTAACTGAATTTGAATTTCACTTTGGTCCTTGTCAAATTTGAATTTTCTCATGTGCATAGGCTTAATGTTTCGATATTTATTCAATTATTGCATTAGGTACTTAGTAAAGTTATAAAATTTGACTTTCTATATCCAAAATTTTTAATTTTGTAACCAATGTGTTTGATGCTAGTTTTGATACATTAGGTGCTTAATTGGAGTTCAATCTCAAATGGTCCTTGTCAACATTGAATTTTCTTTGGGTGATATGTTAAAGACTACATCTTGGAAATGTTGGAATTGGATTCATTAGGCTTATATATATATATATGGAGAGTTACACAGTGTGTTAGTATATTTCCCTTGGTTTGAAAATTTAAGTGGATTGAGTCTAAGCTGAATTTGTGTGTCAACTTCTTCTCATGCTCCTTTCCCATTTAAGAGGCAACTACCTATAGGATAGGTTAAAATGAACAAAATTGACAGTATCCTATAGGATGAGTTATATGATAGAATTAAGAACAAATGCACTAAAAGTCTAAAATCACCATATATATATATATATATATATATATATATATATATATATATATATATATATATATATATATAGAGAGAGAGAGAGAGAGAGAGAGAGAGAGAGAGAGAGAGAGAGAGAGAGGAAGAATCTAATAAATTATGAAAAATTAGACACATGCATCTATATTCCTATAGAAATATATAGATTTTGATCTTAGTCAATTAACACTCTTATTAGTCTGCGATAATAGAGTTTACAAACTAGTTATGGTGATAATGGTTTGAAGCACATAACGTGTTGGTGCTTTCTCTACATGGAGAGAGCTTGCTCTCAACATGCCTTGTAAAATTTTAGTCCCACATCGGAAATGCACCATGAGTTATCTCAACATATATACTTGGTTGTGTTGTTGAGAGATGCACATGGGGTGGTGACCCTAAGGAGGGAACCATGTGGGTGATTTTACTAGGAGGTAAGAATAAGGCTCCAAGGATTAAGCATTAATGCTTTTGTCATTCTCTTGGATTAATTCCATTTGGAGCTAAGCCCCAAAGGGGCTAAGTGACTCGGACTCGGACTCGGACTCGGACTCGGGCTCGGGCTCGGGCTCAGGCTCATGGGCTCATGAGGCATTTTGTTGGCACAGTTTGCACTTAGCACGTCAGCAGTCATGCGGCTCATATGCGGCCATGCGGTCTTATGCGGCATGCGGCTCATATGCGGCCCATGCGGCCCATACGGTCCATGCGGCTCATGTGGTCCATGCGGCTCATGTGGCTCATGTGGTCCATGCGGCTCATGCGACCATGAGGCTCATGCGGCTAGACTGCTGCTGCCGCATGGAGGGTTCCGCTGACTGTGCAGACTACAAGTCAGTTATGGAAAGACTAATTCAATGCGATTGATTCAGATCCTATCTTTGCGGGATTTGAATTAATTTCGTTGCTATCTTTGTGGGATTTGAATTAATCTCGTTGCTATCTTTTTGGAATTTGATTCAATCTTTCCATAACTGAAGAGGTGGCTAGGGTTTCCCCCCTCTCTCTATATATACTCTCTTCTGGCCTCCTTTGTGGGTACTACGAAAATTATAAGTCAGAAAAAGGAGAAAGAGAGAGAGAGAGAGCTGCTGCCGCCATTGCAAGTCCATCCGAGGAGTCAGAACAGAGGTGACTTCGAGCGTTCCACAAGTTCTTCAAACTTGCTGGTTCCTGGAAGCAGCTCGTGTGGGGCGAATCTTGCTTTGAGCAACAGTGTTTTGACACCCCAGCATTTTTCTTCTTCTTATCTTTCTCTAGATTATTGTATCTCGTTCTGTCCCAATTGCAACACGTTTGCAAGGAAGAACGAGAGATCTTCTCTTCTCTATTTTCCTCCTCCATATTGTAATCGGGTTATTTGGTTTTTGTATCATCGTAGATCTCTGTTGCATCTGTTTTACCATCTTTGATCAAGCCCCGGGAATAACAATCTCAAAGCAAGATCCTTATATATGAAAAACATTAATGCTTCGCTCGTCCAATTGGACTACTGCAAGTTGGAAAAGTTCGATGAAGAGCATTATCAAGTCTGGAAGAGAAAGGTTTATCTAACTCTTCAACTAAAAGACGTTGATCATGTTCTGTTGGAGGAAGAACCCTCTGTTCCAGACACTGGATCTACTGCCGCAATCAATACGGCTACCAAACTCCAGGCCAAATGGAGAAAGGAAAATAGCATCTGCAGGTTTCTCATCCTGAATGCTATGGAGGACTCCCTGGCAGAATCCTACTCGAAGAAGGAACTTGCCAGAGACATATGGGAGTCTGTGGAAAAACTGTATGAAGAAGACAGGAACAGGAGCAAAATGTTTGTGGTTGAAAAATATCACAAATTGCTCTTTGAGGACGAGAAGTCCATGTTGCCACAGGTGAAGGAATTTCTGAAGCTACGTCAGAAACTGGAAGACGAAGAGATGCCCCTTCCCGACAAGTTTGTCGTTGGAGGGATCGTCTCAAAACTTCCTACTGGATGGAGTACCTTCTATGCAAGGATGCACAGAAAGAAGCTAGACATTAGCTTGGGAGATCTACTTCAAGAGATCCATGTTGAGGACGAGATGCGTTCCCAACAGAAGGTGGACACTCTGTCCAAACAGTTGGCTAAAGCCAATCTAGTGCAGACGAGAGATCCCAAGGGGAAGCAGGCGGCTTCTCATCCCAAGAAGAAGGACTTCACTAATCTAAAAGTGAAGGGTCCTTCATTCAAGCAACAGAAGACTAAGTCCTACGTGACTTGTTACAATTGTGGCAAGAAAGGCCACTACAAGAGTGAATGCAGATCTAAGCCTAAACAATCAGAGAAAGGTGAGCCTAATAAGGTTTCATTGGTTTCTAACTTTGTTACTATGATCGCACAGGTCACAACTGTGGAGGTTGACTCTGACTGGTGGATAGACACTGGTGCGACTTGCCATGTCTGTTCTGGCAAGGAATGGTTAGTCACGTACCAGCCGATATATGAGAAGGTTGTCATGGCGAACCAGGCCCAAGCTGAAGTTCTGGAGATCGGGACCGTGGAACTGAAACTCACTTCTGGGAACACTCTGACGCTTCAAGGTGTGAAGCATGTTCCGGCGATTGCCAAGAACCTGATCTCTGAAAGCCTGCTCTGCAACGCAGGCTTGAGGATGGACATCAATGCTGGTCAGATGGTGATGTCCAAGAAAGGAACATACTTCGGAAAGGCTTATCAAATCGAAGGAATGTTTAAAATTCATCTTGTCAACCAGTTTGATGACATTAATGCAGTTGTATTTTCTGATTATTCTCTTGAGTTGTGGCATAATAGACTAGGACATGTTCATTGTAAAAGAATTAACAAAATGTCTAGTCTAGGACTTATCTCCAAATGTGGGGGTAAGGTGGAGAAGTGTGAAGTGTGTGCTCAGACGAAGATCACAAGGAAACCCTTTCATCGGGTCAATCGAAGCACAGATCTTCTGGAGTTGGTGCACTCCGATATCTGTGACTTCAAACATTTCTCCACGAAGGCCGGGATGAAGTATTTCATAACCTTCATCGACGACTTCTCAAAATACGCGTTCGTCTACTTGCTCAAATCTAAAGACGAAGCCTTCGAGAAGTTCAGAGAGTTCAGGGCTGAAGCTGAACGGCAGACTGGACAACAACTCAAGAGGTTAAGAAGTGATCGAGGTGGGGAGTATAGGTCTCATGAGTTCGCATCGTTCTGCAAAGAACATGGAATCATATGCGAGACTACTGCTCCATATTCTCCTCAATCCAACGGAGTAGCGGAGAGGAAGAACAGAACGTTGACAGAAATGATGAACTCAATGCTGCTAACCGCGGGTCTTCCTAAATGCTAATGGGGAGAAGCTGCATTGACGGCCACTTTTATTCTAAATAGAGTGCCATATGCAACTTCGGACGTAACTCCTCATGAACTCTGGTTCAAAGTCAGACCAAACTTGAATGTCATTCGAGTGTGGAGGTGTCTGGCGTATGTGAAGCTCCCAGATCTGAAGATTCAGAAGCTAGGAAGAAGGACTACGAAGGTGATCTTCTTGGGGTATGCCGAGAAGAGTGATGCTAGGAGATTTCTTGATATTGAGTCAAATCATATCATCGAATCTCGTGATGCTGAATATTTTGAAGACAAGTTTGCAAAAGACAAAAATATTGTTCTTTCGGACATTCCGGAAAATAATGTAGGTGCAAATGAGACTAAAATCTCATATGGGCCAGTAGTCCAAGAAGAAGCTGTTGTTGATGAAACAACTCTTGTACCAGAACTCGCAGAGCCGTCAGCTAAGCGAACGAGGAGACCGAAAGACTTCGGAGATGACTTTGTCACCTATCATGTGAAAGCAGATCCGCTTACCTATGATAAGGCGATGAAGACCAGAGATGCTATCTTCTGGAAGGAGGCAGTGAACTCTATCACCTCTAATAACACATGGGTGTTGGTAGATCTACCTGAAGGAGAAAAGCCCATCGGATGTAAATGGATCTTCAAGAAGAAGATGAAGGCAGATGGAACTATTGACAAGTTCAAGGCCAGGCTGGTAGCCAAGGGATTTTCTCAGAAACAGGGGATAGACTACTTTGACACGTACGCTCCAGTAGCTCGGATGACCACCATCAGGATAATGTTAATCGCTCTAGCAGCTATACATAAGTTGGTGATACATCAGATGGATGTAAAGACAGCATTCCTGAATGGGGAGCTGACCGAAGAGATTTACATGCAACAACCAGATGGATTTGTCGTCAAAGGTCTTGAAGACAAAGTCTGCAAGTTGGTAAAATCATTGTATGGTTTGAAGCAAGCTCCCAAGATGTGGCATGAGAAGTTTGACAAAATTATTAGGTTAAACGGCTACAGAGTCGACGAGACGGACAAATGTGTTTACATAAAGTTCGCTGATGGAAGAGGAGTCATCGTTTGTCTGTACGTGGACGACATGCTAATCCTAGGCACGGACATAGGCTGTGTCACAGAGACAAAGAAGTTCCTCTCAACCAAGTTCATTATGAAGGACTTGGGGGATGCAGATGTCATCTTGGGCATAAAGATCATCCGGACAGACACTGGAGTAGCGCTGTCACAATCTCACTACATTGAGAAGATGCTCACACACTATGGGTATAAAGATCTTCCAGGGATCGATACGCCATACAGGTGTGATCAGAAGATGAAGCCAAACTCGAGGGAAAGCGTCAGGCAGCTGGAGTATTCTAGCATTATCGAAAGTTTGATGTACGCAACCACTGCCACAAGGCCTGACATAGCTTTCGCTGTGGGAATGCTGAGTCGGTTCACAAGCAACCCAGGGGTTGAGCACTGGAAAGCTGTGAAGCGGGTGATGAGATATCTCAAGAAGACTCAGACATATGCACTGCACTACAACGGGTATCCGACAGTAGTGGAAGGCTTCAGTGATGCTAGCTGGTGTTCAGAGGTAGAAAGCGAGAGATCCACAGGTGGATATATCTTTTCCTTGGGTGGAGCTGCTATATCGTGGAAGTCGAAGAAGCAGACTATACTCTCTCGTTCCTCTACGGAATCTGAATTCTATGCACTTGAAACTGCAGCAGATGAAGCAGAATGGCTTCGGGAGCTCATATATGATCTTTCAGTGGTTGGGGCTCAGATACCGGCGATACCGATATATTGTGACAACCAGGCGACTGCGGCGGTGGCATCAAATGATCTCTTCAACGGGTAGAAGATGACTGTGCGGTTGAAGCACAGGACAGTACATGATCTTATCAAAAGAGGTGTAATTGCAGTGGTTGATGTTCGGAGTCAGGAGAACCTGGCAGATCCGTTCACAAAGGGCCTCAAGCGCCAGTTAGTCGATGACACAGCTTGTAAAATGGGCTTGAATGCATTCTGATAGTGTGTCTTTGTAATCCTACCATAAAGTTTTATGCTATTAGTTCAAAGAGAAATCTACTAGGAATCTAACTTTTGGTTCAAAGGAGGATCACTGACTGGAAAACTATCAGGTAACAGTGGGTACTTGTTCTCTGGAACATGGAAGGAATACGGACCCATAACCACTGTTGTCTACTATGTATTTTCTGCGAAAAAAAAAACAGATCCTGTGGAAGGTTGGCTTAAACGCCTTAATGAGTTCTCAGGCAGAGTGAATGCCTGGTGTGCTTTACAGGAAGCACGGTAGAGCAGCATTACAAGGAGTGAAACTCTATGCTACAGTGGGGTGACTCCACCATGCGGTTCCCAGGTAGGGGTAATGCCTCGGCTGTGCAAGCCAAGTCATAGCGGCGTAGCACCGCAAATAGGCAGGTAGCCTAATGCTGTATGACGTAATTAAAGAGTTGTAGACAGCGCTACAAAGGGGAGGATGGTCCCATGTTACAGTGGCACGATACCACGATGAGGTACCCAAGTAGGGGTAAAGCCTCGGTATTGCAAGCCATGTCGTTGCGGCGTAACACCGCAAGGAAGCCTTAGGCTTCATGCTGAGTAGATTGGCACTACAAAGAGGCTGAGACCTCATGCTACAGTAGTATGACACTACGATGAGGTTCCCAGGTTAGGGTAATGTCTCGGCTTTAGGCCATGTCATAGCGGTGTAGCACCGCAAGGAAGCGCAAGGCTTCATGCCATATCTCTTTAATAAAGAACTCACCTATAGTGTATGGAAAGAGATATCAGGCCGTCTCTTGAGGGTAAACTTGTAGACGCCCAAAATTATACACTGAAACCAGGCTGGCACATGGGCTTTAATGTGCAGCCAGAAGCACACGTAACTACACTTTGTGAGTGGAAAGAATTACAATTGTGGTGCAGAATTCAAGGCGTAGTCCATTCTTGTACCACATTGTTATTTAACCCATGCGGGAAGATTCAAGTCGTCAGCGACATCTATCCTAATACAAAATGGACAGTTACTGTGGAGAACGCTCAACCTTGGACACATATATATGTTGTAATATATGGGAGATTGTTGGTGCTTTCTCTACATGGAGAGAGCTTGCTCTCAACATGCCTTGTAAAATTTTAGTCCCACATCGAAAATGCACCATGAGTTATCTCAACATATATACTTGGTTGTGTTGTTGAGAGATGCACATGGGGTGGTGACCCTAAGGACATGTGGGTGATTTTACTAGGAGGTAAGAATAAGGCTCCAAGGATTAAGCATTAATGCTTTTGTCATTCTCTTGGATTAATTCCATTTGGAGCTAAGTCCCAAAGGGGCTTAGTGACTCGGACTCGGACTCGGACTCGGACTCGAGCTCGGGCTCATGGGCTCATGGGCTCATGAGGCGCAATACGGCGTTTTGTTGGCGCACTTTGCACTTAGCACGTCAGCAGTCATGCGGCTCATATGCGCCCATGCGGTCTTATGCGGCATGCGGCTCATATGCGGCCATGCGGCCATACGGCCCTTACGGCCCATGCGGCTCATGCGACTCATGCGGCCCATACGGCTCATGCGGCCTGTAATGTCCCGCTCTGTACGGTGTATTATGATAAGTCGTTGACTCGAAGAGTTGCGTTGATCCGATGAAGTATCGATGCGAATCGATGCAAGTGTTACGTTGGCCAAAGGTAAGCTTTGAGTCGGTTGGAATCTATGAATCGAATCGATACAAAAGATAAGTCCCGTTAAGCAAGTGCTGATTTTAGTTGATCTGGTGTGCAGGCTATACTTTTACGCTGGACGATAAGAGATCGACATTTTGCCTTATGCAATGAAGTGTCCGCAAAATCAAATCGTGGCCTTGCAACAGATTGTGGCATGGGTGCGATAGGCCAAATCAACCGAGTAGTTCAAAGGAATGGCTAAGTCCGGGAGTTAGCTATGCGATCGAGTTATGGAAGCGAGACGCTTCAATCGGTGGAACGACAAGGCGTATCGGCTTAAGGTGGGCGGGTTCTTGACTCTCTCTCCCTCTTCCTTCACGTCTAATAAAATATGTTATGGTATGCGTAATATGTTATCGAGTTAGCGAACGTGGCTCGGCGAGTAAGTGTCTAAATATGTGTTTAACACTAAGGTAGAACATTGAACAATCAAACAATTGAAGCGACGTGCATCAAGTGTACGAGTCGCGGTAGGGAAATGATGGTAGAACATTGAAAGACGATATTGAGATGTGCATCATGTGCATGGCTCCGAGAACATTAAAACTAGGCGTAGAACATTGATTACGGTGCTGAGCGTGCCCTCGGACACTTATGTTACGAAAAGACTAAGTAATTACGAAATTATGCTATGAGAATAACTTACGAATGGTACGCGTTAAATATGAGTATGAGATGACTAAGCCGTTGGGCGTCGTGCATCAATAAGGATGTGTTGGGGCATAACGCCGACGGAGCTCCCCATATGAATGGTAGATTATGTTTATGAGACGCGAATATGTTTATGGCACGAGAAACCGTTTATGGATCGAGACTATGTTTATGAAACGGAGGATTTGGTTGGAATGTTATGTGTGTTTGCTATGGCGCATATTGCATGGTCAATGGACTCGGATGGCCCGTGCACGGGTACGGCTTCCCTCGGACGGTTTCGTCGGGACACCGGGACCGTTCGGCCTAGGAGGGAATTATGTGTGGTATTTATGGTGCACAACATTCGGACGGATTGCGACCGTCCAGTGCTGTGATAAGCTATGATATCCGTAAGTTTGGGATCCTTCGGATACTGGGCTAGCAACCCGTATCGAAGCGATTGTAGGCTTACACATAAGAGATGCCAAGTCCATTACTGTGCGAAACACCGTGACCTTCATATAGATAGGGCCGGTGGGCTGAGACGAGAGTCGGGTGCAGGCGCAGGGCCTGCGACCCTTATGCATGGTCTAAGTTTATGGTTGGCTGTTGCGTGAATGGTATGATTCTATGTTAAGTTCTAACCCGTGCAGGCTAGGCAATATGGGACGGAGATGAGCACGAACACTATGTTTACGTTCATATTATGGCTAACTGTATCTGCTGCAGGAATACGGCATGGGACACATTTATGATAATGTGCTATGTTTAAATATTGCTATGAAACTGATCCTAAGGCTAAGTAGAAAGATCACCAATAATGATACATGTTCCACTAAATGATTTAGTGTTTGGTATGGGTACGAGCGGGTCTTGATCAGTGCGAAGCGAGGACGAAAGCACTAATCCCCCACTAGTTTATGTGCAGGCTCAGGTTATGATCGGCTCGGGGCGGAGCTTGGCTTGGACGTGCCGAGGTATGGAGTCCTTGGCGTTCAAGAGGAGCTTTCGCAAAGGCGTTCGGACTTGAGACATGGAGATGTTCGGCCGAAGACTACTTGGTGGCTATATAGAGGCATAATGTATGGAACAATGTAATCCTTTGTGAGCTAGAGAGATCATGAGCGTTGTAGCCAATTGACATATATGTTGGGCTATTCAGAGCCTTTGTAATCTTCATTTCGTTATCAATAAAAGAGATTCTTATGTCATACACTGTTTTCCTTCCGCTGCTTATGTTACGGATTTGAGATAATCACTATGTGAACCGTTATCTTGCCTTGCACGAACGCAACTCCAGGCTCGTGCGACATCACGTCCCAGCGAGGACGATGATTTGGGTAAAATCTAGCAAGGACGAGCGATTTCCCGGATCGGGACGTGACACGGCCCATGCGGCCCATACGGTCCATGCGGTCCATGCGGCTCATGTGGTCAATGCGGTTCATGCGGCTCATGTGGTCCATGCGGCTCATGCGGCTCATGTGGTCCATGCGGCTCATGCGGCCATGAGGCTCATGCGGCCAGGCTGCTGCTGCCGCATGGAGGGTTCCGCTGACTGTGCAGACTACAAGTCAGTTATGGAAAGACTGATTCAATGCGATTGATTCAGATCCTATCTTTGTGGGATTTGAATTAATTTCGTTGCTATCTTTGTGGGATTTGAATTAATCTCGTTGCTATCTTTTGGGGATTTGATTCAATCTTTCCATAACTGAAGAGGCGGCTAGGGTTTCCACCCTCTCTCTATATATACTCTCTTCTGGCCTCCTTTGTGGGTACTACGAAAATTATAAGTCAGAAAAGGAGAAAGAGAGAGAGAGCTGCTGCCGCCATTGCAAGTCCATCCGAGGAGTCAGAACAGAGGTGACTTCGAGCGTTCCACAAATTCTTCAAACTTGCTGGTTCCTGGAAGCAGTTCGTGTGGGACGAATCTTGCTTTGAGCAACGGTGTTTTGACACCCCAGCATTTTTCTTCTTCTCATCTTTCTCTAGATTATTGTATCTCGTTCTGTCCCAATTGCAACACATTTGCAAGGAAGAACGAGAGATCTTCTCTTCTCTATTTTCCTCCTCCATATTGTAATCGGGTTATTTGGTTTTTGTATCATCGTAGATTTCTGTTGCATCTGTTTTACCATCTTTGATCAAGCCCCGGGAATAACATAACGTGGTGCAAAGGGAGTTACTAACACTGGTGTAAGCTAACAGTATTCACTATCATCAATGATGCCATATTCAATCAATAATGGCAATATATTGCATGATTAAGCTAAATATTGGTGATGGTTGAGTTGATGCTGATTTGTCGTCTCCGTTTCTTTGAAGGAAACCCTCAGATTCCTCAGATTGTTTTGTTTTGTATGTTGTCTGTAGTAGAATTTTGTTCTGTTACTTGCTCGGTCACGCAGATTCATCCCATACACTCCAGTTAGCTCTTGTTTTTCTTGTTGTTCCTTAACAAGGGAGAATGGATACTCCAAAAAAAAAATAATACTCCAAAATTGATGTTGCACTATATTTTGTTTGTATCAGATACACATATGATATGGCATTGACATGCCTGAATACAATAGGACACGGCAAAATCAGTGTTTGTGTCACCGTGTCCATATTGTGACAAACTGTGTCCATGTTAGATCAAATTTGCTTCACAGCTTATCTTGTGTAAGAGAGTTACATACAGATTTGTTAACTTGATGTTATGTTGATCTGACATCATTAGGCATGAATAATATGATGGTAGGTAGTTTCAGATGCAAAAGGAGTGGATACGGAACAGAGAGAGATTTTATCATATCTGTTTTGAAATCTCTAAGCCAAATGCAAATACGTTTTTTCCCATAATACTAGATATAATATTTCATATATGAAAATACCAAATTCTAACTCAAATTGGATAGATAAGGATACTGATCCCAAGTTAACGAGATACTACTTAGTATGAAAAAATAAGTAAAACTTTATATTTTAATTTATTTGTAGCAGAGACCAATGTTAAAATCATATGTATGTTAGGATGTGTGATTAGTGTATAATTCTAATATTTTGTTGATTCAAGTAAGTTTCGGTAAACCCATTTGGTATCAGGCATGTGCGCCAGAAGTTATATATATATGGTTTTTCTTAGAAGTGTGAATGTACACCAATGTTAATTTGGTTAAGGGGAGAGGTTCTATAGGCCCAATCTGTCATCTCTATTTTCATAGAATATTGATGGCATCAAAATAAGGACTTTGTACCAATGTTCCTACAGTTTATTTCCTTTATCTTCTAAAATACTAATCTTTTAGTACTTTGTTACGAGCCAATTCTCTGGCTCTACAAGCCCTGAAGATTGCCTCCCCTCCTTTCAGTATTTTGACAGTTATTACTGTTAATAAAGCAGGTAACGTGCTCAGGTGATTGCCAGCTAGGATTCTTCCAGCTCACAGTTGATTCCAGTTGATTCCAATCAGCCAGCTCACCTGCACAGTCACCAAATTAGATTGTTAGTTTGTTAGCCAAGCAATCAGTAGCTGCAGGGAATGATATAAATCAAGTGTAATAGCAAAGAGGAAGGATACTGATGAATATGCAATTTTCTTTATAGTTGTAACTACTTCTTCTTCCCCAAGTTTTCTATAAAGTTTCCTCTTCCAAATTTTCCTGTTCTTCCCTAAATTTCCTCCGCAATCTCTGAATTCTTCATTCACTATGTCTCAATCCTCTCGAAATGCCCAAATGCCAGGTCTTATGGGAAAGAGTCCCAACATTTTGGTATCAGAGCGCATGGATCAGCTCAACGAGGTCGGCGAGGAGCAGCAGTCTAGCAACAACAACTACCGGCCAGAATCAATGGTGGATCGACAAGTACAGGCTACGGATCTGAGGGTTCAGAATTTGGAAGGTAAATTTCTGCAACTCACAGACATGTTTGAGTGTATGATGAAGGAAATGAGTAGATCTAGAAGGGAGACAGAGCCTCTCCTTCCTACTTCAATTCCTGCAAACCTTAGTTCTCAAAATGGCCATTCAGGAGTTGCCAAGACACTGTACAGAATTAAGAAGGTATGCTACTGGAAAGGGTTAAAAAGCGCAGTCCAAAATTACATAAAGGCTTGTGATGTTTGTCAAAGAAACAAGAGTGAGAATGTTTCTCCAGCTGGCCTATTACAACCTCTGCCAATTCCAAACAGAGTTTGGGAAGATATCTCCATGGACTTCATAGAAGGACTCCCTACCAGCTATCATAAAACCACCATTCTAGTGGTAGTGGACAGGCTCACTAAGTATGTGCATCTTTTTGCACTTGGGCACCCTTATACTGCTGCTTTGGTGGCCCAAGTATTCCTTGAAGGGGTGTTCAAATTACATTGAATGCCTATATCTATAGTCACTGACAGAGATCCCCTCTTTACCAGTCAGTTTTGGAAAGAATTTTTCAAGCTACAAGGCACCCAACTCAAGTATAACACAGCCTACCATCCCCAAACTGATGGGCAGACAGAGATAACAAACAGATGTGTGGAGGGATATCTCAGATGCTTCTGTGGTCACAAGCCCAGAGAATGGAGTAAGTTTCTTGCCTGGGCTGAATACTGGTTTAACACAAATTGGCATTCTGCAATCAACACCACCCCATTTGAGGCAGTCTATGGTAGGCCTCCACCCCATTTACTTACTTATGTGCCAGGATCAACACAGGAAAGTGAAGTAGCAGGGAACCTGGAGTCTAGGGATCATGCCATAAAATTCCTTAAAGACAACTTGACCTTAGCTCAAAACAGAATGAAGAAGTTGGCAGATAGCCATCGAACTGACAGGGAATTTATAGTTGGGGATTGGGTTTATTTGAAGCTACAACCTTATAGACAGGTTACTGTTGGACAGAGAAGGCCCCAAAAGCTCTCTCCAAAATATTTTGGCCCTTACCAAATCCTCACTAAGGTTGGGGCTGTAGCATACAAGCTTGCCCTTCCAGATGGATCCCAAATACATCCAGTCTTTCATGTTTCCCAATTGAAAAAAACTCTTAGTCCCAACCTTACAGTGCATCAGGAGAACCCCACTTATACAGAAGAGATGGTACTGGAGCCTCACTGGGTGTTGGAAAGGAGGTTGGTTCAAAGAAAGAACAAGGCAGCAGTGGACTTGCTAGTGCAATGGCAGGATTGTTCCCAAGAAGAAGTCCAATGGGTTCCATATGAGGATTTCATTAAGAAATTCCCTCATTTTGACCTTGAGACAAGGTCCAAATTGAGAGGGAGGCATTGTTACGAGCCAATTCTCTGGCTCTACAAGCCCTGAAGACTGCCTCCCCTCCTTTCAGTATTTTGACAGTTATTACTGTTAATAAAGCAGGTAACGTGCTCAGGTGATTGCCAGCTAGGATTCTTCCAGCTCACAGTTGATTCCAGTTGATTCCAATCAGCCGGCTCACCTGCACAGTCACCAAATTAGGTTGTTAGTTTGTTAGCCAAGCAATCAGTAGCTGCAGGGAATGATATAAATCAAGTGTAATAGCAAAGAGGAAGGATACTGATGAATATGCAATTTTCTTTATAGTTGTAACTACTTCTTCTTCCCCAAGTTTTCTATAAAGTTTCCTCTTCCAAATTCTCCTGTTCTTCCCTAAATTTCCTCTGCAATCTTTGAATTCTTCATTCACTATGTCTCAATCCTCTCGAAATGCCCAAATGCCAGGTCTTATGGGCCCAACATACTTTATTACTAATTTGCACTAAATAGTTTGTTGTTGAATATTTTAGGAGCATGACAACATCTACTGCCCTTGACGTTGCGGCAAAGAATCTAAAATAGAAGTTTTTGAGGTATTTAATCTCAATTATGCTTTAAATTATGGATTTGACTTACTGTAGGTTCCTACAGGCTAGAAGATTTTTGGAAACTTGATGGAAATTGTTCTGTAACTTACCTGGTTCTCTATTAGAAGTCAATCGATCTCTCTATTCCTTGTGATAATTTTTGGTGGACACCTTGGTTCATTTGGCAACAGGTTAATGGAGGGTTAATACTCAGCCACTTAACCTACCAAACGACTGGAGATTAGAACTTGATGGAAATTAATCTACAACTTATCTGGTTCTCTATTTAGATATATAGGGGATTAACTCCCTTTTGGCCCCTGAACATTTCGTCTGGGTGGTACAAAATTTTAACTAGTTTAAGCATTCCTTTGTGGGGGAAAATGAAAGAAGATAAGCTGGACCCAACATGGCCTAATTTTCTTCGTATGATTGTAGAATTGAAAGGACAACCATTGAGGGCAATACTATCTTTCTAACACCTCTATAACCCTTCCCTTCTCTTAGGGGACATTTGGTATGCGGAATACTATATAGCCGGGAATTCTATATTCCCGGGAATCAAATTCCAAGGAATTAAATTCCCTGGAAAATTACATTCCCATGTTTGGTGACAATATAAATATTTCCGGGAAAAAAATAAAAATAATAATAACGAAAAAAATGAACAAATATAAAAAAAACCGGTAAAAACGACAAAAAATCGGTAAAAACAAATTTTTTTTTTGGTAAAAACGACAAAAAAGAAGAAGGTAAAAACGACAAAATAACAAAAAAACGACAAAGTTTGAATTTAACCAAGTTAGAAGTTTGTAAACACAAGTTCGTAAGGTCAGCATCTCAGACTTCCTTCTCTTAATTGACAATTCTAGGCTTCATTGATCTTTGAACGGACTCTTATCCAAAATTTAACCAAGTTAGAAGTTTGCTTAACAATAGGATCTTACTGAATCAGAATAAATCGGGATATGGAGCGTTGGATTGTAACCCTATATTCTGGACAACCTCGGTTTAGGAACAGAAGTTTGAATTTATTTTTGAGTCTGCGCCTCCTTAATTTGTATGTGTTTATTATAATCTTTTTGCTTAGACTTTTGTTGAGTGCTAAAATATAATTAACATGAGTACTAGACTCCCTATGATCATCATACCCCTAAAAAGCGTCATAACTATCGAAGAGATATATGGTATTTGTAATATTCTCTTATATATAGCCAGGTTAGCAATTAAGCTAGAAATATTTACTTTTTACATGTTATAGGTCGGAATTCCTAAGTCTGGACAAAGCTCTTCTACATGCATGATCATAATATCTTGTTATGCCCACTGCCAATCAGGGAGTCGAGCTACATGGTCTATTTCAAGAAGGCTAAAAATTTTGTTAGCATATCCTTGTAGCGTAATAGTACCAGTAACCATACTTTTATCAAATATCTTACATTTTATATATTTATATTTTGATTTGTGCAGTCGATTAGGGATTGGGAAGTTGTGGGAGACTGGTTTTATGGCCGACGTGTTGTACAGCTGATTGATTGCCAATATCCTTGTAACAAATCATATGCACACCAATGATCGATGAGTGAAGATACCACAGAATCTCCAGGAGGACTGCATGCATTCTCACGCTCCTCTTCATTTTTAGCTAGCTAGCTAGTATTTTGCATACTTGTTGATCAACACATGCCAAACCTCACAAGCACGGTAGCATTTTATGTGCAAAGTGCTTATAACTTTGTATTACATTTGCAATTGTTCAGTGTTTAAGATTAATTAGTTAAGGCAGTTAGAATGTAAGTATGCGTGCAATTTTCATTTCCATGTATATAATGAGCTAATCAGTCATTTCAGTCATTTTGTATTATAATGTTAATACTTTATATTATAATGTTATTAGAGTGTGGTTTAATTACTTTTCATTGAGTAGTTGGTTGAATAAATGTTCATGACAAATTTATTCAAATTATTATTATTTTTTTTCAAAAAAAGATACTTGTAACAGTTATAACCGTTACAAAAGTAGAAAATAGTAAACCGACACATTTTTGTAATGGTTATAAATGTGACCAAGATAAATTTAGTCACGGTTATTACCGTTACAAAGGTAAATTTCATCACGGCAATGAAGGAAAATGCCCAAAAATAGACCCATGAGTTAGAAAGGCTTGTAGCAGAAGGCATGATGTATTCTTGACTATGTGCATACAGATGTACGTGGACCTAGCAGGATTCCTTCCAAGAATTGATGATTATACACGTTATGTTTGGTTGTATTTCATCAAAACCAAGGATCAAGTGTTCGAAAAGTTCAAGCAGTGGAAAGCGATGGTGGAGAACAGAACGGACAGAAAGGTAAAGATGTTAAGGTCTGACAATGGCACTGTATATACCTATGGACCTTTCAAAAATTTATGTCCTTAAGAAGGCATCGTGCGACATTGGACTGTCAGGAACACGCCGCAGCAGAATGGATTAGCTAAGAGGATGAATCGAACCTTGCTTGAGAAAGCAAGGATATATGCTCTCCAATGCCGATTTAGGCAAAGAATGGTGGGCAAATGGTATACACATGGTGATGTACTTGGTTAATAGATCACCAACTACGGCTATAAACCGTAAGACTCCATATAAGAAGATGACCGAAAAACCAGCAGATTATAAAATTTTATGCGTGTTTGGATGCAAATTTTACTATCATGTCGATGAGGATAAGTTGGATCCGAGAGCCACGAAAACCATTTTCTTGGGATATGCACAAGGAGTGAAGGGATACAGTCTGTACTGTCTGGAGGATAAGAAGTTCTTGATCAACAGGGATGTCACATTCAATAAGCCTTCAGTGTTGACTTCAAGCAAGAAGAGTTGTAACGCCCCAGTCCCAAAATACGTAGGACTAGGATCGTAGACATGCCAGTCGTATAATAAATATACGTAAGCTGTAAAATGTAGTAGAACCATGACTAATTGTTGGGAAAGAAGCACGAAAATCTTTCCCCAAACCGGAGAGTACCTGCGAGAGGACCGAGCAAACAACGCACGAACCCAAAAACAAGCACACAAAAACAATCACGCAGACACAAAGAATTTTTGACGTGGAAACCCTTGCGGGAAAAAACCACGGGACGATCGGAGTCCAACCCTGAGAAGCCTCCACTAATGGAATAGAAGAAATACACCCTCTACAAACTCCTCCCGATCCAAATCGGATCCCCACAACACTCAGAGATAAGAACAATGATTACAAAGGCTACGAAGAGCGAGAACGACGAGTAGAGATTACCCAAAACACGATCTCCTTCGAAAACGACCTTTAATCCTCCGTCTTCTTCTCCGAAGTTGTAATGGCACTCTTGCCTCCTTCTCTCTCAAACTTGTGTTGTCCAATGCGATAATACGATAATGAATTAGGGTTGAGAAAACTCAATATATCTCCCTAATCCCGCAACCAACCTGGACCGTTGGATTAGATCCAATGATGAAAACTCATCCTGAAATCCGCTTCAGCCCCCCGACACACAGAGTTCGGCCAGAACTCTGTGTGGGGCAACCAGCACTGGATGGCCAAACCCTGGAACGGTCAGACCGAGTTCGGCTAGAACTCGGCCTGGGACCGAGTTCGGCCCGAACTCGGCAGGCTTGGTCCAGAACCCCTTTTGGGGCAGCAGCAGCAGCAACAACTACTCCCGAGCTTCTCCGACATCGGACGGCGCTCGTCGCACTCCGGGATCTTCTCCACATAGGTTGGGAACCCCACCCACTCCAACAAATCTCCCCCTTCACAACTATGGGGAGGACGTCGTCATCCCGACGACCTGCCTGCAGTACTCAAACTTCTCCCTTGGTAGAATCTTCGTGAACATATCAGCTCCGTTGTCATCTGTATGCACCTTCTCAAGCTTCGCGTCCTTCTTCTCAACCACATCCCGTATCCAATGATACCGAGTCTCGATGTGCTTGGACCGGCTATGAAACGTCTGATTCTTCACAAGATGGATAGCACTCTGACTGTCGTAAAGCAAAGTATACTGCTCTTGCTTCAGTCCCATTTCCTGCAACAGCTTCTTCATCCACAACAGCTCCTTGCAAGCCTCCGTCGCCGCAATGTATTCCGCCTCCGTCGTCGACAAGGCAACACACTTCTGCAACCGCGACTGCCACGACACTGCTCCTCTCGCAAACATCATCACGTAGCCTGAAGTCGATCGCCTCGTGTCTACATCTCCAGCCATATCAGCGTCGGTATACCCAACCAGCTTCGGCTCGTCACCACCAAAGGAAAGTCTCCAACCAGCAGTGCCCTGAAGATATCATAGAATCCACTTGACCGCACTCCAGTGTACCCTTCCAGGATTCGAAAGATACCTGCTAACCGTACCAACTGCATGAGCAATATCTGGCCTCGTACACACCATGGCATACATAAGGCTTCCCACAGCTGAAGCATATGGAACCCGCTCCATATCTTCCTTTTCGTTCTCGGTAGATGGACACTGCTCCTCAGTGAACTTAAAGTGAGCCGCGAGGGGGAAACTCACTTTCTTCGACCCGTCCATCCCGAAACGCTGAAGTACCCGGTGAATATACTTCTTTTGGGATAAGTGTAGCATCTTGGACTCTCTCTCTCGGCTGATCTCCATCCCAAGAATAGTCTTTGCTGCACCCAAATCCTTCATAGAGAAGGCCGCACCCAGTTGGCGCTTCAACTCCGCTATCCTAGTGGCATTCCGACCCACTAATAGCATATCATCAACATAGAGCAATAAGATGATGAAATCATCATCGGCAAAATACCTCACAAATGCACAATGGTCCGACGTCGTCCGTGCATAACCATGCTCCCCCATAAACGACTCGAACTTTTTGTACCACTGCCTCGGAGCCTGCTTCAGACCATACAAGCTCTTCCTCAACCGGCAGACCAAATGTGACTTGCCCTTCTCACAGAATCCCTCCGGCTGCTCCATGTACAACTCCTCCTCAAGATCACCGTGGAGGAACGCCGTCTTCACGTCCATCTGCTCGACCTCCAAGTCGAAACTGGCTGCTAATGCTAGCACCACCCAAATAGACGAATGCTTGACGACAGGCGAAAAGATTTCATCATAATCCACGCCTTTCCGCTGACCGTAGCCCTTGACTACCAGCCTCGCTTTGTATCGAGGGCGAGTAGCATCATCCGTCTGCTTCACTCTGAACACCCATCGATTCTTCAAAGCCTTCTTGCCCTTTGGCAACTGCACCAGATCATAAGTGGAATTGGTGTGCAAGGAACTCATCTCCTCCTGCATAGCCACCATCCACTCCTGCCTGTGTTCGTCTTCCATAGCCTCTGCGAAACTTTCGGGCTCTTCCCCGTCAGTCAGTAGCACATACTCATCCGGCGAGTATCTCGTAGATGGTCGACGATCCCTGTTGCTCCTTCTCAGTGGAGCCACTGGTGCTGGCTGTATACCGACAGCCTCCTCCCCTTCAGGAACTACCTCTCCGGCATGCTCATCCTCCTGAGGGACACCCTGACCACCATCAGCAGGCTGATGATCAAGGTTGGGAGCAACTCCATGTACCGGCTCCCCCATAACTGGATTCTCTGCGATGTCCTCTGGAAACTGCTCGAAGCGAAATGACTCTAACTCAGGCAATTCCTCAGCCTCAGAAGGCGTCTCGGAATCCTGAGTGTTGGTCATGGTCTGATCCTCGACGAACACCACGTCCCTGCTTCTGTAGAGCTTTCCTTCCACTGGGTCGTAGAGTCTATAGCCAAACTCATCCCGACCATAGCCGACAAAGACGCATCGCCTCGTCTTCGGCTCAAGTTTGGTCCTCTCGTCCTTCGGTACATGCACGAAGGCTTTACAACCAAACGCCCGCAGGTGATTGTATGACGGCTCTTTGCCGTACCATACTTTGTCAGGCACATCACCCTGCAAAGGAGCACTAGGAGACAAATTAATAATATAAGCAACTGTGAGAAGAGCCTCACCCCAATAACTGCCCGGCAAGTTTGCTTCTGACAGCAAACACCGCACCCTCTCCATCAGTGTCCTGTTCATGCGCTCCGCTACACCATTGAGCTGAGGTGTCTTTGGCGGAGTCTTCTGGTGTCGTATCCCTTGCTCTCTGCAATACGCATCAAAGGGACCGATGTATTCGCCGCCATTGTCGGACCGAACACACAACAACTTCTTGCCCGTCTCCCTTTCAATGGAGGCCTGAAACTCCTTGAAAGTAGGCAGCACCTGATCCTTGGTCTTTAAGGCATAGACCCAAACCTTCCTGGAACAGTCATCAATAAAAGTCACAAAGTAAGAAGCACCACCAAGAGATTTTACCTTCATAGGACCGCAGACATCCGAGTGAATCAACTCGAGCAACGCCGGCTTCCTCGAACTTGGGTGACTCTGGAAAGACACCCTACTTTGCTTCCCAGCCAAATAGTGCGTGCACTTCTCCAACTTTGTAGACTTGAGCCCCAGAATCACTTTCCTGTTCACCAAGTAGCTCATCCCCTTCTCGCTGATATGGCCGAGCCGCCTGTGCCACAACTCGGTAGACGCATCACTGACTGCGTTCACCTCCTGTGCCCCCTCTGCGCTCCCCTCCGTATAGTAGAGACCGAACTTCTTGCTTCCTCTGGCAATCACCATCGAACCTCTGGAAAGCTTCCACTGACTATTTCCGAAGAGACTGAAGAATCCCTCGTCATCCAACCTTCCAACCGACACCAGGTTGAAACGGATATCAGGGACATGACGAACATCCTTGAGAACAAGAACCGCACCCGTCTTCGTTCTCAAATGCACATCTCCAATGGCAACCGCCTTCGACACATCTCCGTTGCCCATCTTCAACACGCCACAGTCGCCTGTCGTGTAAGTGGCAAACAGTGCCCTATTGTGAGATACATGTGCTGAAGCCCCTGAGTCCACCAGCCAAGAATTGTCATCGCAGGCGAGGTTAGTAATGACCTCATCACCTACGACGATCACATCGCCTCCATGCACCGAGGCCGCCGCTGTAGTGTTCTCTTCTTGCTTCCCCTTGTCGCCCTTCTTCTCCTTCTTCCAAGCGAAACAATTCCGCTTGATATGGCCCTTCTTACCGCAATGGTAACACTCTGAGTCCTCGTAACGACCCTTGGACTTCCCCCTGCTCTTGTCTCTGCCACCACCTGGACCCCTGCTTTTGCCCCTTCCGCGGCTCTCTGAAACAAGTGCCTCTGAGTGGTGGGATGTGGATGAAGTGCCCTGAGAACGTCTCCGCATCTCTTCATTCAACACCCCGCTCTTGGCAAACTCCAGACTGACCACGCCCTCTGGAGCAGAAGCGATCATAGATACTCGTACGGTCTCCCACGAGTCTGGCAAGGTACACAACAGCCACAGTCCCTGAACTTCGTCGTCGAACTTGACTCCCATAGAAGATAGCTGGTCAACCACGCCCTGGAAATCACTCAAGTGATCCGTAATAGACGCCCCATCCTTGTACCGCAGACCCATCATCGTTCAGATCAGGAACAACTTGTTTACCCCGGTCTTCTTCGCATACAAGGATTCCAGCTTATCCCACAACGTCTTCGCGTGCTCAATATTGGCAACGTGGTTGTACACGTTCTCATCAACAAACTGCCGTATGTACCCACACACCTGTATGTGCTCGAACTTCCAGTCCTCCTCGGATTTATCACTGGGCCTCTCGGATGCAAACACAGGTAGATGCAGCTTCTTGACAAATAGCAAATCCTTCATCTTGCTCCGCCAATAATGATAGTTTGTGCCATTAAGGTTCACCATGCGTACCGGCTTCGCGTCCATCTCTCCTCTCTGGTTCCTCTGTCAACTCCTGACACCCTTTGAACCCAAAGCTCTGATACCACTCTGTTGGTATCAGCCAGAACTAAACCTATGCTTTGATACCACTCTGTTGGGAAAGAAGCACGGAAATCTTTCCCCAAACCGGAGAGTACCTGCGAGAGGACCGAGCAAACAACGCACGAACCCAAAAACAAGCACACAAAAACAATCACGCAGACACAGAGAATTTTTGACGTGGAAACCCTTGCGGGAAAAAACCACGGGACGATCGGAGTCCAATCCTGAGAAGCCTCCACTAATGGAATAGAAGAAATACACCCTCTACAAACTCCTCCCGATCCAAATCGGATTCCCACAACACTCAGAGATAAGAACAATGATTACAAAGGCTACGAAGAGCGAGAACGACGAGTAGAGATTACCCGAAACACGATCTCCTTCGAAAACGACCTTCAATCCTCCGTCTTCTTCTCCGAAGTTGTAATGGCACTCTTGCCTCCTTCTCTCTCAAACTTGTGTTGTCCAATGCGATAATACGATAATGAATTAGGGTTGAGAAAACTCAATATATCTCCCTAATCCCGCAACCAACCTGGACCGTTGGATTAGATCCAATGATGAAAACTCATCCTGAAATCCGCTTCAGCCCCCCGACACACAGAGTTCGGCCAGAACTCTGTGTGGGGCAACCAGCACTGGATGGTCAAACCCTGGAACGGCCAGACCGAGTTCGGCCAGAACTCGGCCTGGGACCGAGTTCGGCCCGAACTCGGCAGACTTGGTCCAGAACCCCTTTTGGGGCAGCAGCAGCAGCAACAACTACTCCCGAGCTTCTCCGACATCGGACGGCGCTCGTCGCACTCCGGGATCTTCTCCACATAGGTTGGGAACCCCACCCACTCCAACACTAATCTCATCCACACAAAATAAATAAAAGATATCATATAATAATAATGAATTGTCTTGATACAATATGTTGGGTGGAGACACATCCACTACCAACAAAATAAAAGGAAGAGTACATGATATACAAAAAAAATGACGAAGGTAGCAGGATAGATCCAAGACAGTCATCCTCGAATAAGTAGAGAAGACCACGATCTCGACTAGAATACCTGCGGAAGACACGAACACACACTTGGGGAGATAACCAGGTCCTCAGAGGGACGTAACAAGATACATAATATCATACCAATATATAAATTATGATATATAATAGAAAATAAGGGATGCATGCAATAGGGTACCTAACCGTACTATAGTGAATATACAATAGAGAACGATCCTTCACATATGGGCACTCGGGCAGTATAGCAGTGGCATCGTCCCTCTCATCGGGAATCAGTACAATCCGTCCATAACGTTCGGCGAACGTCAGAGGGAATCAGTAAGAAAATGTCCATAATGTTCCATGAACGTCAGAGGGAATCAGTACAATAGGGTGAACCTGCGTATCCAACGAAGCTTCAGGTACAATAGCAGTATGTAAATGTGGCCCATACATCAAGGAACTGTTCTTCCCTCCCAATGCCTAATGGAGTCACATCCATGACTCATATGACCATCTAGTAACTGCCAAGTCCACTAGCATATAATTCTATTGGCAGTTACTCCTAACCGTCGTACGTCTCACATGTATCGGTGGCCGGCCGACTACGCGAGTACGTGTCCTATATGTGACTCACAATACGTGATAAAGTACGTGTCAAGGCCGTATGAGATATACCAATACCTCATCATCAATGGGTAGTCACTAAGCTAAGTCGATGCAAAAGATAAATAAAAGCAAGAAAACGACCGATAGAGTCGCTTGCACCCAAGTGTGACTCGGACGCACAGTGATATAAAATATAGAACAATATATATATATGAAACTAAAAATAAATAACTGAAAAATAAAGTAAAGTAATCACAGAGTAAGGTGGCAAGGTATCTTGCCTGGTAGGACATCTGGTGTACTGTAATAATCAATGTGGCACGAACTACGACTTTGGGTAACAACTACACAAGGTGACCTCTGATGGTGGCACGGACAGTTCTATTGGGTCCAGAACGGTTGAATTTGTTAGGTTCGACATAAGGTAGTCGAGATTTGGCGAGAGAATAGGAATAAAGATATTGGTCACAGACAGAAGGATAATCGAAGGTATTTTGGTAAATAATATATATACTATTTTATAAAAATATTTATAATACCTAAAAATATATATTTTATTGCCAAAATATTTATATAAATACAAACTTAAAAATCAAAATAGTTTTTTAAGCCAGAACCCTAAATTTGTCAAAATAAAGTTTTAGTAGGAAACTACATATTTTTATTAGCCAAAATTAATAAACTAGAAATTCATAGTATAATTTGGTGACTGCTTTTATTGACCAATATATCTTATAAAATCTAAAAAGAAAACAAATAGATAAATTAGGGCTATAAAATAGATTTTGTCAAAGTAATATTTTGGTAAAATATATCTACCTTTGAAAATATTTGGAAAATAATATTTCATAGAAATTCCTAAAAATAATAATGTTTGCAAATAAATAGTTTTAGCAATAAGAGCAACAATAATCATAATAAAAATAATATGAATAATAATAATACTAATGATAATACTTATAACCATATACATAATAATAATATAATTAGTTTATATACTAATTATTATACTGTTAACAGTAACCCTAGATATTAGCACTGATAATAATAATAATAATAATAATAATAATAATAATAATAATAATAATAATAATAATAATAATAATAATAATAATAATAATAATATCAAAAGTATCCCCTCACAGTACACAATAAAACAACAAAACTAAAGTAATCACACAAGCAAACAAAAAAAGCAAGAACGAGAAAAGAAAAAAATAAAATAAAATAAAATAAAATAAAATCCATTAATGCTGAGAGAGAATAGAGAAAGAAAACAAAAGGAAAGGGGAATAAATGAGAGGGAAGAAAGGCCCAGAGAGAGAGGGATCGGAGGAAGGGTCGGGAGGTTTAGTAAATTAGCCAACAAAAGAAAACCAACTACTAAAGTCTACACTTATCATCAGAAGAGTCCTATGCCTACTAATAATGTTCTTCGCCAATCATAGAATCAAATATCTAACACTTCATAATTTGAAGTGAAAAATGCATCTAGATGACAACAATCATTTACTTTACAAATTTGCAAGCTCGAAATGTCTATAAAGCATATAGGCAATATATTTAATCACATAGTATAAGGTAAAGAAGTTGGCCAACTGATAGGTTAATTGCCCATTCCACCGGTTAGATTACTAACCGCAACGAGACACCTAAAAGCATATTTCAAAGCCAGATTCCCGCAAAGTTAACTATGCACGAAAATGACTAGTCAATGGTACAACTGCCATGCAATTAAAACATAAGTATTGCCAATAAAATAGTATTGGCAGCCCCTCAATGATGTCCAAGTTCCAAATAACAACAGATGGATGAAATAATAAGAAGAGTAAAGAAAGAAAAAGAAACTAATTGGAAAGCAGCACCAACTTTATTAAAAAAATTCCTGATAACAGAGTTTCAGTCCGAAATAGAGCTAATTAGAATTTCAAGGACCACAATTTCTTCCAAAATCGATCTAAAGCATCATTAGCACGAAATCAGCAGCACATCATGATTAGGGTTACGGTTACGGACCTGGAGAGGATCTGCTTGTCGAGATCCTTCCTGAGATTGAACGTCGATCCGTAGGTGACATTATTGATCATCCTCTTCTTCTCCTCCATGTTCCTCCGTGCCTAGACCACGAAGTACACCAAACGGAACCTCAAATTAGGACTTTTCGTCCATGGTCCCAAAAAAACTACAACTAAAAGAATTAGGGTTTTCTCACCGATTCTCGACTTGATTCGAGCGGGTGAGAGCCGACTATGTCCCCTTTGACTCTGTCCAGCCCGAGCCGGAGGATGTCATGGCTGCCGGTGAGATCGTGAGTGATTGATTTCGACTCCATTGCTCTTCTTCTTCCTTCTATCAACTAATAGAGCAGGTACAGATGAATACATGGCGACGACGTGGACAGTGAAGCCCGAGCCCCCGGTCATTATAGTGTTAGGGATTTTGTAGAAAGGGAAAAAATATGGGAATATTTTGAATGACTGCTGCTTTTCTCTTCTTAAGGAAGCTAGAAAAATGAAGACAGTCACTTAGAGGTGTTTGATTTGGGAATTGGACCTAGTCCTTGGATGAGGATCCAAGGGACACAACTAAAAGTGAAAAATTTGTGCGGGAATAGGAAAAAAGTTAAGTGGAAAACTAAAAGTAAAAATTTGTGGAAGGACCTTTAAAAGGGAAATGAAAAGTTGTATGAAAATTTAAATTTTAAACTTTTTGTTATCATCTTTTCTTTTTGCACAAATTTAGGATAAACTTTTTATTTTTATATTTAATTTATGTTATAAAAATTTATTTTCAAAAATTGGATATATTTCAATAAATATTTTATACACAAAATATAATTATTATATCCCTTAAGAATATAATTTTCTATACTATTATTTTTTTAAAAAAATCTTTCTTATTTGTTTATTATTTATTTAATGTTTTTTTTTTTGCTTTTTTTTGGAAAAATGTTCAATAGTTTTTTTAAGAATGATTTTAAAAAAAAAAGATTTTTGTTGTTGTTTTTTCAGTTATTATTATTTTCATTTTTTATCATTTTTTACCTGAATATGGGTCTTCAATTACAATGCACAAAAATGCATGTCGTAAATGAGTCTTTAATTACAACATGCAAAAATGCATGCCGTAAATGAGTATTCATTTTCAAACATAATACATATCATTTTGCTATGGACGGTACCGGTTTAATTTCTAAAAATCCAACGGACGAGATCGCCCGCTATCGAGAACGCTATAAATTATACAGCAAAACTGAATCGCTCCTATAACTTATTTTTTAATATAAAATAGAAAACTGTGTTGCTTCTCCCATGACTGGAACAGTAAATAGTTCAATTGTGAGTATTTGATTAACTCGGTTAACCGAACCGAATTCGACTGAAAATCGAATTACAAAAATTGAAACCAACCGAAATATCCCGTACCGAACCAAACCAAACGGAATAAATCTGTTCGATTTTTAGTTTATTTGGTTTAACCAATATTTCAGTTTATTTATAATTTTTTTGTCAATATATATAGTAACTAAATATACAAAGATATATTTCGTATATATATTACTAAATTTTCTTATTCGGTTTACCAGGGAGAAAAATTTTAGATAAAATTTCTGAAAGGTTAGTGGGATTAAACCGAAACCGAATCCCAAAACCGAAACCGAAACCGAATAAATTTTTTTAGTATTTTCGAAACAGAAACCAAATTTTTTTTCAAATCGAACCGAATCTTTTATTCGGTTAGGTTCGGTTCGAATTTCGGTCAAAAAACCGAATAATGCTCACTCTTAGACATACGGGCATAGCAACGTTCAGAAAAAACTATACCTTTAACAGCGTTCATAACACGCTATATAAAGTTCTGTTAACAGCACTGCATAATGACGCTATTGATAATGACATTATAATAGCAGGGAGGCTTCAACGCTATAGATAAACTGCTATTGTTTGAACGTTTAATAGCACTTCAATATGAACGCTATGGATGATTATATTATAATAGCAGGGAGGCTCTAACGCTATAGATAAATTGCTATTGTATTCTATTTTAATAGCACTGCGAATGGAACGCTATTGATGATGACATTCTATAGCAGGGAGGCTTGAACGCTATAGATAAACTGCTATTGTATGTCCTATTTGTTGTAGTGTCCTGCGGTCGTGCCGAGACTGGACGCGGCGGATGCACGCGGTGGGGCGCTGCATCGGAGAGGTCGAGCCCGGCGTCGAGGCGGGTAGCGGTGGTTATGAGTCGCCGCGGTGGTGGCGAACGCCAGGGACGGTTGCGGTGAGCTGGTTGCGGCTGAGCTGTCACTGCGCGGGGACGAGGTCGCGGAGGCCAGGGCGGAGGTTAGTGGTATGGGCGGTGGTTATTTTTATTTGGGTATTCTTTTGGAGGATTTTAGTGGTGGCGCCGGCCGGTGATGGCCGTGGTGGCGGTGGTGGTTTGGGTGGTGTTGGTCGGGTCGTGGTGCTGATGACGGTAGTATGGTTGGGAGGTGGTGATAACGGTGGTGGTGTGATCGGGTGGCGGTGCTACGGGTGGTGTCGGGAGGATGAGTATGGCGGTAGTTTTGCTGACGGGTCGCCCGTTGTGGCGCCGGTGGTGAGGGTTTGCCGGATCGCTCGACTGTTCGGGGTCAGGATGTGATGGTGAGGGTGATGGCGATGGTGGTGTTGGCGATGGAGACAACACCGTGGTGGCGGCGGGTGTTCCAGGGGTAGAGGCCAAGGCGGTGATGGCCACATGGGTGGTGGAAGCTTGGTGAGGGGTTAGTACAGGGAGGAGCCAAAGGTGGCTGCGGCTGAAGGTCGACTGTGTGTGGCTTGGACAGTCGTGGGGGTGGCCGAGGTGGCAGTCGATGACGGGGTCGGCCAGGGATCGGTGTGAACCGGGACAGGGCTTAGAGTTAGATTTAGGGATTCGTTTGTGTCGGGGTGTGTCCGACACAACAGAGGGGGTCGAAAGAGGTGTCATACGAGACACGGAATGGTTTTGACGTCCGGGGTTGTCGGACGCAGGAAAATCAATATACTTGTACAAGGGGTAAATAGTGGATGGGGTAGGGAACACTAGGGGTGAGCATTAATAGGTTTTAAACCGAAAACCGAACCGAACCGAACCGAATAAGCTATTCGGTTCGGTTCAAAACCATAACGGGTCGGGTTCGGTTTTTAAAACCCAGTAATTCGGTTATTGGGTTCGGGTTCGGTTAATGGATTCGGGTTCGGTTTAAAACCGAAAACCGAATAGGAGTGTACATTTACCAAAATACCCTCACCAATCCCTAACTATAAAAGCCATTTTTCACTCTCTCTCATCTCATTCTCTTCACTTTTCTCTCTCTCTCTGGCTCAGCCGACGGCTCTCTGTCGCCTCTCTTCCGTCTCTCTTCCATCTCTTTTTCGCCTCTCATGGAGAAAAACCCCTTCGCCTCTCTTCCGCCTCTCACCGCCTCTCTTCCTCCTCTTTTCCGCCTCTCACCGAGAAAAATCCTTCGCCTCTCACCGAGAAAAGCCCTTCCGTCTCTCACCGCTGCAGATCTGAGCGTGGATCTACAGATCTGAGGCCTGAATGCTGTAGATCTACAGATCTGAGTGTGGATCTATAGATCTGACTGTGGATCTACAATTCTTGGAGCTTTGACATCCAGATTTGGAGAGTTCAGACTCTAGAGGACCAGATCTACGAATTATATTTTTTGTAAGTATTTTTTTAAAGTATTTTTTGTTAATATTTTTTGTACTATTAATTTCTTGTAATTTATGCACTGTTAAAATTTATGTACTGTTAATTTGTTGTAATTTTTGTAAGTATTTAGTAGAATTTTTGTAAGTAATTTTTGTAAGTAATTTTTAAGTACTGTTAATTCGGTTCTGTTAATTTGTAAGTAACTTATGTAAGTAATTTATGTACTGTTAATTTGTAAGTAATTTATGTACTTGTAAATTTATGTAAGTAATTTATGTAATGTTAATTTGTAAGGGCGAACGTACTGTTAATTTTTAAGTACTGTTAATTAAGTACTGTTAATTTTAGTAAATTTTATGTACTGTTAATATGTTAAATTACCATATAATGGCTTGATCCTTGGTAATTTAACATATAATGGCTTGATCCTTGGTAATTTAACATATAATGGCTTGATCCTTGGTAATTTATGTACTGTTAATATGTAAAATTCTAGTAAAATTTATGTACTGTTAATTAAGTACAAGTAAAATTTATACTAATTTTCATGCTTTGATTACGCAGATATTTGGGTGCTGGAAGCCTTGATCCTTGGCTTGGAATTCTTCTTGAATCACTGTAAGAAATTAAGAATTAGTATATTCGTGTGTTTAAAATTTGCTTGGAGAAATAATTTAGCTTATGCATTTTTCTAGGGTTTCCATGCACTACAAATTTGTATATGGCATTAGCTTATGTATATGGCATTTTTCTAGGGTTTCCATGCACTACAAATTTTTCTAGGGTTTCCATGCACTACAAATTTGTATATGGCATTTTTCTAGGGTTTCCATTTTTCTAGGGTTTCCATGCACTACAAATTTAGTATAAATATGTATAAATTTAGTATAAATTTAGTACTAATTTAGGACAAATTGTATAAATTTAGTATAAATATGTATATGGCATTAGCTTATGCATATGTTAATTTAGTTATAAATATGAATGTTATAAATATGTATGTTAATTTAGCTTATGTCATTAGCTTATACTAAAAATGCATAATTTAGTATATGGCATTAGCTTATGCTTTTGTGTCATTAGCTGCAAAATTATATGGCATTAGCTTATGCATTTTTCTAGGTTAGTTAGTTATATGGCACATAAATTACCATATATATTGTGTCTGAAATATTTTGACAGGCCAAATAATTGCTTAAAGTGCTTGCACAATCGATATGCTGCAAATTGCAATGGCCAGTTTGCCTTAAAAAAGTGCCAGTTTGCACTATATGCACAATTTGAGTTGTTCTATGCAATTTGATTTTTTTTTGTATGCAATTTGATTTGTTTTTTTGTATGCAATTTGATTTGTTCTATGCAATTTGATTTGTTCTATGCTGCAAATTGCAATGGCCAGTTTGCCTTAAAAAAGTGCCAGTTTGCACTAATTGCAATGGATTTTTTGTATGCAATTTGATTTGTTTTTTGTATGCAGTTTATTTTTTATATGTTGGTCTATGTACTTTGGATTTTTTGTATGCAATTTGATTTGTTTTTGTATGCAATTTGTTTTTTTATATGTTGTTCTACTTGTATTTTTGGTCCTATCTAGGGGAAAAAGTTGAGATGTCAACTGAAAAAGTAAATACTTAGGGGAAAAAGTAAATACATAGGGAAAAAGTTAAGATACAATTTGATTTTTAGATGTTCTACTTGTATGTTTCATTAGTAAAAACATAGGGGGAAAAAGTAAAAATCTGATAACTTATGATTGATTTGTTTTAATGTTTAGATGTCAACTGAAGCGTCTCCTATTGAGGTTGGGGTTGGGTTTTCGGCTGTGGGAGGGACAAGTTCCCAAGACACAAATGCCCCTATTACAACTATTTCTAAACTTAAGGTTAAAAGCAAGCGTATTGGTAAAAGAAGGGCTCCTTATTGGAGCGACTTTAAGGAATTTCTTGAGAATGGAAACCCTAAAGCAGAGTGTAACTACTGTAAGAAACAGTATTATTGTCACCCTGTAATTAATGGGACCAGTTCAGTCAGAAATCATTGGCTTATATGTCCCCTCAATGTAAATCACAAAGGTCCGTCTCAATCAATATTGAATATGCAATCTGTTGGAAAAGTCAAGTCAACACTAACTAGTTGGCAATTTAATCAAGAAGACGTTAGGAAGGCCTTGTCTTATATGCTAACTATCGACGAGCTGCCATTTCGGTTTGTTGAGGGTGACAGTTTTAAGCGGTTTGTTTCAGTTGCGTGTCCGATGTTCAGTGTACCGTCAAGATGGACAGTTGCACGAGATTGTTACAATCTCTACACTAGTGAGAAGACTAAGTTAAAGACGTATTTCAAGGAGTCCAATCAAAGAGTTTGTCTTACCACGGACACATGGACTTCCATTCAGAAGATAAACTACATGTGTCTCACGGCACATTACATCAATGACGATTGGATATTACACAAAATAATTATCAACTTTTGTCCAATTGTTAGTCATAAAGGCGAGGCCATTGGGATGGATGTTGAGTCATGTTTAATTGAGTGGGGCATTGACAAGATTTTTACAATCACTGTTGACAATGCTAGCTCTAATGACGTTGCTATTGCATATTTGAGCAAAAAATTTGCACAAAGAGGAAATAGTATACTTCAATGCAAGTATTTACACAGGCGTTGCATTGCACACATTATCAACCTTGTCGTGGTAGATGGGATGAAGATGATGTCTTCTTCGGTTGCTCGTGTCCGGAGAGCTATTAGCTACGTGAGGCAATCTCCTTCTCGTTTTCAGAAATTTAAAGCTTGTGCTCAAATGGAAAAAATAGAAAGCAAGAAACTGTTGTGTCTAGATGTAAGCACCCGTTGGAATTCAACATATTTGATGTTGGATACCGCTCAAAAATTTCAAAGTGCCTTTGAGAGGTTTCAAGACGAAGATCTTCTATTTAAGAGAGAGCTTGAGGGTGAGAACATGTTTCCAAACGAAGACGATTGGATGAATGTGAGAAGGTTGTGCACTTTCTTAGAACATTTCTATGAATTCACTTTATGTGTGTCGGGGTCTTCGTATGTCACTTCCAACAAATTTTTTGAAGAGATTGCTTCTATCGACTTTCTTTTGAAAAATGCTAAAAGTAATGATGACTTTGAGTTGTCTACTATGGCGGATAAAATGAGAGAGAAATACGATAAGTATTGGGGGGGCATCGAGAAAATGAACATGGTTGTCTTCATTGCGCCACTTTTTGATCCAAGGCAAAAATTTGCATATTTGGAATAGTGGCTATATCAACTATATGATCAGTCAAAGGGTGACACAATGATAGAGAAGGTCAAATTGGTTGCTTACTCCATGTTTGAAGAATACAGAAAGTTGTATGCACCTACAATTCCTTCTACAACTAATGAAATGAATGAATCTTCTACTATCGACGACCGTTCAATCTTTAACTTGAAAAGTATGATGAAGGTTCAGTATAAAAATCATAAAATGAAAACTGGTGGTTGTGATAATAAATATGAGTTGGATCGTTATCTTCTCGAGCCCACCGAAGCCGATGAAGATGAGAATCCTAATTTTGATCTCTTGGCTTGGTGGAAGATCAATTCTCCTCGTTTTCCTGTTCTTTCGAGAATGGTTCGTGATGTCTTGGCTGTTCCGATCTCTACGGTGGCTTCGGAGAGTGCATTTAGTACCGGTGGTCGGGTGCTTGTTGTATTTAGGAGTTCTTTGACACCTAGGATTGCTCAAGGTCTTATTTGTTCTCAAGATTGGTTTAGGACTGGTTCGGATCGATCTATTGTTACTAATCTTGAAGAGAATTTGGAATCCCTGGATAAACTTGAAAGAGGTATCATTTTAGATATTAAATTTTATGGTTCGGTTCAACGTACTACATTACTTGTATTGATTATTTGTTTTTTTGTTTATCTTTCTTATACTTGTATAGATTTAAGCCAATTGGCAATGATGGGCTCAACCTCAAGCGATATTTGATGAGTTGTTCTTTGGAATCTGGATTTTGGTTTGGAATATGTAATTATTAAACACCTATCATTTTGTTTGTACTGTAGTCTGCACTGTCCAGTATGCAGTATGCACTAGTCAGTACTGGACATTTTGTTTTATGTTTGGGTGGACTGTAATATGCAGTATGCAGCATGCACTATGCAATACTGGCCATTTTGTTTTCATGATGCTGGCTTGGCTGGAGTCTGGACTTTATTATGCTATGTGTGCACTATAATATGCAGTCTGGAGTCTCTGGACTGTAATATGCAGTCTGGAATATGCAGTCTGGACATTTTGTTTTCACTAGAATATGGAGTCTGGACTCTAGACTGTAATATGCAGATTGCACTATGCACTATGCAATACTATTTTTTTGGTATTTCAGTTACTTTTTCCATTATAAGTTACTAACATATATGTGGAGAAATTTGTGATGATGATATGGCATTAGCAAGTGGTAAACAGATACTACGATGCACTAATTGCCAATCTGAACTTTCATATTTCAAATCCACTTGTTTATCTATGCAGAATTGCAGATGATATCATGATAATATGGTTCTTAATAACCGGCCTTCGGTTATTGGTTTCGGGTTCGGTTATAGGCTGCAACTTACAACTTTCTATTACTCTGGATTCTTCAAACATGGAGTCAGCTGTCATTGCTTCTATGATTCTCTATACTGCAGCTATACTTGCATTGCCATACTTGTATTTCTGCAGCTGTGAGAAATCAGGTATACTTGCATTACTGCAGCTGTACAATTCAACCCCCAAATGATGAAGCAAGCTCTCAAGTCTCAACCCCCAAATGATGAAGCAAGCTCTCTTGAGGTTTATGCTTTGCGGCTTATGCAACTTGGCCCTCCTTGGCTCCTTGAATTGATCTTGGCTAATGCTGTATATATAATTATATTGCCAGTTGTCTGGACTTTGGATTGGATATCCTTCTATACTCCAATCTCTGTGATCTGGGCTAATGTTGTTTATATTACCAATTTATTTGGAGTCATAGTGTGTTGGCCGAGCTTGTATCAGCTGAATGAGCTTCTGAATCTCTGATGGGTCCATATCCTATTGTATGAGCTGAAAGAGCTTCTGATGGGAGCTGGAAATTTACTTGTATTGATTATTACTTCTGATGGGAGCTGGAAATTTACTTCTGATGGGAGCTAGAAATTTACTTGTATTGATTATTTGTTAAACTGTAATTGTGTTATTTTTAGCTGTAATCATTTGTTGAAACTTGGAAGCTGGAAATTTAATCATTTGTTGAAACTTGGAAGCTGAAAATTTGGAACTTGGAAGCTGGACATGTAATTGTGTTATTTTATGCTGTAATTATTTGTTCATATTGTTGTTCATGAATTAAAAAAATTTGGAACTTGGAAGCTGGAAATTTGGAATTTTGAACATGAATTATTTGTTCATATTGTTGTTCATGTAATTGTGTTATTTTATGCTACAAACTTGGAAGCTGGAACTTGGAAGCTGAAAATTTGGAAGCTGGACATGAACTTCATATAACCGAATAAACCGAACAAGCCGAACCGAATTATTCGGTTCGATTTAGTTCGGTTCAGCCTCATTTCGGTTCGGGTTTGGTTTAGAAAATTATAAATTTGGTTAATTCGGTTTTGGGATTTTCGGTTCGGTTTAAACCGATTTAACCGAATACTCACCCCTAGGGAACACGGACACGATGCACAAACTTGGGTTGTGGAATTTGGAGTAATTTATAGAGAATAATTGTGGAGAAAAACAATATGGAGGCTCCCCTATATATAGGGTTGAGAGAATCCTAATTGGATAAGATGTAGTCAATTAAATCCCCAATAGATAATACGCTATTTAATTTAAATCAATTCAATCAACAACAATCCAAATCCAATTCCAATTTAAATCTAGATAATCTGAACTCAAATTAAACATAAATTCTATCTTTAAATTTAAACATATTTAAATCAAATCCATAAAATCTAATCAAAGATTTAAATTGCCACAATAGTTTCAAAATATATTTTCCAAAAATACTAATAATAATTTCAAAAATTATATTATTATTTAAAAATAAACTAATAAAATATTTATGAAATATATATGTATGCACGAAGAATATTATTAATTATTAATAACTGTTATAGCCGAAAGGCTTTTATAATTAAAATAGCAACTTAGAAAATTTTGGTGTCATAGCAAGAATAATTATTATATATATTATTTTGAAACTATAAAAGTAGAAAAAATGGTTTTCAAAAAGAATATGTACGCTCGCACATATTCGCACTTGTCGAGCAGTTACAAAAAAAATAAAATTTTGCGCACGACGTAAAATGCAACTACGCGACGTACAAATACAAAAAAAATCAATACTAAATTTAAAAAAATAGTAGAAATTTAGGGGTTTTACAAGAGCTAGTCCGATCAGGATGGTGGTATATCTAGTAAACCTCAAACTATTGAGATTAAGTCATTTGAGAATACATTAGATGAGGTAGAGGTTTCTGAAGATGTTCATCAAGCCCCACAAGAACAACAACCATAAGAAGAGCAGCACCATGAGCAAGATTCCTTGGCCACCACTAGGCTAAGGAGACCGGTCAAACCATGCACATGTATGTATTTGATGAACCGGTGAAGCACTATGGACAGTTTTTAAACCCCCTAAATTTCTACTATTTATTTTTTTATAAATTTGGTACTTATTATTTATTTATTTATTTATTTTATTTTTATTATTTGCACGTCGCGTAGTTGCACTGTATGTCGCATGCGAAAATTTATTTTTCGTAATTGCTCGACGAGTGCGAATATGTGCGAGCGTACATATTTTTAAAAAATATTTTTCTATTTTTATAGTTTTGAAATAAATAGATAATAATTATTTTTAGCTATCGTACCAAAATTTCCAAATTTATGATTTTAATTATGAAAAGCCTTTCATTTATACAGTTATAATAATAAATAATTTTTCCTATAAAATGGTATATTAGAAAAGTATATTTATGTAAATATTATTTGGACATACATATATATTCGTATTATTTATTAGTTTATTTTTTTAATAATAATGTAATTTTCAAAATTATTATTATTCGTATTTTTGGAAAATATATTTTGAAATTATTGTGGTAATTTAAATCTTGATTTGATTTTATGGATTCATTTAAATAGCTAAACTAATATCTATGCTTGAAAAATTGATTTATCTTATTTGATTTTAAACTAAAAGAATTTAATTAGATTTAAATTGGATTTGTATTTGGATTTGGATTTGATTGATTTTAAATTAAGTTGCGAATTATCTATTTTTGGGTTTAAACTACTCCTAATCCTTATCCAACTAGAAATTTCCACATCCTATAAATAGGCAGGTACTCCTCCATAAATTTTTGTCATTCACAAATTTTCCACCACCCACATCATTGCGTGCATCGTGTCCGTGTCTCCATCTTTTCTACTATTTTCCTTTATTACAATTACATTGTCATCTTTTTCATGTCCACACATGGACACATGTTCTCATCCTTCCCCGACATCAAGCCCTAAACCTAAAACTCAATTTCTAGCAAACCCAAACCCTAACCCTAAAACCTGCCACCCATGTCTCCAGCCATCCTCTTCAACCGCCAACCAACCCGACAGCTCCCATCACAACCACCACCGCCTCCACCACGCCATTACCAACACCTCACCACCAGCACCACTGGCAAGCCACCTTGTCAGCTTGCCACCCATCACCCTCACCGTTCGTCCCAACCAAATTCTACCATCACCATCGGACCCCTGTCACCGCCAGACCTGCGCCATGGCCACCTTTACACCCAACCCATCCACCGGAACACCAAACCACTGCCACCACACACGCACCACCACCACGGCTACCGGTCGAAAACCCCCAATCTGCCACCACCAACAACAACAAATTAGAAATAGGAAGCCCTCATCTGAGCCCTCCGCCAAGCCTTGCTGCCGGATCTCGGCGCCGCCGTGGTTGGCAAGATCCCGTCTCTCACTTCTCCACTTCTCTAAACCGACCGTCGTGTCTCGATTCTCTACCGTCGTACTTGTCGAGACCCCATTTTTGCACCTCCGGAGGTACCGCCAACGTGCGTCGCACCGGAGCCGCACCCGTCCCCGTCAGCCCTCGTCGCCGCCGCGCCACCTCCCGGTGAACAAAACCCTTCCGGTAGCTCTCCCCTCCGCTTGCCTCCTTCCTCCTCTCCCGCGCTCATCCTCACTCCGCGCCGGCGCCGGATCTGCTCCTCTCCTCCCCTTCCCGCGCTCACAACCTGTCACTTTCCGTTCTCGGAATACGTATTCTAAATACATGTACTGCTGGAATATATTTATTTAATATTTATCATGTATTATTTTGTATTTAAATTCCTTTAATTTCCTGTTAATTATTTTTTTGCATTTTACTTTCAGCATTTTACTTTCTGCTTTGCTTTGAGGTTCGGCCCGAGTTGGTTTATTTTTCGGCCTTGGATGGTTCAACATGAATCCAACTCCCCACCTACCACCACTCCTTCATTTAAAAACCTCATCCCCTTTCTCTCTCTCTTTATTACTTATTCTCTTTACTCTTCTTCTTCCTCATAACTCCCCTACCAACCTAGGAGGGATAGGCAAGTGCCAACTTGCTTCTTGATGGATTCCCATTTTTGTTGTTTTATTGTCTCCCTCTCAAGATTCTTAGATACTTTAGTTTTACTCATTTCATGTAGATCTAAGTTTAATTCATTTTCGGAATTTTTTAGGTTTTGATCTAGTAACTTTGTTATTTTTCAAGTTTTGATGGTTCCATGTTGTAGAAAATTTGATTCTACCCAATTTTGACTATTGAAAGTCCTGATTTTGACTTATTTTGAGTGATTTATGGTCTTTTTGGTTCATGGATTTTCATGGCCATTAGAGGCTGATTGGAGAAGATGAGCAGTACATGCTGTCCTGGCGCATGCTGTTTACTGACAAAAAAACTGTTGCCATGCTGTTTGCTGGCGCATGCTGTCCTGGTGCATGCTGTTTTTTGTGGCGCATGCTGTTTGCTGGCAAAAGCTGTTGCCATGCTGTTTGCTGGCGCATGCTATTTCCTGACGTATGCTGTTTCTGGCGCATGCTGTTCCTGGTGCATGCTATTTCCTGGCGCATGCTGTTTCTGGCGCATGCTGTTTACTGGCGCATGCTGTTTCTGGCGCATGCAGTTTCTGGCGCATGCTGTTTCCTGGCGCATGCTGTTTCTGGCGCATGCTGTTTCTGGCACATGCTGTTTTCTGGCGCATGCTTTTTCCTGGCGCATGCTGTTTCTGTCGCATGCTGTTTTCTGGCGCATGCTGTTTCTGGCGTATGCTGTTTCTAGCGTATGCTGTTTTCTGGCGCATGCTGTTTCTGGCGCATGCTGTTTCCTGGCACATGCTGTTTCCTGGCACATGTTGTTTTCTGGCGCATGCTGTTCCTGGCACATGTTGTTTCTGGCGCATACTATTTTCTGGCGCATGTTATTTCTTGGCACATGCTATTTTTTGGCGCATGCTATTTTCTGGCACATGCTGTTTTTCGTGGTCGCATGTTGTTGACTGCTATTTTTCGTGGCCGCATGACACTTCCTGGTCGCATGAGATCCTGACCACATATGCATTCTCAGCCGCATGAACTTCTATAATTTCCCGGCCGCATAAACTCTAGCCCATGATGCCTTTTGACTGATTCTTGTCCCGAATTAACATTAATTGATATTGATTATGACCTTGACTAATAATTGATCATGCGTTCCTAGTTGGAACTAAGAGACTGGCTAGTCGTCTTATTGAATTGAATGAATGAGACACGTTCATATTAATTATGAACTATTATAACCGATTGGCCGATCCCGAATATTGGCATACAGGCATATGCAGGCTTTAATTTATTTATTTTTCTACAAAAGCAGCATGTGTACTTTATGGTCAAGGCACGATTTATTCCGTGATTAGTTTTAATTGTTGCATTACGCTATGTAAGACCTACAACCTAACCGCACAGGTATCGTTGTAGAGTTGGGCATATCGTACCTTGTACGGAAGTACTCATTCTGAATGACCATGATCCATGGCATGGGATTACACTTAACATAGAGGCTACTAAGTTAAATAAAATAATGATTGCATGGAGAGAATGGATTCTCGAGTTCTTACACGGCAGCGCTCTTTGGGACTATTAAGTGCCCGACAGGCCGGCTGGTTCCCACAGATACTGCAAATCTGCCACACGGGCAGGGAGCGGTATCTGCTTATATTATTTATTATATCTGGTATATTGATGACGGGCGTCCCGCAGGGACTCGTCTAATTCATGATTGGCGTAATTGATTGACTGGGTAGACTAGCCTTGCTTGCACATAGTAAGAGCTGAGGAATCCTTTATCGCATAATTCCAAGAAACTTGGAACCCACAATAGCAAGCCGCAGTAGTTGCATGGCCATTTAAATTGATTTGGTTGTGTACTGTACCTACTCTGTTGACTAAATGAGATGATCAGAGTATTGAGACATGACGGGCCAACTTCTGTCCTTGTTTGGTTGGGAGGTTGGTTCGAAGTGTCGTGACGTTATGTGAATTCCAGTAGCAAGCATAGATCTATTATTATATTCTCTTAGTTACTGGTTTAAATTCTTCATATCGTGCTTCCTTGTGGTATTTGCTATTAGAGGTCTAACCTCTCTGGTTTTGCTTGGCCAGATTTAGAGCCGGTTCCAGAGGACTCAGCTTACTTCCACCTCCAAGATGGTCAATACTAGTGGAATGATCGCAGGAGGGCTCGAGTGGGTTCCTTACTTCCCCGCTCGTTTTGTTACTTACTTTATATTTTGCCGTTTGGCACCGACATGTTAGTCGGATCGTCTTGTACTTACTTTTACATAATTGTAACTAAGTCAGGCTGTAGCTGATAAACAATTGTGTATACCTTGCTTCGTCATCTGGCTATATTTTGTAAAGCCAGATATCAAGAATATTTTGACTGAGCGTTTGGGACGTCTTACTGCTTTATCTTACATGTTCTCTATTTCTGTTTCGTGTTTGAATGATTGAGACAATAGATGTGAAGTGACCATAGTGTGACTTTTATGTAGTATGTACCCCCTCGTCTTATTAGACAACATTGATCGTATTATACGGTATTCCTCTACCCGTAATATGTAGCTGGCTGAGTCATTCTTCCGCTCTCCAGTATTCTAGTTCTGGGGCGTAACACAACCCGCTCGTGCCTCCGCCCACCATCCCGTCGAGCCACCACCTCACCTTTCCGACCGTCGCGGCCAGCGCCGCCTCTCTTCCTTCCGATCGCCTACCCGCGCCCCTCAATGCAGCAGTGCCGAGCCGCGCTCAGCCCTGTTGAAGCCCCGACGAGGGACTCTGCCGATTTCGATTACCCATTCCCACTTCACTTCTTTCACTCTTCCTTCCCAAACTACACTCCTCTTCCCTTTTCTTTCTCAAAAGGGAGCAGCAACCCCTTTTAATTGTTATTTTGATTGTTATTATTTTTTTCTTCTTTTCGTTGTTGTTTTATTAATATAATTATTATAATCATCACTATTATTATTATTATTTGAGTAAAAATAGTATATTTTATAATACTATTGATATTAATTATTATATATATAAATTTTATATGGTATAATTTGTAAAACAATATATAAATTTTTTGGGACTTGACCCTATATATATAGTACAAGATGGGGCTTAAAAGCCCTAAAAATATTATTGTTATTTTGTTATGGCTTTTTGCCTAAACATGTATATATTTTGTATTGCTAAAAATAATGTATAATTATTATCCTGTATTTGGTTTCAAAGACAGATTTAGAAAACCCTAAATATATTATTGATTATTTCTTTCTATTTAAAGCTTTGACCAAAATAATTACTTTTGACTAGCCCTAAAATATTTTCTTGTTTTGTTATATTTATTTAAAATTTTAACTAATGAAATGTAGTCCAAATTGTCGTACATATTTTCAAGTATTATATAAAATATTTTAATGGGTAATTATAGTTTTTCTTCTTAAAACGATTTTTACTACTTATAAATATCTCGGGATAGTAAAATATAATTTTCAAGGATTATAAATAGTTTTCCAAAAATCGTATATATATTACTTAACTAAAATTTTTTGATTATCCTTCTGTCCATGACTAAATCCCATTATTCACGTTCCCTCGTCAATTCAAGCCTACCTTATGTCGACCCTAACCAATTTGACCGTCCTGGACCCGATGGAACTGCCCGTGCCACCATCAGAGGTCACCTTGCATAGTTGTTGTACCGAAGTTGCAGTTCGTGCCACCTTGATCATTGTAGTATACCAGGCGTCCTAACAGGAAAAACACCTGGCCATTTACTGTTTATTTATTTTAGCTCATATTTCATGCATTATTTATTATTTTTCTTATGCAAAATAAACTGTGATACATGACATAACCTGTTAGAACTTACTGTTCATTTATATTTTCTGCTATGTATTATTTTCTTACACATTAAACCTAGATTTAAGGGACCACCTTTGTGTGTTGCATTTATTGGCCTTGACACGTTGTACCACGACGTGTGTCGCTTGTAGAACGCGGACATGCGTGACTGGCTGGCCACTGGTACGTATAAGCCGTGCGATAGGAATAACCGCTAATAGAGGTTGCATGCTTAGTTTGACTTAGCGGTTATAGAGGTCTTCTGTTGTGGATACAACATAGTAGGCATTGGACGGGGAGGACAATTCCTTAGAGTATGGGCTTCGATGTAGTTTTTCTTGTGACCCGGAAGCTCCGCTGGAGATACGGGATTGATGACCCATGATTACTGACGGCTACTGACGTTCTGCGGAACGTTATGCTCTTACTGATTGGGCCTTTGGTGCCCCCAAGGGGGGACTACACCGATCCTATTTAGCCAGGGCCCATGCGTAGGAAGGATTGTTCTTAACTACATTTCACTTAGAACGGTTAGGCACCTTTATCCGTTAGGTACGAGTACTTTTGGTTTGGGTACTTGTATCTGATCGTGGCTTGGAACAGTAACTTGTCGCGGATTAGTTTGTCACATCTTGTCCTTGTTTGGTTGTAGGTGTGACTTACTACTACGATGAAAAGGTATTGAACCTTGTTGGGGTCCGAATACCATATTGGATTCATAGCATGGAAAGATACGTCACCGTGAATTGGTTTACCATCTCCTGTCCTTGTTTGGTTGGGGGGATGGTAAGCTAGTTCAATAGGTGTGTATTGGACCATGTTATAATTCAATTGACTTATTTATTTGAGCAATATTTATTCAGTTTATATGGTATGATATTATGTGTCTTGTTACGTCCCTCTGAGGACCTGGTTATCTCGCCAGGTGTGTGCTCTTGTCTTTCACAGGTGTTCTAGCTCTAGCCGTGATCATCGCTAATTCTTCGAGGATGATTGCACTTGGATCGTCTTCGCTTTGCTCGCCAAAAATCATTTCTTTTCTCATGTATTTATCCTTTACTTGTTGGTAGTGGTTTTGTCTCCGCCCAACATATTGTATCAAGACAATTCATAGTTGATTATATGATATCTTTTATTCATTTATTTTGTGTGGATGAGATTAGTTATGGTTCTACTGCATTTTACAGCTTACGTATATTTATTATACGGCTGGCATGTTTACGTTCCTAGTCCTACGTATTTTGGGACTGGGGCGTTACACAGTTGAATGTGGTGGCATATACACAAGTGAAGAATGACGAGCCTATCACCTTTACGCAAGTTGTCAAAGATACTAGCAGCAAGAACTGGATTGTAGCTATACAGGAAGAGATTGAGTCTCTCCACAAGATTGTACATAGGATTTGGTTATATTGTTCAAAGGGAGGTGAGCTATAGGCTACAAGTGGGTGTACAAGAACAAGGAAGCTTCTCCAGAGTCAAATGGCACGCGATTTAAGGCAAGATTAGTGTCAAATGGCTTCGCACGCAAGGGGAGTGGACTACAATGAGATCTTTTCTCTGATGGTTAAGCACACTTCTATTCGTATATTGTTTAGCTTGGTAGCTCATCATAATCTCGAGTTGGAGCAACTTGATATGAAGTCGACATTCTCGCATAACGATCATGACGAAAAATTTATATGCATCAACAGAAGGGCTTCAAGGTGGTGGCAAGAAAAATCATGTGTGCGTGTTGAAAAAATCGTTGTATGGGTTGTAGCAATCGTCTCGACAGTGGTACAAATGGTTTGACACCTTCATGACATGGCATGATTTCAATCGAAGTAAGTATGACTGTTGAGTTTACTTCCATAAACTTCGTCGTGGAGGTTATATATATCTATATATTGTTTTATGTAGATGATATATTTATTGCTTCAAAAGCATGGTAGATATAGATAAACTGAAGTCTTAACTTAGCCCAAAGTTTGAAATGAAGGACTTGGGTGAAGGGAGAGAGAGAAATGAAGATTTTTTTGTCTCAGAAATCCTACATTGAGAAGATCATTGCTCATTTTGGTATGGAAGATGCACTTGGCTTGCCACTTTAGACTCTCTGTTAATTTATCCCCTACTACAGATGAGGAGAATGAGCACATGGTTCGATTTTCTTATGTGAAGGCAGTTGATAGCTTGATGCAATGCTATGGTGTGCACTCGAACAGACATTACACAGGCTGTAAGTGTAGTTAGACGCTTTATGACTAATCCGAAAAAGAAACTCTGGGAGGCTGTGAGTGGATATTTAGGTACTTGAAGAGTGCCACCATTGATGTGGGATTACACTTTAGTGGATACTTTAGTCAGGTCAGTGGATATATGGATTCGGACTATGATGGTAATCTGGGTAGGGGCAGGTCAACTACTGGATACGTATTTATTCTACATGGGGCACCAGTCAATTAGAGGTCTATGTTGCAGCCTACGGTTGCCTTGTCGATTACAGAAATAGAGTATATGTCGGTGACAGAACAGTAAAAAAGGGTCTATGGCTTCGTGACTTGATTGATGACTTAGGGGTAAAGCAGGATGTAGTTGAAGTGCATTGTGATGGCATGAGTGTTATCCACTTGGCAAAGAATCAAATCCATCATACGAGGACCAAGCATATTGATGTTTGCTACCACTTCATATGAGATGTTGTAGAAGATGGTGACATTCACTTGAAAAGATGCATACCAAGGACAACCCCGCTGATATGATGACTAAGGTTGTTCCCGGAGCTAAATTCTAACATTGCTTGGACTTGCTCCAAGTCTCCTAATGCTTGAGAGCCCTTCGGGACGGGATAGACGAGGGGTTGATTTGGTGAAGCTGTGCGATTGAGAAGTGTGTCAGCTCGATTTTGTGGCATAACTTTGTCGAGGTGAAGATATGAAGGAAATCGTCCAAAAATAGGCCCATGTCATTTTTTTTTAAGTTCGACCATATATTGGTTTTCCATATATATATTGAACTTCCATATATAGATTTTTAATATATAAGTCTACATAGGATTAGATTTTCATATATGTATTTTCAATATATAAGCCTACATATGATTGAATTTTCGTACGTTTATCGACACATGACATGCTATATAAGGGACCTAAAGGTTATCCACAATATAAGAAGACGAGCACAATTGAACGTTACTCATAAGTTAGAGAACAAAAAATAAAAAATCATTGGGGGTCCATTGGAGTGGTAAAGTAGGAGAGTAAGAGAGCTGGTAAAAGAGCTTGGGCTAGATAGCTCTAGTTTGGTTACGTTTGACTAACTCCACAAAAAGCCAAAAGTTGCAAAAATGAAACGTATGATAATAGTTATGTGACAGTTTTCTTTTTCTTTTCTTTTTGGTTATTTATACTAACATCTCCTACATTTTATGTTTATTATACAAATCTTCCTTATTTTAAAAATAATTACACTAAAGATCATCTATGTTTATGTTTATTACACAAAACTTTCATATATTTTATTTTTTTATGCAAAAGGTTATTATACTAATCATTCTTACAATATAATATAAAGTATATGAGAGGTCTGTGTAATTATTTTCAAAATAAGGAAGGATCGTGTAATAAACATAAAATATATGGGAGGTTAGTGTAAATAACTTTTTTTGGTAGTTCGTTTGTACCCAAGACTATTAATTATTATTATTTTTTGAAAACGATAAGTCCTAGGGAACTAAATGATATTTAACTTTACTTTATTTTTGCCAAAATATTGACAGGAATGACAAATGCTTTGTTTAAACATCAACCATACAGCTGTAGTAGAATATTGAACAACTTAGAAGAAAAAATTAGTCTCATCTTGGATTATATTATCATACATTTTAATCTTAATACGGGTAGAATAGAATTACCGGATTATCATACATCGAGGATATCATCGCCAATTGTGAGATCGAAAGATACCTTCACAATTTCAAAAAAGAGATTAGATCGACATCCCGACGTGTTAGATAATGTGTTCCTTTGATATCACAACCTTTTATGGTAGGATAGTATGTATTTTCATATACAAGATGGTAATTTAAAAGAGAACAATGATCAAACCTATAAATTGGCTTGCTCAATAAGGGATTCTTCGAATGTTCTTCTCAAATATTGGTCTATAAATCAGTTCTCCCTCGTGATCTACTTGTGTTAGATCTTTCGCTCCACACACTAGAAAGATGGATCCTTAAAAAACCTTTTTAGGAAAAAGATGAAAGCTGACTAGTGGTGACATGATGGATGCAAAAAAGAAAAATAATAATTATTGAAATGTGTTTAGAACAAAAAATTTCATGGTGGATATAATACCTCCTTACTTTAAGAACTCCTCTTCTATAAAATATTTCAGAGCTTAGTTCTTCGAACTTGTCAATGTTGAGGCAATGCTACTTAGGTTTCAGTTTTGGGGTTTATAACATGTTTGGACAGAAAACATGAAGAAGAAAAAATGTTTAGAAACGCCAGTAAATGTTAATACATATTTTTGACATTTTTTGGATATCTCGTAACCGATACACATCTCGAGAAACACATGAACTCTTCTTAAGTTTTTATTGTCGTCAATCCCTACATTGTAAAGAAATCGACACTACGTTGATGCACGTTATGACAAGTGGGCCTCAATTTTTTTTTCAACTTGAGGTGGTCCATACGTCATGGGGGGCATCATGATAAGTTCGTGTGGGCATGAGATTCACGAATATAATTGGACACCTTACTGATTAATTCTTTTGGTTGTCATTAGTAAAAAATTCATGAACTAAGATTCATTGAACTGAGAATAATAGAAATATATTTGTAATTTCATGTGTTTGAATGGATCTAATTCCTTGAATTCGACTTCAAAAATCTGACATGAATTTTATATATAATTAAATTTTTTTTATCAATCCAATATGCATGTCTAACTAACTATCTAACTAACTAACTAACTATATATATATATATATATATATATATATATATATATATATATATATATATATATATATATATATATTGTTGGTGCTTTATTTACATGGAGAGAGCTTGCTCTCAACATGCCTTGTAAAATTTTAGTCCCACATTGGAAAAGCACCATGAGTTATCTCAACATATATACTTGGGTGTGTTGTTGAGAGATGCACATGGGGTGGTGACCCTAAGGAGGGAACCATGTGGGTGATTTTACTATGAGGTAAGAATAAGGCTCCAAGGATTAAGCATTAATGCTTTTGTCATTCTCTTGGATTAATTCCACTTGGAGCTAAGCCCCAAAGGGGCTTAGCGACTCGGACTCGGACTCGGACTCGGACTCGGACTCGGGCTCATGGGCTCATGAGGCGTAATGTGGCGTTTTGTTGGCGCACTTTGCACTTATGCGGCCTCATGCGGCTCATGCGGTTCATGCGGCTCATGCGGCTCATACGGCTCATGCGGTCCATGCGGCTCATGCGGTCCATGCGGCTCATGCGGCCAGGCTGCTGCTGCTGCTGCCGTATGGAGGGCTACGCTGACTGTGCAGATTTCAAATCGGTTATGGAAAGGGTGAATCAATGCGATTAATTCAGATCCTATCTTTGTGGGATTTGAATTAATTTTGTTACTATCTTTGTGGGATTTGAATTAATTCAGTTCCTATCTTTGTGGGATTAGAATTAATTCGTTGCTATCTTTTTGTGATTTGATTCAATCTTTCCATAACTGAAGAGACGGTTAGGGTTTCCACCCTCTCTCTATAAATACTCTCTTCTGGCCTCCTTTGTGACTACTACGAAAATTACAAGTTAGAAAAGAAGAGAGAGAGAGTTGCTGCCGCCATTGCAAGTCCATCCGAGGAGTCTGAATAGAGGTGACTTCGAGCGTTCCACAAGTTCTTCAACTTGCTGGTTCCTGGAAGCAGATCGTGTGGGGCGAATCTTGCTTTGAGCAACGGTGTTTTGACACCCCAGCATTGTTCTTCTACTCTTCTCTCTCTAGTTTTATTGTAACTCGTTCTGTCCCAATTGTAACACGTTTGCAAGGAAGAACGAGAGATCTTCTCTTCTCTTTTTTCCCTCCTTCAGATTGTAATTTGGCTATTTGATTTTTTATTCCATCGTAGATCTTGAGTTTGCTCTCTGCAAAGTTTTGTGGGACATCTCAGATCTCGATTGCATCTGTTTTTCCATCTTTGATCAAGCCCCGGGACTAACAATTTCAAAGCAAGATCCGTACAGATGGAAAACATTAATGCTTCGCTCCTCCAATCGGACTTCTGCAAGTTGGAAAAGTTCGATGGAGAGCACTATCAAGTCTGGAAGAGAAAGGTGTACCTAACTCTTCAACTGAAAGACGTAGATCATGTTCTGTTGGAGGAAGAACCCTCTGTTCCAGACACTGGATCTACTGCCGCAATCAACACGGCTACCAAACTCCAGGCCAAGTGGAGAAGGGAAAATAGCATCTGCAGGCTTCTCATTCTGAATGCTATGGAGGACTCCCTGGCAGAATCCTACTCAAAGAAGGAACTTGCCAGAGACATATGGGAGTCTGTGGAAAATCTGTATGAAGAAGATAAGAACAGGAGCAAAATGTTTGTGGTTGAAAAATATTACAAATTGCTCTTTGAGGACGAAAAGTCCATGCTGCCACAGGTGAAGGAATTTCTGAAGCTGCGTCAGAAACTGGAAGATGAAGAGATGCCCCTTCCCAACAAGTTTGTCGTCGGAGGGATCGTCTCAAAACATCCTGCAGGATGGAGTACCTTCTATGCAAGGATGCACAGAAAGAAGCTAGACATTAGCTTGGGAGATCTACTTCAAGAGATCCATGTTGAGGACGAGATGCGTTCTCAACAGAAGGTGGACACTCTGTCCAAACAGTTGGCTAAAGCCAATCTTGTGCAGACGAGAGATTCCAAGGGGAAGCAGGTGGCTTCTCATCCCAAGAAGAAGGACTTCGCTAATCTAAAAGTGAAGGGTCCTTCTTTCAAGCAACAGAAGACTAAGTCCCACGTGACTTGTTATAATTGTGGCAAGAAAGGCCACTACAAGAGTGAATGCAGATCTAAGCCTAAATAATCAGAGAAAGGTGAGCCTAATAAGGTTTCATTGGTTTCTAACGTTGTTGCTATGATCGGACAGGTCACAACTGTGGGGGTTGACTCTGACTGGTGGATAGACACTGGTGCGACTTGCCATGTCTGTTCAGGCAAGGAATGGTTCGTCACGTACCAGCCGATATCTGAGAAGGTTGTCATGGCGAACCAGGCCCAAGCTGAAATTCTGGGGATCGGGACCGTGGAACTGAAACTCACTTCTGGGAACACTCTGACGCTTCAAGGTGTGAAGCATGTTCCGGCGATTGCCAAGAACCTGATCTCTGGGAGCCTGCTCTGCAACGCAGGCTTGAGGATGGACATCAATGCTGGTCAGATGGTGATGTCCAAGAAAGGAACATACTTCGGGAAGGCTTATCAAACCGAAGGCATGTTTAAAATTCAGCTTGTTAACCAGTTTGAAGACATTAATGCAGTTGCATTTTCTGATTATTCTCTTGAGTTGTGGCATAATAGACTAGGACATGTTCATTGTAAGAGAATTAACAAAATGTCTAGTCTAGGACTTATCTCCAAATGTGGGGGTAAGGTGGAGAAGTGTGAAGTGTGTGCTCAGACGAAGATCATAAGGAAACCCTTTCATCGGGTCAATCGAAGCACAGATCTTCTGGAGTTGGTGCACTCTGATATCTGTGACTTCAAACATTTCTCCACGAAGGCCGGGATGAAGTATTTCATAACCTTCATCGACGACTTCTCAAAATACGCGTTCGTCTACTTGCTCAAGTCCAAAGACGAAGCTTTCGAGAAGTTCAGAGAGTTCAGGGCCGAGGCTGAACGGCAGACTGGATAACAACTCAAGAGGCTGAGAAGTGATCGAGGTGGGGAGTACAGGTCTCATGAATTCGTATCGTTCTGCAAAGAACATGGAATCATATGCAAGACTACTGCTCCATATTCTCCTCAATCCAACGGAGTAGCAGAGAGGAAGAACCGAACATTAACAGAAATGATGAATTCCATGCTGCTCACTGCAGGTCTTCCAAAATGCTACTGGGGAGAAGCTGCATTAACGGCCACTTTCATTCTAAATAGAGTGCCATATGCAACTTCGGACGTAACTCCTCATGAACTCTGGTTCAAAGTCAGACCCAACTTAAATGTCATTCGAGTGTGGGGGTGTCTGGCGTATGTGAAGCTTCCAGATCTGAAGATTCAGAAGCTGGGGACAAGGACTACGAAGGCTATCTTCTTGGGGTATGCCGAGAAAAGTGATGCTCGGAGATTTCTTGATATTGAATCAAATCATATTATCGAATCTCGCGATGCTGAATACTTTGAAGACAAGTTCGCAAAAGACAAAAACATTGTTCTTTCGGACATTATGGAAAATGATGTAGGTACTAATGAGACTGAAATCTCATACGAGCCAGTAGTCCAAGAAGAAGCTGTTGTTGATGAAACAACTCTTGCACCAGAACTCGCCGAACCGTCAGCTAAGCGAGCGAGGAGACCGAAAGATTTCGGAGATGACTTTGTTACCTATCATGTGGAAGCAGATCCGCTTACCTATGATGAGGCGATGAAGACCAGAGATGCTATCTTCTGGAAGGAGGCAGTAAATGACGAGTTTGACTCTATCACCTCCAATAACACATAGGTGTTGGTAGATCTACCTGAAGGAGAAAAGCCTATTGGATGTAAATGGATCTTCAAGAAGAAGATGAAGGCAGATGGAACTATTGACAAGTTCAAGGCCAGGCTGGTCGCCAAGGGATTTTCTCAGAAACAGGGGATAGACTACTTCGACACGTACGCTCCAGTAGCTCGGATGACCACCATCAGGATGTTAATCGCTCTAGCAGCTATACATAAGTTGGTGATACATCAGATGGATGTAAAGACAGCGTTCCTGAATAGGGAGCTGACCGAAGAGATTTACATACAACAACCAGATGGATTTGTCGTCAAAGGTCTTGAAGACAAAGTCTGCAAGTTGGTGAAATCATTATATGGTTTGAAGCAAGCTCCCAAGATGTGGCATGAGAAGTTTGACAAAGTTATTAGGTCAAACGGCTACAGAGTCAGCGAGACGGACAAATGTGTTTACACAAAGTTCGCTGATGGAAGAGGAGTCATCGTTTGTCTGTACGTGGACGACATGCTAATCCTAGGTACGGATATAGGCTGTGTCACAGAGACAAAGAAGTTCCTCTCAACCAAGTTCAGTATGAAGGACTTGGGGGATGCAGATGTCATTTTGGGCATAAAGATCATCCGGACAGACACTGGAGTAGCACTGTCACAATCTCACTATATTGAGAAGATGCTCACACGCTATGGGTATAAGGATCTTCCAGGGATCGATACGCCATACAGGTGTGATCAGAAGCTGAAGCCAAACTCGAAGGAAAGCGTCAGGCAGCTGGAGTATTCTAGCGTTATCGGAAGTTTGATGTACGCAACTACTGCCACAAGGCCTGACATAGCTTTCGCCATGGGAATGCCGAGTCGGTTCACAAGCAACCCAGGGGTTGAGCACTGGAAAGCTGTGAAGCGAGTAATGAGATATCTCAAGAAGACTCAGACATATGCACTGCACTACAACGGGTATCCGACAGTAGTGGAAGGCTTCAGTGATGCTAGCTGGTGTTCAGAGGTAGAAAGCGAGAGATCCACAAGTGGATATATCTTTTCCTTGGGTGAAGCTGCTATATCGTGGAAGTCGAAGAAGCAGACTATACTCTCTCGTTCCTCCATGGAATCTGAATTCTATGCACTTGAAACTGCAGCAGATGAAGCAGAATGGCTTCGGGAGCTCATGTATGATCTTCCAGTGGTTGGGGCTCAGATACCGGCGATACCGATATACTGTGACAACCAGGCGACTGCGACGGTGGCATCAAATGACCTCTTCAACGGGAAGAAGAGGACTGTGCGGTTGAAGCAGAGGGCAGTACACGATCTTATCAAAAGAGGTGTAATTGCAGTGGTTGATGTTCGGAGTCAGGAAAACCTGGCAGATCCGTTCACAAAGGGCCTCAAGCGCCAGTTGATCGAGGACACAACTTATAAAATGGGCTTGAAGGCATTCTGATAGTGTGTCTTTGTAATCCTACCATAAAGTTTTATGCTATTAGTTCAAAGAGAAATCTACTAGGCATCTAACTTTTGGTTCAAAGGAGGATCACTGACTGGAAAACTATCAGGTAAAAGTGGGTACTTGTTCTCTGGAACATGGAAGGGATACGGACCCATAACCACTGTTGTCTACTATGTATTTTTCTGCGGAAAAACAAATCCTGTGGAAGGTTGGCTTAAACGCCTTAATGAGTTCTCAGGCAAAGTGAATGTCTGGTGTGCTTTACAGGAAGCACGGTAGAGCAGCACTACAAGGAGTGAAACTCTATGCTACAGTGGGATGACTCCACCATGAGGTTCCCAGGTAGGGGTAATGCCTCGGCTTTGCAAGCCAAGTCATAGCGGCGTAGCACCACAAATAGGCAGGTAGCCTAATGCTGTATGACGTAATTAAAGAGTTGTAGACAGCACTACAAAGGGGAGGATGGCCCCATGTTATAGTGGCACGACACCACGATGAGGTACCCAGGTAGGGGTAAAGCCTCGGCATTGCAAGCCATGTCGTTGCGGCGTAACACCGCAAGGAAGCCTTAGGCTTCATACTGGGTAGTTTGGCACTACAAAGAGGCTTGTGACCTCATGCTACAGTAGTATGACACTACGATGAGGTTCCCAGGTAGGGGTAATGCCTCGGCTTCAGGCCATGTCATAGCGGCGTAGCACCGCAAGGAAGCGCAAGGCTTCATGCCATATCTCTTTAATAAAGAACTCACCTATAGTGTATGAAAAGAGATATCAGGCCATCTCTTGAGGGTAAACTTGTAGACGCCCAAAATTATACACTGAAACCAGGCTGGCACAGGGCCTTTAATGTGCAGCCAGAAGCACACGTAACTACACTTTGTGAGTGGGAAGAATTACAATTGTGGTGCAGAATTCAAGGCGTAGTCCATTCTTGTATCACATTGTTATTTAACCCATGCGAGAAGATTCAAGTCGTCAGCGACATCTATCCTAATACAAAATGGACAGTTACTATGGGGAACGCTCAACCCTAGACACATATATATGTTGTGATATGTGGGGGATTGTTGGTGCTTTATTTACATGGAGAGAGCTTGCTCTCAACATGCCTTGTAAAATTTTAGTCCCACATTGGAAAAGCACCATGAGTTATCTCAACATATATACTTGGGTGTGTTGTTGAGAGATGCACATGGGGTGGTGACCCTAAGGAGGAAACCATGTGGGTGATTTTACTAGGAGGTGAGAATAAGGCTCCAAGGATTAAGCATTAATGCTTTTGTCATTCTCTTGGATTAATTCCACTTGGAGCTAAGCCCCAAAGGGGCTTAGCGACTCGGACTCGGACTCGGACTCGGACTCGGACTCGGACTCGGACTCGGGCTCGGGCTCGGGCTCATGGGCTCATGAGGCGTAATGTGGCATTTTGTTGGCGCACTTTGCACTTAGCACGTCAGCAGTCATGCGGTCTTTATGCGGCTCATATGCGGCCATGCGGTCTTATGCGACATGCGGCTCATATGCAGTCTCATACGGCTCATGCGGTTCATACGGCCATGCGGCTCATGCGGTTCATGCGGCCATGCGGCTCATACGGTCCATGCGGCTCATGCGGCTCATGCGGTCCATGCGGTCGATGCGGCTCATACGGCTCATGCGGTCCATACGGCTCATGCGGTCCAAGCGGTCCATGCGGCCCAAGCGGTCCATACGGCCAGGCTGCTGCTGCTGCTGCCGCATGGAGGGCTACGCTGACTGTGCAGATTTCAAATCGGTTATGGAAAGGGTGAATCAATGCGATTAATTCAGATCCTATCTTTGTGGGATTTGAATTAATTTCGTTACTATCTTTGTGGGATTTGAATTAATTCAGTTCCTATCTTTGTGGGATTAGAATTAATTCGTTGCTATCTTTTTGTGATTTGATTCAATCTTTCCATAACTGAAGAGGCGGTTAGGGTTTCCACCCTCTCTCTATAAATACTCTCTTCTGGCCTCCTTTGTGACTACTACGAAAATTACAAGTTAGAAAAGAAGAGAGAGAGAGAGTTGCTGCCGCCATTGCAAGTCCATCCGAGGAGTCTGAACAGAGGTGACTTCGAGCGTTCCACAAGTTCTTCAACTTGCTGGTTCCTGGAAGCAGATCGTATGGGGCGAATCTTGCTTTAAGCAACGGTGTTTTGACACCCCAGCATTGTTCTTCTACTCTTCTCTCTCTAGTTTTATTGTAACTCGTTCTGTCCCAATTGCAACACGTTTGCAAGAAAGAACGAGAGATCTTCTCTTCTCTTTTTTCCCTCCTTCAGATTGTAATTTGGCTATTTGATTTTTTATTCCATCGTAGATCTTGAGTTTGCTCTCTGCAAAGTTTTGTGGGACATCTCAGATCTCGATTGCATCTGTTTTTCCATCTTTGATCAAGTCCCGGGACTAACATATATATATATATATATATATATATATATATATATATATGTATATATATATATATATATATATATATATATATATATATATATATATATATATATAGAGAGAGAGAGAGAGAGAGAGAGAGAGAAGGGAAAGGGAGGAGTGAAGTGTCAAGTCTTTTTTTTTGGAGGGGTCATACATAAAAGGGATAATTTAGCAAATACCCATATTCTAAATGTTGAAACTGGCATATACCCCCACTATTTTTTTATCTAGCAAATACCCCCACTCCTATGTAAAATAGGAAGAATTTTTTTAAGAAAGTGGGGGTATATTTTAAATATTTACTTTTCCATACAAAAAATGGAGGTATTTGCTAAATAAAAAAATAGTGAGGATATATGCTAGTTTCACATTTAGAATGGAAGTATTTGCTAAATTATCCCTTTTAAAGGTCTAACTGCATTTTATGTGTAATGTTCTTTGACAGTTTTCTTCTTAACCTCCCTATTTATAAGCCCCTCACCCCCCCACCCCCACCCACGCCCATACACATTCCGAACCCCCACCGTTGGTTGACGTCCAACGGTCATTTGTGAAACTAAAAAATGTCAAAAGGTTGAGCCTTTTTTGTCAAAAAAATGTCGAACGGTTGAACATTTTTGGAACAAAAAGTCAAATAGATGTGTATAACATTGAACAGTTGTGCATTTCTGTTGATTCTATTTATCTAAGATTCAAGAGAAATACCTTATTGCTATCAACAAATTTTTGTTGTTGGTATTAGCGAATTAACTTATATCCAAATTTCTAAAAACATCCATAACAAATCCTAATAAAATATATTACAATCTTACTATTTATACATATATATATATATATATATATATATATATATATATATATATATATATATATATAATTATTATTATTATTAAAAATTGTTTTAGTTATTCTAATCTTTATTAAGAGCTCTCTATATATATATATATAGATTATTATTAAAAATTGTTTTAGTTATTCTAATCTTTATTAAGAGCTCTTTGAAAGACTAAAAGACAACTATCTTAATTATTCTAAAATTATTATTTATATCAATATATCATGCAATAGTATTTAGGAAGGCCAAATGACACATCCCATAATTACCTAGCTGTCATTGATAACTTTAGTGAATACTTTTAGTTAATAAACATATTCAATGTTGTATTTGGAAAGAAAAATTTCACGGTGAAGTTTAAGTTTTTTCGTTATATAGTAGTATAGATATACACACAATCCTAAAATATATTTAGAAATATATTAAAATTATATTTATTAATATAATTTTTATCTAAATTTCAACAAGTTGATTTTTTTTAGAGATCCTATTATCTTAAAAAACAAAGATTTTTGACGAAAATAAGTTGTTTAAAACACATATACAACATACATGAGAGTGACTAATATGAAATAAAAACTATGTAAACTATTAATGGTCACCAGTTTTTTTGCTGGTGGTATTGTACCAATGGAATGTGACAACTACAAGTTCACGTTACCATGAACAAGAAAGTAAGGAATCATATTTCTAAATTTTACTTCTATGGTATCAAACACGTCAATTATGCATTACAAAATATAAATACTATATCAAGTGTAGTAATATGTGTAATTAAATCTTTTTTTTTTTTACCGATCCCGAGCATAATGCATATATAAGTATAACAACTGTAACCTAGACTCCTATATCTTTTTGTCTCGTGAAGATTACTGGTCACAGCTGGTTAACAAACATGAGTTCCACATGGATACCAATAATCATACACTTAATTAAACATTGATTATTGTATACTAGCAATCGTGCATGTAATTTGTACATATATTTTATGCTAATTTGTTGCATAATAACTTTTTTAATGTGATGTTTCATAATAGGTTATTTATAATTATTTGGAGAAAATATTTTATTTTTTACCAACTTATATTATGCTATCTTTTTTCTTTTACAAAAGTGAAATATTTACAGTGAAATATATTTTTGTGAAAAGTTTTTCCTTTTTGTGAGATAATGAGATGCTTGCAAATAACTGGAATTTATACTATTATATTTTATAAAATAAAAATTAATTGTTGGAAGAGACATTATAATGGATATAAGTATTATTATGGTAGTGGGTATTAATGATGGTAGTGAACATAAATAATGATTGTATCGTAATTACATTTACACCCTTAATTATATTTTCAACTAATTAAGTAATGTAAGCTAAGATAGGATATTTTAGGAACTTTGAAAGTTTTACGATAAAGCCTTTCATATTTTTCTATTATATAATAGTACAGATTAGTTACTAATATTTTAGAATTTGTGATGCTTTGTATTATCCTATTATTGCAAGGAGCTAATTTTTGTTCATCCAAAACTAGAGTGAACGTTCACCCTTCCACTAAATATTGTCATATATGCGTCTAACTTGTACATGCGAAGTGCGGCATCAAAGTGTCACTTTGCGTTCTTCATCCATGTCTGAGGGGGCCTAGCTCCAAAGCAATTTCTCTAAAAAAATATGTGACAAAAAAATGTTTGTTATAGAATTTAAACCTTCCTCACCAGAAAAAAAAAATACATCTATCTGATCTGATAACACACCTCATGTGTACAAGACAATAAGTGATAGCTCAGATAATGAAATACACATACTTAGAATTTGCCATAACACAGAGTAGCAGGACTGGGTCACCAATGATCAAATTCAAATAATTTCAATTGACTCTAGTACTTGATATCCGAGCTAAGTTTCAAATATATGTGATAGTGTTTGAGAAAATAACTCCCCATTAAGTGGAACAGTCACCAACAAGGACTGTTACAAAACTGAACAGTCTCGATCGATTATAGCAAAATTATGACACTGAGACATGACAACAGTTCCTAGAAGCTAAAATGCCAAAATACATGAAAGGTGTGATCATCCAACCAGTTTACAAGTGGTCGTGAAGTCAGTTCAGTATCGAGTGGTTCCAAAGGGTGCATGTTGTTAAATATCTAAATTATGAATTATAATTTGTAATTTGTTGAGGGGTTGAATTGACTAATTATCCAAAAGTCTAACACACAAGAGGTAATAAAGACTTTTAAAAGATCCGAGAAACTCGTTGGACCCGAGCTGAAGACGGATATTGATTATTGACGAAGACCCGAGCAGAATGTAACTATAGTCGACAGCTTTTACTGTCAAATAGATTGAGCACAATCAATGGCACTGCCATATATTCATCCCTTGATGGGGTTGTTTGCTGATCTTAATTTACTCTCCTTCCTCCCTCCTTTCTCCTTGAGAACCCATTTCCGACCACAACAATATACACATTTTTTAAAATAATACTCGTTCGGAAACTAAAATCACCTTCACCAACACTCACTTGCTTGGACATGTCTGTCTACCTCGATTGTGCATTCGGCAGTTTTGTGTCTCTGACGATCGTAGCAGTGCGATTAACCATCGCAGATGATGCTCCCCGGTCCGACGAGCTTGTCATTACAATAGATGGATAATTCAACTCTTCTTCACTAATGCGACCGACGAGATATGCAATGTAACTGCCGGCATGCAAATCATATAGACTAAGCCTGGTTTAGCAGCCTTGGACGGGTTGACATAGCCTGCGTCTATGACGAACTCGAGAGTCTTCGGATTTGTTGGCGAGGCTAACCGATGAAGAATTAATTATGTGTAATGCTGTAGGGACACACTTACCTTAACACACTCCATAGCTACTATGAAGTTGTTTGCCATTAAAATTGTTTGATTGAAAACTTTAATACAAACAGAACAGTGTTACAATATAGGACTTAGATGTAGTCCTAGGAGTACACTTTTGTTTAATCTGGGTTCCTAGTGCCAATGGAGCGAGTGGTAATGCGTTGACTCCGTTGACGGGCTGACGACGGTTATCGGTTCTCTGAAGGTGTAGATTGCTCTGGGTGCTGGAGCTTGCCGAGAGGAGGAAGACGTTGAGTGTCTGTCTCTGTCTCTCTGGTGATTCTCTGTGGATTCTATGCGATGTCCCCTTTGTGTAGGTCTCTCTCAGAAGGAAATGATCCCTCTATTTATAGCTGGGCAGGTTGGCTGCTCATGCGCGCATATGTAGGATGCGTCGGTATGTGGGGATGCCACGTGGAGATTGTTGATGGAGGCGCATGGATGATGCGCCCTACTCGAGGGATTGAATTCTTCATACTGCTGTTGTGAGCCGGCACGTAGCAAAGGAGAAGATCTTTCTGTTGCTGAAATCTTGGATGAGTTGAGTCAAAGGACACGTGTCGTCGACTCATGGCTCGGAGATCTCGGATCTGATGGGGGGATGATTTGGTGGGATGCGCCTTGGATTGGGCGCATGATGAGATTTTGGCTCGTGACCTTTAGGAGTCACGAGCCGTTCTGGGCGCATGGCTTTTGAGGCGCATGCGAGCGACTTACCTTCTGTCTTTCGGGATCAGAGATCAGTCTGGAACGCATGGCTTTTGAGGCGCATGCAAAGCTTCAACTGGAGACTCTTCTTCTGTCTTTAGGGATCAGTGAAGGGTCTGAGGCGCATGGCTTTTGAGGCGCATACGGGTTTGGGCGTATGGCCGCGGAGGCGCATGCGGGTGGTCGAGTGGCCACGTGGCAGTAGCCATCGAAGTAAATTCATGATGATGCTGACGTTGTGGATGCTTCATTTTCTGCAAAAGCTGTCAACCGTTCAGGCTTAGGGAGGCGTGCTACCAACTCTGTCAGTTCAGCATTTAATGTTGGTGACATTCGATGGACAGCTGAGTGGGCGCGTCGGTTGACGTTCCACTAGGCGTATGGAGACGTATGGGGGCGCATCCTCTGTGATGCGCTCGGTACAGGGCGCATCTGTAGGAGGCGCTTGGTGTTTGAAGGGGTGTGATGCGCTGTCCAGCCGGCGCATCCGACACGTCTTTAATGATGCGGCTGTTTTGCTTCTCGAGTGCTTTTAAATAGCCGTTTGGCTGAAGTCGAGGCGTCCGGTTCATCCATTTAATGTGAGTTCATTGTACGGAATTCGGAGAGCCATCCATTTGGCGCATGGGTTTGATCTGTCCGGCCTATAAATAGTGACATGGAGAGAAGGTTGGCCTCTCACTCTCTCACGTACTTCTAATCATGATCTTGGGTTCTCGGGGTGCATTCTGTTGGCGAAGTGTTCCCGAGGGTGAAGATGAGACGCCATGTCGTCGTTGATGCTCTTGAAGGTGACTGTTACATCCAAAAGACGGAGTCGAGGGCTTCTGAGGCAGGCGGAAGGTGCCTGTTGCATCCAAAGATAGGGATGTTCGGGCCTCGTCTCCGTTGTTCTGGAAGGGCTGTAGATCGGAATGGCGGTGCCCTGACCATCTTCCTTTGGCTTTGGAGGCTCTTTCTCTGGATGGGATGTTAATTGCCACCCCCATCCTGCTCGGCCAGGTGAGCCTGGCTGGAAGAGCAGCACATAACTGAGCTGCTGAAGAGATGGTGGGATGCGCCTGGTTGTGTAATGCCCCGCTCCGCACGAGGCATTTGGTTGGCTTGTTGGATGGATCAGAATGTTGGACCGTGACTTGTGTTGGAGATCAAGAGAGTTGAGACTGATGTAGTCTCTCTTAGCTGGCTAAACGGAATGGGTATTGGAACGTGGCTCGCTGGTGGAGCTACGCTTAGCGGGAATTGAGCAGGAAGACCCTTTTATGCAGGCAAGTGAAACTGTCCTCCTTCCTCCTTATTCCTGCATGCTTAATAAATAGAATAATGTGATGCTATGAATCTTCCCTAAATGTTCCATGTCTTAGTTGCTGAATAATAGAGATGCCTATGTTGTGGATTATTGAAATGAATAAGACATGAATATTGAATTGCTGATTGAATCACACTCGAACTGCTAATGTAACTTGATGCTTGAGAATGAATCGATAATGTCTCTTATGCTTAATCTTGATGAAATGAATAAATCACTTGAGTAATAAGATGCTACGAGAATGATACATGAGTAATGAACTGGCTATGCTATTAACACAAGGAATTGAATGAAACACTAGAATCATGTATATTCTGTATAACTGTTGCTGTTGCTTGCTTCCTTCTAAGCAATGAAAGAAAGAACATTGTCCCTATGATATAAATGAAATGATGCAGGTCCTATCGGTATGAATGAAATGTTATTTGTTCCTCTTAGAAAGGAATGATATGAGAAATGTTGCAATGATTGATGCAATGAGAAATGATGAGGCTTGGGATCATTGAGATCACCAAGTGAACAGGTAGAAATATTAGAAAGAGGAGATGATGAACTGTTGCCTTTTCTATCTTATTATTGTATCATGCGACTTCGAACACGATCGGGTCGGACACGCATTCGCATGACCATAGACGTACTTGTATACAAGGATTTCCTCGAACGGTACCCGCGGCGGTGGGATCGAGTCGGCCTAGGAGGAATTGGTGCTTTGGTAGCACGGTATTGGGATCCTCATTCGGGCTCGCAACCTGGTGAAGGGTACATCCCATACCCTATGAAGTCCTATATGGCACGTCGACATGGTGCACAATCACCAGTGGTTATGTAGTCAGGATGCATGCTAATGAATGTTTTGTGCAGACAGAGTAAGAATATCATATTATCCTGTATTTTGTGCAGGTACGAGGGAGTCGGCTATCGGTAAGAAATCACTTAAACGTGATAATTCAATATATGTGTTGGTTTAACTTGCGTGCTTATGTTCCAAATAAGTAAATGATGCTGTATGTAGCCTTTCAGTATGAGATCCTGCTTAACATGTTAAATTGAGTATGCTAGAAAGATGCCATGCTATAATCATTGCTCAAAACATAACATACATGCTAAGTGATGCTTGAAGTGAGAACTGTCATACCATGTTTAAGATGTTAATGTTAACGATGCCTCAATGATGCCTTTTCATGATAACACCTAGTATGCCTCAATGATGCCTTTGCATGATAATACGAAGAATGCTAAAATGATGTGTCCACATGAATGCTATTAAGAATATGTTTACATGCTTCACTCTGATTATTACCCATGAACTGTAAACTGATGCTAGGCCCCAAGTAGAAAGATCATACTAATAAATGCTTGTTAAATGATCACTTAAATGTTGGTTTATGCGAGTGGGTTGGATTCTACTCGCCAGTGCATAGATGATGTACTGACCCACGTTTTGTGGGCAGGTGCTCTTGCTTGGGATATTCTACACACGAAGAGTTGACTTGATTGGTTCCGCGGCATCGAAGATTTGTTGGGCATACAGAAGCTCTCCTTACACAAGATGATGTCTTCTGTTTATAAAGGGCATAATGTATGGAACATTGTAATCAGCTGTACCAGTGAGATTGTAAGCCAAGTCAGTGTATCGAGTTGTAATCCAATGTATCCATGTATCAAATGTAAGCTGTATAGCATTGTTCAGTTGGCTTTCATTGTAAAGTGAGATGTGTTGTAAACATTGTACTTCAATACAAGTCTTGTACTTTTCTTCGATTATCAATAAAGAGAATAAAGTTCTATATGTCTCTGTGTGACTTCAAGTTGTCCTTCTATCTTTGCTGCTATAAAGAAGTGATTTACTTCTATTCAATAAGAAAGATTGTCCTCATTAACTTCAATTTGTCTGCTGCTGCCGCTGCGATGTGTTTCTATTTGAAGATTAACAATTATGTATCATCTTTGCCTTGTACAAGTGCAATTCCAGACTTGTACGGCATCACGCCTAAGCGAGGACGATCGATTCCAAGAGATAAATTATGTGAATAAATGACTCTACGAATCGGGGCGTGACAAATTGGTATCAGAGCACGGCTTTACGTCCTTGGTCTCTTTTTTGATTCGTTTCAAAATCAAAGTTGCATCGGCGATTAACCAAAGTTACTTCCGCGATTACTCAACGTTGCTTCCGAGATTAAATCAAAGATTGCTTCTGCGATTATGCTGTCGTCGTTCTGCAATCATCCTATGTTGCTTGTGTCTGAAAATTCGTTGACCCTCTTGGCTGCTCACTGGATGTTCCATACAATAAGTCTATATACATTGTGATGCCCCTGAATGAATAATTTTGTTGGTTTGGACACAAATAACCCAACAATGACTCGATGCCATAGTATGCAATATTGTGAATGCTGTTTGGAATGTGGAAATAAAGAAAAGTGGCTATGTATGCTGTAACAAGTTGAGATTGCTTGTGATGTTGGAAAAGAATTGTGAATGGGGTAATTGATGGATGAGTTCAACGAAACTGGGGAATTGACTCATTGGTGATGGCTAGTACTTTTGAGACCCTGAGATGTTGGCTAAGTGTTGTGAGCATTATAGATCACGAAGGTCCGGAATAGATTTGAGTTGGTATTGCTTAAGGACGGCTTCGTCTCTGAGTGGTATATTGTCTCTACCACCTCAGAATGAGATGTATGTTGACCCTTTTCTATAGGATAGCAATGAGACTATCTGTGGGTACTGGGTAGTGCCGAGACTTAGCTGGAAGTCATGTATTATTGCTAGATGACTCGAGTGTCCCTTGACGGAGGTGTTATATTGAGTAGCGAGATGGTCGGAAATTATAACTGGTGGCTTGGTTAGAAATTATATAGTCGAGTGATGACTCAGACTAGTAAGACCGTTAGTATGCTATGGGTAAATGGATTTGGCTAGAGAATGTGGGGGCTTAGAACATCTGAATGTTGACTTCGATTGGTTGGATGTAAATCATATGTGGCTAATACCAAGTTGATTGCTAAGTTGGACGTTTTGGAAAAAGTTGTCGATGACCAAAAGAATATTAGAGATCTGTGCCTGACCCTAAGGTGTAAAAGATGTTAACCCATCTAGATCACCAAAGGATAGTTGTTGCCTATGTGCAAGTATGCTGAGGAATTTAATGGGATTAGAAAAGTAACTAGTAGCAATCCTGAATATTTATATTGCACAAAGGATTGTTAATTGATACATAAATTGTCGGATTGAATGGAATGAACTACTCGACCCTTTAGGTAGGGAATTTTAAGAATGTCCGTATGAGATTTTGACGGCTGGAAAAAGAACGAGATTTAAGAATGCCTGTAAGATAATGTTGATGATTGATGAAACGAATGGGAATTAGAAATTGCAAATGTGTTGGATAATGTCGGTATATGTGACTGTTGGATTGGGATATAGTTAGTCTTGGCTTATGGGCTCGTGTGGGTACAAAGAAATAGAAATAGAAATTGAATCATTGGAAAATTTACTTGATGGATTATTAGAACGATGAAGATCATATGTCGGATTGGAAATTGACCGTAATGTTGATAGCTCAATCTTAGTCGATCGTTGGGTAAGTCTAGAATGAGCCTCTGTGGGAATTATTTCCTTGAGGAAGACCCTGGATAGATAGACTTGGCCCTAGTGACCAATTGAGGACTTACCAATTGTTGGCATAGCCGACAATAGAGATTAGTATTCAGACTGAGTTGATACCCATAGGTTTGGGTAGAGTTCCTTAGAGCTGTCGGTTGCTTGTTGGCCCTAAGAAAGAAACTAGCATGATCCCTAGTAGCCGTCCACTCTAGGGAAGTCACTTGAATGATTAGGTATAGCTGTCGGTATAGCTGACCATTGAGACTGGACCGCATAATAGATGGCCGTTGGCGACCCATAGAATAACCTTGTGGCATTAAACGAGAGATGGTGATGAGTACGACCTAAGAGTGATATGTTATATATATGCTCCAATATGAACCTTAGAGATGTTTGACCTTGAGAATTATGTGCCGGCCTATCACTACAAGAAAAATGGCTTTTCTTGACGGTTTATTTATTGACGGTCGTGGAAAACCGTCATTAAAATGGGTAACCTTGACGGTTTTAGACATACGTCAAGGAAACACACGTTTTGTGTTAATTTAGCAAATTTATACCATAATAGTTGACGGTTTTAGTGAAACCGTCAAGAAATACAAATCTATTTATTGACGTTTTGATAATAACCGTCAACTAAAGTCTGTGCGGGAAAATTCCCGCGGCTATTTCAGCTGCCATTATCGTAATTTCTTTTAAAAATATTAATTTGTTGACGGTTTCGCACCAAATAGAGCAGATCTGAAAAAACCCTTCGCACATAACAAAACCCCCCCTCCACTTCGAAAACCCTCTCTCCCCAGCCGACCTCTTCCTCGAGAAATCTCTCCCTCCGGCCTCTTCCTCGAGAAATCGCTCCCTCCGACCTCTTCCTCCACTTCGAAAAGCCTCCCTCCGCCCTCTTCCTCCATGAGAAATCAACCTCCATCCCTCCGGCCTCTTCCCTCTCCCTCCAAACAGTAAAACCCACTCCTCGGCGACCTTCACGACGTCCAACGCGACGTCCCCTCTCCTCGACGGCCTATACGACGTCCTACGCGACGTCCCCTCTCCTCGGCGGCCTACACGACGTCCCCTCTCCATCGAGAAAACCCTCTCCTCGGCGGCCTACCCAACGTCCTACGCAACGTCCCCTCTCCCTCGAGAAAACCCTCTCTTCGACGGCCTACACGACGTCCCCGACGTTTTCACCATGCGGCAACTTCGATCTTCACCATGCGGTATAATATCTTTCATTTCTTCTCTCTACAATTCGATTTTTGTGTCAACTTAGGGTTTTTTTGTGTCAGCCAACTTAGGGTTTTTCGATCATCCTAATTTAATCAGTAGGTTCTGCAAATCCAACACGTGATTGACCCACAAACACACTTAGAAATTTAACAAGGTGTTTATGTGGGTTCAATGGGTGTTTTCGATTGATTGGGAGTTGGGTTTTCGAATGGTAACAGATTGGTTTCAGTTCCAGTTTCGAATGGACTAGGGGTTGATGATGTCATCAATCTCAACAGAATGATGCCCTCTTCAAGCCTAGAATTGTGGTACGACATGTATGGTGGTGTGTTTGTGGTGTATATTATTCCTGACCATGAAAATATCTGCTTGGTAGGTAGCTGAATCTTGATTTTTCTACACCATTTTCTTTTTTCTTTTCCTTTTTCTTTTCTCTTTCTTTGGTGTCAATGCTCTCCAAATCCAGATTCAGAACACTGCAGGCAATCCCTTGTGTAGCCAGTACACCTCATACAAATAGGAAGGTGCATGAGTTATTGGCCATAAAAAATTGTCTTTGGTTGTAGTCTATGTTGCACGGATGCGGATACGACACAACACAGCGAAACGGACACGACACCTATTTTGGTGTGTCCTAGTGTATTTTGGAGTGTCTGAGGAGAGTCCGATACATGACCGACAGGACACGGCCACACTTTTAGAGTGAACGTGCTTCCTTTGTTGTAAGGAATCCGGATCAAGTTCAAATCTTCTTCTTCATATAAACAATTAAATAAGAGTAGAAGGTATGAAAATCCTCGTAAGGTTCTCAATGATATTTCCTCACACCTCCCATGGAATTTGTAGACTCCACAAACGGCAAATCACTTCCGTGTCCCACTTATTATCCTAAATCTGCATGAATTGCGCACGACAGTGCTTATTTAATATGGACACAAAGTGCCACTTCTACATCTGGATTCTGAAAAATCCTAACAGTGTATAAAAATAAGTCTTCGGAGCAATTAAAAATTGATTGTATATCATATAGGTTATAAAGTGAAAATATAGGTTAATATCAAGATTCCATTGTAGTTCTGTTGGTTAGGATACTCGCCTCTCACCAGAGAGACCAGGGTTCAAGTTCCGGCAGCGGAATATTTACATTAACCCTTCTTTTCATTTATTTCCTGCCCTATAAAATGCAAACACCTAGCCCACTTTTCCAATTTGATCGATAAATTTCATTTGGATAGACCACCTACAAAAGCTATATCATCATTCATCATGTACACGTGAAATCATTTGCCCGTGTCCCATAATATATTTTCGTATCTCACATGTGCAGTTGAGGACAAGATTAAGGGAAAAATCATGTGAAGTTGGAGACAACGCCAATTGAGGACAAGATGAGAAAAAAAATGTTTTAGCTGGTTTGGAAAAGTGCAATACAAGCCAATAGGTACACTAGTAAGGAGGAGCGATAAGATGGTAGTTATATAACCACCAGGACTAGAGGTCCTATTATATTCCTTCCAGTTTTTAACAAGGTTTACATGTTGTTTTGTTAGTTGATGATAAACTGAAATGTTAAATTTATATTACTGGTGATAGGCTAGGACTGAATGCTCTAAATGAACTTATGACTGAGAACTTTATTAACTGATTCACTGAATGCTCTAAATGAACAAACTAATTTTCCTTTGTATGAAACCATATGTTATGATATGACTGAGTTTGTTTTCCTATAAAGCTGAGTTTTAACTTTGTTGATGACCTGAGATTTGAATATATAACTGAACAGTGTTGGCTGAGTTTCCTGTTTTGAATTTGTTCACCCATTAAATTCTTTATTCGTATTTTAACTTTCCCATTATATTGTTAGTTTATAAATTTGGGAGAATATAGCTTATTATAGATTTGAATATGTAATATATGTGACTAATGTTATCTATATATCTGGAAACTAAACATGCAACTTGCAGTGGATAGTACATGTATGCGGTCGTCAGTGACTAATGTTATCTATATATAATGATCCTTATGTAAATATGTCTATAAAAAAAAGGTACAGAAGCATGGACTGTTGATGGCCGATGTAATTATTATAAGCGCTTTAAATCAGTATATGTTCTAGTTTCCTTTTTAACTTTCCATGAATACCAGAAGTAACCTGTCTGTTTATTGTCAATCTGCCTGGTAATGTTCTTCAAAAAATTCGCGATGAATTGTATCATTTCATTGCGCTGGCAGTGATAGTTGTTTATTTCATTATTCATGCCGATTTATTTCTCATCTAGATTGGAAATATCTTTGATATCTTAGCTCATTTTTAATCTTTGTAGTAAATCTGATGGCATGGCGGAAATGATCATTCACTTACTAAAAATGATCGATATATTGCGTTTATCTGTTGTCTCTGTAGCTTCTTAAACTAACCTTTATATTTCGGTGGCCGTCTCGTTTTACGTTTTCTTTGATGTCACTGTTTGGTGTATTTCACAGTTACATTGTTAAGAACGTTACTGAACTCACATTATATGATGTTTCTGAATGTCTATGGTTGTGGTTGATGCTTGCAGTCTTCTAAACCTTCTTGAAGTCTTCTAAACCTTCTTGATTCTCACATCCTGTCCTTTGTAAGTTCGTCGGTATCACTTCATGATAAACATAATATATTCTTTGTGGCCATTTTTAGTTAACTGCACTTGGCAGTCAAGTTTTGTAGCCACATTTGTGTAATATATGTGACTATATATAGACCAGTTAGCTATCTTAATTTACTGAAGAAGAAGAATAGTTGTAGCCGGGAGCATCATGATGATTACGAATTTTGCAGTGTTTATGTTCTTTTGCAGTGTTTACACTGTTACTAAGGGTCTTGGATCTCATTGTTTACAGTATTTATGTTATTTTTAAGTTATCAATCAAATAACTTCATATCAAAGCCTTGGTTACTTTATCAAATAGTGAGTCCAGTTATACTCCTTATAGACACTCATCCTTCTCACTCACATTCTTATTGCAGGAAAGGAAGAACAACAGAGCTTGAGGACGAGATTACGGTCATCGAATGCTGAAGCCCAGGTAGACTTTTACAATATTTTATATTGCATTTGTTCCTTGTATCCTCTATTTTACTCCAAAACTTTTGTAGTTGCACTTTGCATATTGCTAAGTAGAGTTCGTCATCATTACTTTCTGAGACAAGGTGAACCATGTCTAAATTATGGCTAACATGTTATATTGACCTTTGTAGGTATTTTTTTTCTAATCTAGCCCAAAATGGATAAATCATGGATGTCGAAGGATAGAATGTGTAGTGAATATGAGAAAGGAGTGGAAGAGTTTCTTGAGTTTGCAAAACTCCATTCAAATAATCCTAATTCTATTCGATGTCCATGCGAAAGATGTGGAAATTTGATATTCCAAAATCCAGGGGACGTCAGAAAACACTTGTTTAGTAGGGGTATCGATCGAAGTTATACAATATGGATTTGTCATGGTGAGGAACACCCTATCAGAGGATCGACAAGCTTTGCATCAAGGTCTGAACAAGCACCTAACTATAAAGGTGGCTCCTTTGAAGATGCTGCAGATGCTGTAGAAATGGTCAATGCGGCATATGAACATGTTTCTGGTGACCCCAAGTCATTTAAATCTCTACTTGAAGATGCCGAAAAGCCTCTTTATCCTGGTTGTTCAAAGTATACAAAGCTATCGGGATTGATGAGATTATATAACATTAAAGGAAGATATGGGTGGTCTGACAATAGCTTTTCTGAGTTGTTGAAATGTCTTCATGATATGTTACCAACACAAAATGAAATACCTTCATCAATGTACGAGGCTAAGAAGATAATGACTGCTCTGGGTTTGGAATATGAGAAGATTCATGCATGCCCCAATGATTGCATACTTTATAGAAAAGAGTATAGCGATTTATCTGAATGTCCCACTTGTGGAATGTCCCACTTTGCTCGTTAAAATTGTTTATTATTACATTAATAAGTTGAGTTAACTTATTTACAAACTATAGGTCATTGTACTATCGTTTGAAGGACCTAAACTCCGACGAGAATGTTTCATTCATTGATCCAAGACCATCAAACAAGTCAGGGATAAAAGAATTTTTGGCATCACAGGATAGAAGGGCAAGGCATATCTGTAATAGTCTGAACTCTCGAAAAGAAAGTCGACTATTTTTCTTGCCATACAACCCGAGGTGATACATTTCTTACTTATTTTCTTTTATAACATTCTGGAACATATAACTTGCTGGAATGTATATTCATATTTCATTCTTTCCCCATTTTCAAGAAATCATGAATGTATATTCAAATAAGAGTATAGGATACTCTTTGAGATGTTGGGTTCCTGTTGGAAACCAAATAAGAGTATAGGATACTCTTTGAGATGTTGGGTTCCCTGTTGAAACCCAGTTTCAGTTTCCAGTTTCCATATTGGGCTAGTCTCAGTTTCAGTTTATGTTTCAGTTTTCCTTTTTTTTTTCCAATTTGTACCATGCATATGTAACTCAAATCAGTCCTCCCTCACTTAAAAACCACACGACCAATAATCAACCACTTCACAGTCACAAACAAAGTCGACTATTTCTCTTGACATGCTTTGTCGCTTTGAACTTGTGTTATTTAGCAATTGTTTGGTTGTATACTCAATAACTTGTATATATCTTGGTGTTATATGGTGTTACAGTGATCATTGGGTTTTGGTAGTCATTGATCTTTTACTAATGAGAGCATACTATTTGGATTCTTTGGGAAGTTGCATCTGTGATGATCTTAAGCACATTGTAACAAGGTATGCATGAATATATCTGTCCCAATACTTCGCACAACTATAGTCAATGTTAGATGTTTTAATAATGACAAATAATATTTTCCACTTTAATTTGCATAGCGGGCTTCGTATGTTTCATGCTCAATGTGGTAACCAAGTGAAAAAATTTAAATTGAACTGGATTGCAATTCAGGTACAATATATTTCTCTCAATATATTTTTCGTTAATATATATATAAATCAAAAATGAACAAGTGTGTAAGATCTTTGCTTTTCTATGCATAGGTACCGAATCAAACCGGCTCCATCGAATGTGGTTACTACGTTATGAGATATATGAAAGAGATCTCATATGATCGAAGCTTGCTTAATCCCAAGGTGATGTTCTTCTTAATCAACATGTATGTTTATAATATATTTATATATTATCACTTATGTTTTATTTTTTCTTCCTATTTTTAAACAGTATAATGAAAAGTGTGTATACACATTTGATGAAATCAATGAAGTGCGTACGGAGTGGATGGATCATGTTTCGCAGTTCTTAATCTAAGCAATCAGTTGAGGTAATTTTTGGACTTTATCTACTTCATGGACAAGATTTTGAGCATCTCTTAAGAGAGGGGAAATGGTGGACTGTTTTAAGAATATGATTAGAGTGGACTGTTATATGCATTTGGTGTGTGTGTGTGTATGTCTGTGTTCCTTACTCCACAGTGAATGTGAAATGAGTTTATGGTATTTGTGAGTGTGGAGATGAGTTCATGTCCATTAGGAAACAACATTTATATAAGGACTGCTATATATAAGTACGTTTGTGTGATATAGGGCTATAGCTCAATCTTATACCAATTACACTTGACATTATATCAGTTGTGTAGAGGAAGGGGTTGGAGTTTAGTGTATCAGTATATGTAATAAAGAGGGGGCTCGGATGATGGAGCATAGCTGTAGCAGTTAACAATTGGGACTGTTGTTATCAGTTGGGGACTGCTCCATACTTTCTGTTAGAATAACAGTTAACCTTGGAGTGCAGGCAGGTCAATGGATGGGGTTTATGCCCCTGCAGGCAGGGGGGAACTGCCAGTTGCAGTAAGGAGCAGGCCTTGATGGGTCTGCAGTAGGAGGGCAGTGCCTTGACCAATATTGCAGCAGAGTGAGCTTCAGTGGCAGGGGCTTGACCCCCTTAGTCTGAGCTTAGGAAGTGATGTACGGCATGTGTGAGTGAGTGTATGGGAAGAAGTAGTGTCTCGAGTGTTTGTAGTAGAGGGTTGGCTAGTGTCAGGAGTGTCATGTGTTTCTCTGTGTGTTAATAGAGAGTGAGTATCATGGTTTAAAGTATCGGCCGATACCGATCCGATACGGCCGATACCGATACGGTTTGGCATGTCCCGATCCGATACCGACCGATACCCGATACTGGCCGATACCGACAATGAGGGTCTCTTTTCCGGACAATTCGGCAAAGAAAAATTAAACGAAAAAGACAAATCAACAAGGGTTTAAAGCATAATAAGGTTGTAAAAGCATGTAAAAGAAGAAAATCAATCTATTGTATGTAAGCCAATCGGTAAGGTGACTAATATTTTATTTAGTTTCAAAACTACTAAGAAATAACACTAAAAATACTTAAAATTTTGCCTAAATGTATAAAATATATGTTTTTAAATGTAAATAATTTATTAATAATTGTCTGTTTTCTGATACCAAAAAATCCGATACTCCGATCCGATACAGCCGATACTACCGATATTGCCGATACCAATACTCATAGGAATAGTCCGATACCGATACTGTGAACCTTGGTTGGTATAGCCCTGTGGCATGACAAGTAATTGGGTTTTAATAGCAAGAGTCTTTGATTTGTTGAATATAACTGGGTTTATTTGGTATGCTTGAAACCTGAGTTCACATGTTAACTGAGAAATGGAGTCTTTGATTTGTTAAATATAACTGGGTTCTTAATGAATGTCTAAAACCTGAGATTGGTGTTGGGATTGCTTAATATGTTAAGAGTGCTAAACTGAGTGCTTAACTGAACCATTTCTGAGTTTTAATGTTCATTAAATTTACTTGATTGCTAAATGTAAATTGATATGGTAACATGCAACCATGCCTGAGACTCATATGTATACTTGGGTTTTCTGATGTAGAGTTCTGATACTCACATGTTTTTCTTGATTTCAAAAACTAACATGATACTTTTGCTTGATTTCTGTTACCTATGTATATTAGTTGTGCTTTTCCAGAATTGGGAGTTTTATACATTGCATTTGTTTGTGATATCATAGGTTTCTAATGGACTGAGTATTGACAGATATGACCCCAACCTGAGAATGGGTTCCATTTTATAAATCTGAGATTGTATCCTATGTTAACTAGTATATGGGGGTATTATGAACTGCAAATCTGGGAATATGGGTTTAGTCTGGGTTTGAAATTGTTAAATAATTTGAGTTTTCAGTAAGAACTGAATGTTATAACTCAACTGGGTTTAACCTTAGTTGTTTTCTATGCTGTGATATCTGAGATGGTTGGGGGTTGTTGTTGATGTTAATTGGGAATTGAATGTTAAACTGAACTGTCTCTCTATTTCTGTATTTTTTTCCCCAACTGATTTCCTGCACATTTAAACTACTGCAACATTTGAGTCCTCCCTAGATTGTTCTGTCCATTCAAAATTTGATTGAATTTCAGTTGTGTTGCTGACTTATAATGTTATGTTCACCTTGTTTGCAGATTAACCTAAAGGAAATGCTGCTCTGGGTTCAGATATATTTTGGTTAATCTACTCCTGTAAATATGTTTTGGATATGTATATATGGTGTACGAACGTGTTTGTGGTTGGACGTTTGGATGTACTTGTTGGATGTACTTGTTGCATGCTACTCTGGGTTCAGAGATATTTTGGTTAATTTACTCCTATAAATGTTTAGGATATTTATGGTGTACGAACGTGTTTGTGGTTGGATGTACTTGTTGGATGTTTGGATGTACGAACAACGTATTTTTTAATATAAAAATTGTGTATTATAGTTGTGTGATGCTTGTGATATTATATATTGATTCTGGAATTGGATTCTGTGTAATTATGTGTATTTGGTAATTGGATTTCTGGAATATATTATGTTTATCTTGACGGTTGTAAAACGGCAAATTTTTTTATTCCTTGACGGTTTTTAACTTGACGGTTGCAAAAACGTCAAAAAATAATTCATTTCGTGACGGTTTGCAAACACCAGAAAAGTCTTTCTTGACGGTTTTTCCCCGTCAAGAAAGACTTTTCTTGACGGTTATTAGCCGTCATCTAGGCCCCCGTCAAGAAAAGTCGACACTTTTCTTGACGGTTTTTTGTTTGTTTTATTGACGGTTTAAAACCGTCAAGATAACGCATGTTTCTTGACGGTTTAAAACCGTCAAGGATACAAACAAAAAACCGTCAAGAAAAGTGTCGACTTTTCTTGACGGGGGCCTAGATGACGGATCCAAAACCGTCAAGAAAAGTCTTTCTTGACGGGGAAAAACCGTCAAGAAAAGCCATTTTTCTTGTAGTGTATAGCGGGAAATAGAATCATGGGATGAGACTTGATTTGTATGTATCGAATAGTGAATTATTATATGAGATGGAATTGACTGCTCATGACGGAAATGTTGGATAGGTATCTATAGTCGGGTAGCTGGGTTAACCTTGACTGTTGCATAGAATTATACCCTGACTTGGATAATCGATAGTTGGTGATGTCGGATTGTACCTTTTAGAAAAGATGAATTGCCTCGGTGAGAAATATTGTTGGATTTGGAAAGGAATAAATTGCATATTGTGAACTCTTGATTTGATTGGCTCTAAGATTGGACCCTTGACCGAATGTTAAAATATTATGCTTTGATAGAGAGTTGTCCCTGAAAGATAGTGATTGTGACAAGTGGATAAAGTGATAAGTCAATTGAAAGTATGCTAAGTCTGATTTGGGAAAGAGAGTTATATCATGGCTGATTGAATTATACTATCATAAAAGTTGGCTGAAGTGCATATGTTTTGGGGACGCCTAAAATATGTGTATGGATCCAGCCGAAGTGATAGGTTACGACTGAGAGAATATTGTTGGAAGAATTTATCGCACTAGCGCGAACTTTGGCTGAAATGCATATGTTTTGGGGACGCCTAAAATATGTGTATGGATCCAAACGAAGTGATATGTTGCGACCGAGATAAAACTGCGAGACAAATGTTGGTGAATCAATGAGAAGTTGCAAGTATTTGGAAAAAGAAAAAGATGGATTGAATCGTTGATTGATTAAAATGATACAATTGGATAGTTATTTTGAAAATGATCAAGTGGGCTAAAATGAATATTGAATTGAAGCTGAATGAGTAACTCATTGTGACTAAAAGAATCTAGTAGAAAGAGTTGTTTCCTTAAGTTTCGAGGACGAAACTTTTTCTGAGTGGTATATTATGTAATGCCCCGCTCCGCACGAGGCATTTGGTTGGCTTGTTGGATGGATCAGAATGTTGGACCGTGACTTGTGTTGGAGATCAAGAGAGTTGAGACTGATGTAGTCTCTCTTAGCTGGCTAAACGGAATGGGTATTGGAACGTGGCTCGCTGGTGGAGCTACGCTTAGCGGGAATTGAGCAGGAAGACCCTTTTATGCAGGCAAGTGGAACTGTCCTCCTTCCTCCTTATTCCTGTATGCTTAATAAATAGAATAATGTGATGCTATGAATCTTCCCTAAATGTTCCATGTCTTAGTTGCTGAATAATAGAGATGCCTATGTTGTGGATTATTGAAATGAATAAGACATGAATATTGAATTGCTGATTGAATCACACTCGAACTGCTAATGTAACTTGATGCTTGAGAATGAATCGATAATGTCTCTTATGCTTAATCTTGATGAAATGAATAAATCACTTGAGTAATAAGATGCTACGAGAATGATACATGAGTAATGAACTGGCTATGCTATTAACACAAGGAATTGAATGAAACACTAGAATCATGTATATTCTGTATAATTGCTGCTGTTGCTTGCTTCCTTCTAAGCAATGAAAGAAAGAACATTGTCCCTATGATATAAATGAAATGATGCAGGTCCTATCGGTATGAATGAAATGTTATTTGTTCCTCTTAGAAAGGAATGATATGAGAAATATTGCAATGATTGATGCAATGAGAAATGATGAGGCTTGGGATCATTGAGATCACCAAGTGAACAGGTGGAAATATTAGAAAGAGGAGATGATGAACTGTTGCCTTTTCTTATCTTATTATTGTATCATGCGACTTCGAACACGATCGGGTCGGACACGCATTCGCATGACCATAGACGTACTTGTATACAAGGATTTCCTCGAACGGTACCCGCGGCGGTGGGATCGAGTCGGCCTAGGAGGAATTGGTGCTTTGGTAGCACGGTATTGGGATCCTCATTCGGGCTCGCAACCTGGTGAAGGGTACATCCCATACCCTATGAAGTCCTATATGGCACGTCGACATGGTGCACAATCACCAGTGGTCATGTAGTCAGGATGCATGCTAATAAATGTTTTGTGCAGACAGAGTAAGAATATCATATTATCCTGTATTTTGTGCAGGTACGAGGGAGTCGGCTATCGGTAAGAAATCACTTAAACGTGATAATTCAATATATGTGTTGGTTTAACTTGCGTGCTTATGTTCCAAATAAGTAAATGATGCTGTATGTAGCCTTTCAGTATGAGATCCTGTTTAACATGTTAAATTGAGTATGCTAGAAAGATGCCATGCTATAATCATTGCTCAAAACATAACATACATGCTAAGTGATGCTTGAAGTGAGAACTGTCATACCATGTTTAAGATGTTAATGTTAACGATGCCTCAATGATGCCTTTTCATGATAACACCTAGTATGCCTCAATGATGCCTTTGCATGATAATACGAAGAATGCTAAAATGATGTGTCCACATGAATGCTATTAAGAATATGTTTACATGCTTCACTCTGATTATTACCCATGAACTGTAAACTGATGCTAGGCCCCAAGTAGAAAGATCATACTAATAAATGCTTGTTAAATGATCACTTAAATGTTGGTTTATGCGAGTGGGTTGGATTCTACTCGCCAGTGCATAGATGATGTACTGACCCACGTTTTGTGGGCAGGTGCTCTTGCTTGGGATATTCTACACACGAAGAGTTGACTTGATTGGTTCCGCGGCATCGAAGATTTGTTGGGCATACAGAAGCTCTCCTTACACAAGATGATGTCTTCTGTTTATAAAGGGCATAATGTATGGAACATTGTAATCAGCTGTACCAGTGAGATTGTAAGCCAAGTCAGTGTATCGAATTGTAATCCAATGTATCCATGTATCAAATGTAAGCTGTATAGCATTGTTCAGTTGGCTTTCATTGTAAAGTGAGATGTGTTGTAAACATTGTACTTCAATACAAGTCTTGTACTTTTCTTCGATTGTCAATAAAGAGAATAAAGTTCTATATGTCTCTGTGTGACTTCAAGTTGTCCTTTTATCTTTGCTGCTATAAAGAAGTGATTTACTTCTATTCAATAAGAAAGATTGTCCTCATTAACTTCAATTTGTCTGCTGCTGCCGCTGCGATGTGTTTCTATTTGAAGATTAACAATTATGTATCATCTTTGCCTTGTACAAGTGCAATTCCAGACTTGTACGGCATCACGCCTAAGCGAGGACGATCGATTCCAAGAGATAAATTATGTGAATAAATGACTCTACGAATCGGGGCGTGACAAATTGGTATCAGAGCACGGCTTTACGTCCTTGGTCTCTTTTTTGATTCGTTTCAAAATCAAAGTTGCATCGGCGATTAACCAAAGTTGCTTCCGCGATTACTCAACGTTGCTTCCGAGATTAAATCAAAGATTGCTTCTGCGATTATGCTGTCGTCGTTCTGCAATCATCCTATATTGCTTGTGTCTGAAAATTCGTTGACCCTCTTGGCTGCTCACTGGATGTTCCATACAATAAGTCTATATACATTGTGATGCCCCTGAATGAATAATTTTGTTGGTTTGAACACAAATAACCCAACAATGACTCGATGCCATAGTATGCAATATTGTGAATGCTGTTTGGAATGTGGAAATAAAGAAAAGTGGCTATGTATGCTGTAACAAGTTGAGATTGCTTGTGATGTTGGAAAAGAATTATGAATGGGGTAATTGATGGATGAGTTCAACGAAACTGGGGAATTGACTCATTGGTGATGGCTAGTACTTTTGAGACCCTGAGATGTTGGCTAAGTGTTGTGAGCATTATAGATCACGAAGGTCCGGAATAGATTTGAGTTGGTATTGCTTAAGGACGGCTTCGTCTCTGAGTGGTATATTGTCTCTACCACCTCAGAATGAGATGTATGTTGACCCTTTTCCATAGGATAGCAATGAGACTATCTGTGGGTACTGGGTAGTGCCGAAACTTAGCTGGAAGTCATGTATTATTGCTAGATGACTCGAGTGTCCCTTGACGGAGGTGTTATATTGAGTAGCGAGATGGTCGGAAATTATAACTGGTGGCTTGGTTAGAAATTATATAGTCGAGTGATGACTCAGACTAGTAAGACCGTTAGTATGCTATGGGTAAATGGATTTGGCTAGAGAATGTGGGGGCTTAGAACATCTGAATGTTGACTTCGATTGGTTGGATGTAAATCATATGTGGCTAATACCAAGTTGATTGCTAAGTTGGACGTTTTGGAAAAAGTTGTCGATGACCAAAAGAATATTAGAGATATGTGCCTGACCCTAAGGTGTAAAAGATGTTAACCCATCTAGATCACCAAAGGATAGTTGTTGCCTATGTGCAAGTATGCTGAGGAATTTAATGGGATTAGAAAAGTAACTAGTAGCAATCCTGAATATTTATATTGCACAAAGGATTGTTAATTGATACATAAATTGTCGGATTGAATGGAATGAACTACTCGACCCTTTAGGTAGGGAATTTTAAGAATGTCCGTATGAGATTTTGACGGCTGGGAAAAGAACGAGATTTAAGAATGCCTGTAAGATAATGTTGATGATTGATGAAACGAATGGGAATTAGAAATTGCAAATGTGTTGGATAATGTCGGTATATGTGACTGTTGGATTGGAATATAGTTAGTCTTGGCTTATGGGCTCGTGTGGGTACAAAGAAATAGAAATAGAAATTGAATCATTGGAAAATTTACTTGATGGATTATTAGAACGATGAAGATCATATGTCGGATTGGAAATTGACCGTAATGTTGATAGCTCAATCTTAGTCGATCGTTGGGTAAGTCTAGAATGAGCCTCTGTGGGAATTATTTCCTTGAGGAAGACCCTGGATAGATAGACTTGGCCCTAGTGACCAATTGAGGACTTACCAATTGTTGGCATAGCCGACAATAGAGATTAGTATTCAGACTGAGTTGATACCCATAGGTTTGGGTAGAGTTCCTTAGAGCTGTCGGTTGCTTGTTGGCCCTAAGAAAGAAACTAGCATGATCCCTATGATTAGGTATAGCTGTCGGTATAGCTGACCATTGAGACTGGACCGCATAATAGATGGCCGTTGGCGACCCATAGAATAACCTTGTGGCATTAAACGAGAGATGTTGATGAGTACGACCTAAGAGTGATATGTTATATATATGCTCCAATATGAACCTTAGAGATGTTTGACCTTGAGAATTATGTGCCGGCCTATAGCGGGAAATAGAATCATGGGATGAGACTTGATTTGTATGTATCGAATAGTGAATTATTATATGAGATGGAATTGACTGCTCATGACGGAAATGTTGGATAGGTATCTATAGTCGGGTAGCTGGGTTAACCTTGACTGTTGCATAGAATTATACCCTGACTTGGATAATCGATAGTTGGTGATGTCGGATTGTACCTTTTAGAAAAGATGAATTGCCTCGGTGAGAAATATTGTTGGATTTGGAAAGGAATAAATTGCATATTGTGAACTCTTGATTTGATTGGCTCTAAGATTGGACCCTTGACCGAATGTTAAAATATTATGCTTTGATAGAGAGTTGTCCCTGAAAGATAGTGATTGTGACAAGTGGATAAAGTGATAAGTCAATTGAAAGTATGCTAAGTCTGATTTGGGAAAGAGAGTTATATCATGGCTGATTGAATTATACTATCATAAAAGTTGGCTGAAGTGCATATGTTTTGGGGACGCCTAAAATATGTGTATGGATCCAGCCGAAGTGATAGGTTGCGACTGAGAGAATATTGTTGGAAGAATTTATCGCACTAGCGCGAACTTTGGCTGAAATGCATATGTTTTGGGGACGCCTAAAATATGTGTATGGATCCAAACGAAGTGATATGTTGCGACCGAGATAAAACTGCGAGACAAATGTTGGTGAATCAATGAGAAGTTGCAAGTATTTGGAAAAAGAAAAAGATGGATTGAATCGTTGATTGATTAAAATGATACAATTGGATAGTTATTTTGAAAATGATCAAGTGGGCTAAAATGAATATTGAATTGAAGCTGAATGAGTAACTCATTGTGACTAAAAGAATCTAGTAGAAAGAGTTGTTTCCTTAAGTTTCGAGGACGAAACTTTTTCTGAGTGGTATATTATGTAATGCCCCGCTCCGCACGAGGCATTTGGTTGGCTTGTTGGATGGATCAGAATGTTGGACCGTGACTTGTGTTGGAGATCAAGAGAGTTGAGACTGATGTAGTCTCTCTTAGCTGGCTAAACGGAATGGGTATTGGAACGTGGCTCGCTGGTGGAGCTACGCTTAGCGGGAATTGAGCAGGAAGACCCTTTTATGCAGGCAAGTGGAACTGTCCTCCTTCCTCCTTATTCCTGCATGCTTAATAAATAGAATAATGTGATGCTATGAATCTTCCCTAAATGTTCCATGTCTTAGTTGCTGAATAATAGAGATGCCTATGTTGTGGATTATTGAAATGAATAAGACATGAATATTGAATTGCTGATTGAATCACACTCGAACTGCTAATGTAACTTGATGCTTGAGAATGAATCGATAATGTCTCTTATGCTTAATCTTGATGAAATGAATAAATCACTTGAGTAATAAGATGCTACGAGAATGATACATGAGTAATGAACTGGCTATGCTATTAACACAAGGAATTGAATGAAACACTAGAATCATGTATATTCTGTATAACTGTTGCTGTTGCTTGCTTCCTTCTAAGCAATAAAAGAAAGAACATTGTCCCTATGATATAAATGAAATGATGCAGGTCCTATCGGTATGAATGAAATGTTATTTGTTCCTCTTAGAAAGGAATAATATGAGAAATGTTGCAATGATTGATGCAATGAGAAATGATGAGGCTTGGGATCATTGAGATCACCAAGTGAACAGGTGGAAATATTAGAAAGAGGAGATGATGAACTGTTGCCTTTTCTTATCTTATTATTGTATCATGCGACTTCGAACACGATCGGGTCGGACACGCATTCGCATGACCATAGACGTACTTGTATACAAGGATTTCCTCGAACGGTACCCGCGGCGGTGGGATCGAGTCGGCCTAGGAGGAATTGGTGCTTTGGTAGCACGGTATTGGAATCCTCATTCGAGCTCGCAACCTGGTGAAGGGTACATCCCATACCCTATGAAGTCCTATATGGCACGTCGACATGGTGCACAATCACCAGTGGTCATGTAGTCAGGATGCATGCTAATGAATGTTTTGTGCAGACAGAGTAAGAATATCATATTATCCTGTATTTTGTGCAGGTACGAGGGAGTCGGCTATCGGTAAGAAATCACTTAAACGTGATAATTCAATATATGTGTTGGTTTAACTTGCGTGCTTATGTTCCAAATAAGTAAATGATGCTGTATGTAGCCTTTCAGTATGAGATCCTGCTTAACATGTTAAATTGAGTATGCTAGAAAGATGCCATGCTATAATCATTGCTCAAAACACAACATACATGCTAAGTGATGCTTGAAGTGAGAACTATCATACCATGTTTAAGATGTTAATGTTAACGATGCCTCAATGATGCCTTTTCATGATAACACCTAGTATGCCTCAATGATGCCTTTGCATGATAATACGAAGAATGCTAAAATGATGTGTCCACATGAATGCTATTAAGAATATGTTTACATGCTTCACTCTGATTATTACCCATGAACTGTAAACTGATGCTAGGCCCCAAGTAGAAAGATCATACTAATAAATGCTTGTTAAATGATCACTTAAATGTTGGTTTATGCGAGTGGGTTGGATTCTACTCGCCAGTGCATAGATGATGTACTGACCCACGTTTTGTGGGCAGGTGCTCTTGCTTGGGATATTCTACACACGAAGAGTTGACTTGATTGGTTCCGCGGCATCGAAGATTTGTTGGCATACAGAAGCTCTCCTTACACAAGATGATGTCTTCTGTTTATAAAGGGCATAATGTATGGAACATTGTAATCAGCTGTACCAGTGAGATTGTAAGCCAAGTCAGTATATCGAGTTGTAATCCAATGTATCCATGTATCAAATGTAAGCTGTATAGCATTGTTCAGTTGGCTTTCATTGTAAAGTGAGATGTGTTGTAAACATTGTACTTCAATACAAGTCTTGTACTTTTCTTCGATTATCAATAAAGAGAATAAAGTTCTATATGTCTCTGTGTGACTTCAAGTTATCCTTTTATCTTTGCTGCTATAAAGAAGTGATTTACTTCTATTCAATAAGAAAGATTGTCCTCATTAACTTCAATTTGTCTGCTGCTGCCGCTGCGATGTGTTTCTATTTGAAGATTAACAATTATGTATCATCTTTGCCTTGTACAAGTGCAATTCCAGACTTGTACGGCATCACGCCCAAGCGAGGACGATCGATTCCAAGAGATAAATTATGTGAATAAATGACTCTACGAATCGGGGCGTGACAGGTTGGAGGCGCATGGTATCTGCTGCGCCTCACTGGCGGCGCATGGTGACTGCTGCGCCTATCTGGAGGCGCATGGCGACTGCTGCGCCTATCTGAAGGCGCATGGTGGCCGCTGGCTGTAGACTTAGGATCTTTCCTTTGTATAAATTCTCCTTTGTACAACCTTTTTCTAGACATGTAATAGACTTTTGTATATAAATAAAAAGTCCTTCTTCAAATGTCTATACTTATTGGCCTTGCTGTGAAGTGTTCTGTCCGAGTTCTGGCGCATGTAGTGTCTGGCGCATGGGCTTTCTGGTTGTGAAATTTCATGCTTCTACAGAAGTGTGTTAAGAAAAGTGTGTTCCCGTAGTATTATTGAAAATAGAACTTTCCGATACTATATGAATGAATGGCAAAATCTTGTTGATCAGTTTTATCATTTCCGAGACTATATGGATTGTTTTCTTGGTGTCAAATTTAATTACCTAACATTTTATGATGGGAGGAATTTTCTTTCTAGGAAAGCAGTTTGTGCCAAGAAAAGAAAAGTGGAGTGAATTTTGTATAATTACTAATTACTTGAACGATTTTGTGCATATGGGAGGGATGATATCGACATGAAAGAAACCGCTATAGGTCCACTATATATAGTTTATAAATTCAAAGTTGTATGCTCCCTCACCATCAGCTCTACTACACCATTAGGTTAGGGCTATTTCTGACATATCAACCAAAGAAATTTAATGTTGACAAGTACCATTTACCTATACACCATTAGGGCTACCCAAATATATCCATATGATATGATTAATGTGGGAATGTGGGCAGGCTTGGAAAGCTGAATGGAATCGAAGCTCAAAGCCTCGTACTTGAGACACGAAAGTCTATACAAGAGGCAACAGTCGGATGCAGTGATGAGTAAAGAAAACCCACCATTCCTCCTTCTCTGGCTTGATATCAAGCAGCAATGCGTTCCTTTTCCTTTCTCGTAGCCTCTTTCTCTTGATATGCATCCATCCATCTCCATTGCTGTGTAATAAGCTTCCTTCTCCTTCTCCTTCTCCCCCTCCTTCCACCAACGAAGTCAACCTAAGGACGTACAAGTCAGTCGAGTAGAACCTTAGCCACGTCCTCCTAACCGGCGGCTCTAACGATATGGAGAGCTGGTACAAATCTTTCTTGCCACAGACCACCACTTCCAATTCTGCGGAGGAGCCTCGCTTGGTACACATTTACAGTGAGGCCTTCAGCAGATTTGCTGCGAGGCTAACCGACGAACAAGTCAAGGAGATGGCAAGAAAGAAGGGTTTGTTTGGGCCTACCCGGACCAGATCTTGACCCTCCACACGAAGGGGAAGTGTGAATCCCACAGCAGCTACAACAACAAGATTATTTGCGCCACGACGCATCTCAGTGACGTTGTAGAAGAAACTAATTTGTTCGACGAGAAAACCATACTGCAAGTACGGCCGCCGGCAATTTCGAAGGCAAATGTTGTAGAAGAAACCACCTTGTTCTTGAAGGCATTGCCATCTACCAAGTTGCAAGAAGTGAAACTATGGCTTTGGTTGCCAAAGTAGACGAGGGGGAAGGAAGGGAAAGAGGACATTGAGCTGAAGTTTATTGAGTGGCTGAGAGATTCTCCATTAATTTCATGCCTGCCGTCTCTGAATTGAAAGCTTCGGCCGACGGTGCAGCAAAGACGGTGAGGATCCATGGGGCATCATTGATAATTGACCTGGGACTCGGTCCGTCATTGCGTGCGTAGTTCTCAAAGCCACTATGGTCAGGTGATATGAGAGCGCCTGAACCTACACCAAGTGAGATTGAGATCACGTCGACTCCGTCCTTGATAGCAGATTCTAGCCCAAAAAGCACATCGCCCGAGTCGGAGGCCAAGTAAGTCTGGGCTGTGGGTGGTGTGGAGGGTCAAGATCTCGTCATGGTAGGCCCGAACAAACCCTCCTTTCTTGGCCATCTGATCCTTTAATTCTTTGTCGGTTAGACTCGCTAGCAAATCCGCTGAAGGCCTCACTGTAAATGTGTACCAAGTTAGGCTCCTCCGCGGAATTGGAAGTGGTGGTCTATGGCAATAAGAATTTGTACCGGCTTTCCATATTGTTAGAGCCGCCGTTAGGAGGACATGGTTAAGGTTCTGCTCGACTTGTATTATGTACGTCCTTAGGTCGACTTCGTTGATGGAAAGAGCTTCATTGGTGGAAAGAGGAGGAGGAGAAGCAAGCTTATCACACAACAATAGAGATGGATAGATGCATATCAAGAGAAGAGAGGCTATGAGAAAGGAAGAGGAAGGCATTGCTTGATATCAAGAGCCAGAGAAAGAGGAATGGTGGTTTTTTTTCTTACAATACAGTTGAGCTGCTGGAGCATACAATTGAATTTATAAACTATCTTCATGTCCATATCGATCCCCCATGTGTACAAAATCGTTGGAGTATATAGGAATTATAGAGAATTCACTCCACTTTCTTTTCTTTTCTTGGAAAAAAATTGGGTCCATTTGGATATGTTTTCTAAAATTTTTCTGGAAACACTTTTCTGAAAGTAAGTTATAAAGTTATTTTCTAAGTAGAAAAATTTTAAGTTTGCGATTTGTTACTTTTATCTGAAAAGTGATTTTAAGAATAATAAAATAAAAATTATGTATGGTAAAATATTTTTAGAAAATAATTTTTTTAATTGTGTTCGCACTATTCTGTGTCCAATTGTGTCCAACTAACAAATTTTTGTATCTGACACACGTGTCCATTACATATATTTTTCGTGTCCACCACAGATATTTTTCGTGTCCACCATATCTGGCATTTTTTCCGTGTCCAGCAATTATTCTGTGTCCAACAAATTATTTCTGTGTCCAAACTTTTTTTTCTGACATTTTCTTGTGTCCCCAACAGCTCTCGACGAGGACTCGTCACCGCCGCCGGCTCGCAGTCGAGCGGAGAAGGACTCGTCACCGCCGCCTGCTCGTAGTAGAGTGAAATACCCATCGTCCCAAAACTTGAGCTCGAGGCTGGAGGAGCCGGAGCTCGAGGAGGGAGGAGCCGAGTGCGTGGCGGAAGGAGCTGAGCGCGAGGCAGGAGGAGCTGAGCTCGAGGCGGGAGGATCCGAGCGCATTGCGGCCCGAGCTCGACTTCGTCCAGGCGGGGATGGTGGTGGTGAGGACGGTGGCTCGACTTTGTCCATGCGGTCGTCGACCCCGACGCGTCTCCGTCTCGAGGGAGGGAATGACATCGAGAGAGACGGGGGAGGGATAGTTCTCGACCTCGGAATCTTGGACTTCTACATCTATCTCGGACTCGCCGGAGCACCACCTCCGGAGGTCGAGCTTTTTTGGGGAGGTGGACAGAGCTCTCAGAAAAGGTGGAGAAATTTTTTGGAAAGATGGAGAGGGAAATATTTTAGAAAATGTCTAGAGAGAGAAAGAGAGGGGGGGACCCTGTTGAGGAAAAAAGTAAATTGTTTGAAAACGAAGTTTTAATGCTGCTTTTTCTCTACTTTCTGAAAACGAAATTTTAATGCTGCTTTAGGAAAAAAAGTTCTGAAATTTTTTTCCGAGTAGGAGTTAGCCAAACGTTATTTATGGCTGAGTTAGTGTTTAAACTCAAACCAGTACTTTATAGTGGATATCCAAACAGGACCGCTTTCCTCAAGAACAAATTCCTCCTATCTTAAAACTATTTAAGTAATTAAATTTGACACCCGAAAAACAACCCATACGAGGTCTTCCTAAAATATAAACCATAAGAGCCTAATAGTTTTAATAACTCTAAATCCTATAACTTAGATATGATTACATCTTATTTTTCTCCCAACAAATATTTTTTTTTTACAAGAAATAGTAAGGAGAAAATAGACTTTAAAATGTGTTATGATTGAATATTTTTATCATGAAATATATATATTTAATTAAATTTTAAACTTTTTGTTATAAAAATGGGCTCCCGTTATATATTTAATTTTATATATATATATATATATATATATATATATATATATATATGAGGAAGGATAGGCATCCCCACACTTTTTGTATTCCCATGCATCTTCATGTTCACATCCGTTGGATGTGCTTTAAGTCATCTAATCTTAATCATTGGTAAATCAACGGTCAAGATTATATGACTTAAAGCACCATCCAACGGTGTAAATAGAGGGGATGCTTGGGGATGCAAAAAGTGTGGGGATCTTGATCCTTCCTCAAATAGAGGAGGGATCCGCATTTTCAATTTTTTTTTGGATCCCTAAACATTTCCATGTTAACAACCATCGGATGTTGTTTTAAGTCATTTAATCTTAACCGTTGATTTGAATGGTCGGTTAAGATTAGATGACTTAAAACGACATCCGACGGTGAATAGCATGTGATGTTTGAGGACGCAAAAAATCGGATATATATATATATATATATATATATATATATATATATATATATATATATATATATATATATATATATATATATTTTGAAAGAGGTAAATGTGGCGAATGCTCCTACTGGGAATCTATCTCCTGACCACTCGGACCGCATGCATCTCTCTTAACCACTAGGCTAGAGGTCATTTGCATATATATATATATATATATATATATATATATATATATATATATATATATATATATATATATATATATATATATATATATATTTGAAAAGAAATGAATTTATCATTAAATAGAACAACAGTTGGCCATACCTTTGGGTTATGTGCCAATGTACATAATGGTGGCTCTTTGAATAGCCTTGTTGAAGCAGAAAAGTTTAAACAAAGAGAATTAGTTGCCAGTGAATGAGGGAGTGTATAACAATATGAGAATCATGCCACAGGAGTTATCACTAGCATCTCGACCTTCTTCAATTAATTACACGTCGAACTATTCGATGAATTTCTCAATTTATTTTTCTCTTTTCTGTGAAAAGAAAGACAGAGAGCAAGATAGAATTATAGAATACCTGTATTTTTACTGGGAGTGCAGACACAAATTATCTTCGTTTATTGTATGATACACAATAAACTTAATATAATTACCTCGACAGAGTATTTTTCAGGATCAGGTTAAACCACACTTTTTTGAATTTAAGAATCTTCCTAGTTCCTATTATCTGGTTATATAAAAAAAACATATAAAACAACAGAATTTGTTTCCAATTTACGGTTATAGTGATAGCAAAAACTAAAGTTTGTGTTTCATTATTATATTAGTAAATACTTTTTCTAAGACAAACTTGTTTCCTTCCAAACTCCGTTATCATGATCTGGTTACCATGTCAGCATGATTTGGTTCTTGAGAAGTAAAAAAATTTAATAAGAAATTGTGATACACTTACGGATCAGTAATCTTTTACTATATTAATATTTATTATTCAGCTAGCAGCCTGAAAATATGGACAGATGTAGCTACACCGTCAGACTCAGAGGCTCCGACCGTACAAATTAAAGTTTAAGACATTGATACCTAAAAACAAATCTGCAAAATATGGTCACATCGCAAAGATAAGTTCTCTGGAAATCGAATAGGCCATTGTACACACCAAGGACACGATGAGATGCTACAATTGAGTTTTTGTTCGCCAAGCCAAACGTCATCAAAGTCGTGCACGCAGAAAGTCGGTTATACCATGAAGGACTTAGAGAAAACGGATCATGAAAATAGATGTTGGATTATTCATGGCAAGTGCGAAAAGTTGATGACATGAACCGCTCTTCGTGTCCTGAGTACGGACGGTCTCGCACGATGTGCACGATCATCGTGGAGGGTCGGGGATGGACTAGGATTGAATGGAAGAATGTTAGGGTAGTCTGGATTAAATTTGATGTGGTTTGGAGATAAGTCTGATGGTCGGACTTGCGACGGCACGGAGAAGTACGTCGCGCAGATACGAGCCTAAAATGTTAGGTTTTTGGTTCAGCCACAACCCCCACCCGCTTTCATGTTTAATTTGGATTTAAATTCAGAGTTCTACTCGAAAAAAGAAGAGTGGGGGAAAAGGTTCCTAGGTAGCGCCATACAGGTTGGAAATGAGTTTATTATTATTCTTATTATAACATAATTTTGAATGGATTAGTTTGATATATTACAAAGGAACTGCAAGGAGTTTGAGGTCAAACTTTTGTCAAGACTATTCAAAGTAAATTTTACGGTTTGCTAATTTTACCACTTTTATTTGTTGAAATTAATGACTCTAAAATAATCTTATGAGTTTAGGTGAACCACACATCATAAACTTGACTTATTATACAATCTTAGAGTGTTGGGTTCGAGTTTTGACTCATTATTACTTAGTTTTAGACTTAGGAACATTGTCCTCGAAACACAAAATTACAACTACAACTTTTTCATTTCATAATGGATTAGCCT